>JAGFNQ010005393.1:0-81525 GCA_024364735.1 Boesenbergia rotunda | reverse complement strand
CGACCTAGAGCAGGGCCTGGCACCCCCGGCAGGTAATTCCCCACACTCGGTTGATATATTGCCATCCCTTAGACTGGATGACCAACTAGGACCGGGTAGGCATCCCGCGGTAACCCCCGACCAAGGGCGTACCCTGTGCTCTCTCTTACTCGCAACCAGTCGGACGCGTGGCTGCCCACGCTCCCTGGTCCTTACCCGAATCGGTTCCCAGCACTCGGACTCACCAGTCGGCGCTCGGGGTACGGGCTGTCCCACCCTTATGCCCCCTCACATCCTTACATCCAGGGTACGACCCTGCTAACAGGGTTCCTCATAACCTATCCACCTCTGACATCTCAACGCGGTTAATTCGCCCATCCAATACCCTCGTACTGCGCACACAGTACTCCCGTACTGCTCGAGCACCCCGCGCTATGCCGCGCCGTTTTGCAGTGCTCCATACGGGCTGACAGCTACCACGCTCTTGTCTCGTCAATACGAACAAGGGTTGTCAGCTCCCCCGGTTACATAAACTTGGCACTCCCTCCACCGTAGGTACGCGCACACGAGTTCTCGTAGCCCTTGTCTCATTTCGATTCAGTTTCCACTAATCTGTCCTCGGAGACTGACTTGACCGTCGGAGTGCCTGACCGGGGATTTCCCCGGTGGGTTTACTGACGGTCGCTGTTTTGCAGGGATGTGGCAAGGTGCGGCCCGCACGCGGCCACCTCCTCGGCCCGTGTCACCCGGGAGGCCCGTCTGGCCCATGGGACCACCACCTCACTTAGCGACAGGATCAAATTTGACACTAGAAGGAGGGACACCAGCAGCCTGATCGGAAGTGGAGATGGGAGATCCATCTGGGTTCTGGCGGTTAGCGCTCTTGGGGAATATGAGCCTTTTCTTCGTTTGGCTCCAAAGGAGTCATCAACACTCTGGAGGCCTTATTGCAAATCACCTCAGGACAGGGCTCGATCTGTTCTTTTTCTAATGAGAAGGAGAAGGCCAGTCGGATCAGGAAAAGAATGTACGCTGTGCTCTTCGCGCATATGATGTCTGGCCTTCCGGATGTACCTCACAGGTTCCCTACATCTCTATAGTCTGGCCTGCGGAAGATGGGTTATTTGCATATCACTTACGTGAAACCTGGATTTATCTTATGTATTCGCGGTGTGTCAGAAATCGGGTCTTCTGGATATATTTCACCTATCTTATGCACCCCGCAAGGATGGTTTTCTAGAGAAATAGTCATTGCTCCATTTCCCTCGGCGAGGCTCTCAGGCGGCGCGTGGCGGCCCCCGCTCCCTGAGATGCCCTCGACCGGGAAGCCTCGGCGAGGCTCTCAGGCGGCGCGTGGCGGCTCACGCTCCCTGAGATGCCCTCGACCGGGAAGCCTCGGCGAGGCTCTCAGGCGGCGCGTGGCGGCCCACGCCCCCTGAAATGCCCTCGACCGGGGAAGCCTCGGCGAGGCTCTCAGGCCGGCGTGTGGCGGCCCACTCTCCCTGAGAAGCCCTCGACCGGGAAGCCTTGGCGAGGCTCTCAGGCGGCGCGTGGCAGCCCACGCTCCCTGACCGGGAAGCCTCGGTGAGGCTCTCAGGCGGCGCGTGGTGGCCCCACGCTCCCTAAGATGCCCTCGATCGGGAAGCCTCGGCGAGGCTCTCAGGCGGCGCGTGGCGGCCCACGCTCCATGAGATGCCCTCGACCGGGAAGCCTCGACGAGACTCTCAGGCGGCGCGTGGCGGCCCACGCACCCTGAGATGCCCTCGACCGGGAAGCCTCGGCGAGGCTCTCAGGCGGCGCGTGGCGGCCCACGCTCCCTGAGATGCCCTCGACTGGGAATCCTTGGTGAGGCTCTCAGGCGGCGCGTGGCGCCCGTGCCCCCTGAGATGCCCTCGACTGGGAAGCCTTGGCGAGGCTCTCAGGCGGCGCATGGCGGCCCACGCTCCTTGACATGCCCTCGACCGGGAAGCCTCGGCGAGGCTCTCAGGCGGCGCGTGGTGGCCCACGCCCCCTGAGCTGCCCTCGATCGGGAATCCTCGGTGAGGCTCTCAGGAGGCGCGTGGCGGCCCACGCTCCCTGAGATGCCCTCGACCGGGAAGCCTCGGTGAGGCTCTCAGGCGGCGCGTGGTGGCCCACGCCCCTGAGCTGCCCTCGACCGAGAAGCCTCGGCGAGGCTCTCAGGCGGCGCGTGGCGGCCCACGCTCCCTGAGATGCCCTCGGCCGAGAAGCCTCGACCCGACTGAGCGGTCTTATTCTTGCTCCACGCAAGCCTCTCCCTCGGATCAGCTCTCGGTCAAACGCATGACGGTCCATACTGCCCGAGAGGTCACCCGACCAAGAGGTCTTATTCTTGCTCCACGCAAGCCTTTTCCTCGGATCGGCTCTCGGTCAGACGCATGACGGTCCATACTGCCCGAGATGTCACTCGGCTGAGCGATCTTATCCTTGCTCTGCGCAAGCCCTCTCTCCCGGAACGGTTTTTTCAACCTGAGGCCTGGCAATCTAGGCTGCCCAAGATGGCACCCGACTAGGTAACCTTATTCCCGCTCTCAGCAAGCCTTCCCCAAGGATGGGCACCCCCGAGAATTCCTCGGCCAGGGAATCACATCCTCGTTCCACTCGGGTTACACTCCCGAGCCGATGCTAGGCCGGGTGCGTGGTAATTGCCATTCGGGGAAGCTCCATTCGAGCACTCTTATGCTTGCCTTGTGTACCCAACGAAAGCAGGATTGGCTCCTGGTTTGGCCTTCAACTAGAAAGCGCTGCCTCCACCTGGCGCATTGCCCTAAGATGCACAGGTAGGCTAAGGGCAGCTAAAACCCCGCGAACTACCCTCCTGTAACTAGGCACACCTCATTGGGCTCTCGAATGATCCAAAGAACTAACTCGAGCCTAAGGGGTCCCTCGGGCGCACCCAAGTCAGAGGCGCTAAGGGAACACCACTTATGTCTAGGGGCCCTAGTGATCGAGATGCCACAACCCTGGCTTAGCGGGTGCCACCTCCCTTGCGAAGAGAGAAAGGCTGTCACAGCCATCATACTGATCACTTACGCGACAGGTATGTCTAAGTGCGAATACAAGAAAGGAGACAATAAGAGGGGAAGATAGCATCTGTAACAAGCAGTTTGGCCCTCGCCTACATCAGATAACAAAAAGAGGATGGGCCTACAACTACGGGGTAAGCATCGAAGGCTATGACGAGGCTCCGCTCGGCGCCTTTCCGCGCCCATCATGAGCCGCCTGTCTCCTAGCTTTCCGTGCCTCATGATGCTCGCGCCTCCGCAAAAGGTCGTTTTGGCAGGCCACCAGTTCATCCTCCTTGTCCTTCAAAGTGGCGAGCAGTGTGGGAACCGATTGGCTGGCGTCTAGAAGATCCGCACGGGCCTTAGCCAACTCAGAACATGCTTGAAGCTCCCGAGTCCGGGCTTGGCGCTCGTTTCGCTCCAGATAAGCTAGTTGCTGGCGCAGTAGGGCATCGGAGGCCTGAGCTTTGCTTAGCTCAGCCAGGCGATCCCGAAGCTGCTCCTCAGCATAGGCGACCCTCCCCTGAAGGGCCGCATTCTCAGAGTGCAATGCCTCCTAGGCTTCCTCACTCGGCTGTGGCCATACGCAGTGAAGCTGGGTTTCCAGCACCTCCCTTCGGGACTCCAACTGATGAAAGGACCGATTCTGGGCGTTGAAGGAAACACCCATGCCATATAGGGCACCAGTCAACTGCAAGGAAGGTGAAAGGTTAGCCAGGGAAGAATTAAGTACGTAAAGATCGCCAGAAAAGCATACTCGGCAAGCATCCACAACGAGGTCGTCAATTCGGGCGATAGGGTCTTGACAGTCGAAGGACCGAAGCCCTTGGTATACGTGGTCGTTCAGGGGAGCATGTAGATGAACCACCCTAGCTGATCCTAGTGGCTCGGGGTCAGGAGAGGCGTAGGCGGCAAGAGGATCTGCTCGCGAAGGAAGGATAAGATGTATCGGGCTAGGGCCAGGGGTCCTCTCGAAAATAGAGGCGAGGGGGGTGGCAAGAAGCTTGCCCGACAAACCAGCCAGGGTAGGCGGAACCACCAAACCAACCGGCCCCGAGGTAGAAGAAACAAGGACGGACGGCTTGGATATCAGGGAGGTCGGCGCCCTGGGCAGAAGGGAAGGACACAGATTACTCGCCTGACCACTGGAAGGGACGATTGAATGCAAGGAAGGCGTTGGCAGGGTATCGCCTACAGCAGAAGTAAGGATGACAGGCATGGACGCCTGCAAGGCCAGCGGGTTCGCCGCGGAAGGAGAAGGGGCCTTTGGAAGAAAGGAGGTCGTGGTTTCAAGGGGAGGCGAATGGTCTCAGGACCGATTTCGCCGGCGACGGAGCTCTAAAGGGGAAGGATCGATGACCAAAACCTCAATATCGAAATCTGGCGCTGCCTCCTCTGACACCCCATCCTTATTCGCAGACGTGACAGCGGTAGGACCTAACGTCGACGAGGAGGATGCTAGAGTAACCTGGGGAGAGCTACCAGGAAAAGCAGGGATAGGTTCCGAGAGCATAGCTACCATCAACGCCTCAAACGCGGCTGCCCCCTCGGCCGCCGCGGCTGCCAGAAAGCCGCGCATCCTGCAATACGGGCTGGGATATTGGAGAAGACGATTGACAGAAGAAAGGAGGGTGACCAAAGGCGAAGAGAAAGCAAAGGCGGCGAAGGGGATGATAGTGGAGGTCTACATAGGAAGCAGCAACCGATCGCGACCGTCGACGGAAAGGTCGCGGGCAATCCTACGACTAAGTAAGATAATCAGAGGGGTCCGCAAGTTGCCATCTCATCGCTCTTAACTTGCAGCATGGGGAAAAGCCAACGCGGCGTTTGGAAATCCACTAGGCGCGGGGCCCTAGACACTTAAGACGTTCCGCGAGCAAAAAGGAAGAAAGACAACTTCAACTTGGCGGCTTGAATAGGGAGAAAAGTTAGGGTAACCCGACCAGCTCCCTCTTATCCCTTGGCCCGAGTTCCGGTCGGACGTGTGGCGGCCCACGCTCCCGGACTCCCGCTCGGCCAAGAGGCCAAACCCCTACGAGCCAGCTCCCACCGATCCCCTGGTACGAGCCCTGGTCGGACGCGTGATGGTCCAAGCTCCCCAGATCCCGCTCTGCTAAGAGCTCAGACCCCTACAAAAGCCAAGTGCCCGCGCAGGCAAGCATTCGAGGCTGTCATCCCTCCCGACGCTGGGAAGGACGCTCGTCAGTTGATTTGGTGTCCGGTTTGCCCGGGCCATCGCCTATATCCAACTAGATCAAGGGAGAAACACAGACACAGGAACGCGGCCACTCTTACCCAAACTAACAAAAGGGAATGATTGCGTTTAATGAAAAGGGCGCATCACAAAATCAAGGTCAGAAGCCCCTTATTCGCAGGAAAAGGGAAAAATTAAAAGACACTCCCTTCACTTGAAGGGTCGATCAGTCACGTCGGGGAGGCTCTTGCATAGGTCCTCGAGCTGGACCGCAGTGGAAGGCAAATCCAGAGGCAGATACCCGCCTCGCCTGAGCTGACGAACGACTCCCATGCCCAGTTGCATCATCACCTCCATGAACCGTTGGGAGATCTCGGTAGTATGAGATGGAGCATTCACAGATGCAAGTCGGTGAGCCTCCAGCCGGTCGGCTTCCGCCTCCCTGTAGGCACACAGCTGTGCCAATTCAGATTGCAGGGCGTCCCAAGATGCTTGTCGTTCGCGCAGTTCTCCTAATTCTACCTAAGCCGCGTCCCAGGCCGGACGAAGGCCCCGCAAATCCTGAAGCTGGTTCCGAAGCGAATCTGTCGTCTGCTTCTCGGCTGCCAATTGCGCCCGGAGGGGCAAAATCTCCTCGTTGGCCCAGTGGAGATAAGCCCTAGCTTTCAGAAGCTCCGTTCGCAACTCACCTTTACGCTTGCGGTCATAAAGGTGAGCTTGTTCAACCTGGACCGCCCACTCTTGTGCTTGGACCACTTCAGCGTCGGTGGCAGCGATCTGGGCTCTGGCGATCTCCAGCTCCTCCTGGGTCTGTCGCAACACGTCCTGGAGGCCGATAACCTCCGCTCTCAGGCCGTTCAGCGAGTTGTCATCTGAAATCAGCTGAGTGTGCCGGAGCCGAGCCTCAAGGTCCTCCACACGCCTCTCGGCGCGACACCGTGCCTTGGCATGAGTCAACATAGCTACACTCGTGCTGTAGCTCTGGGCCCAAGACTGCAGGAGATTTAAGAACTCGTCAGCAAAAGAAGGAATGAGGCACGCCCCGACCAATGGACACATACCTGGGTGGCCAAGGTCATGAAGTCGTCCGCCCAGGCACTGGGGCTCGCCGAGCCACTCGCCCGCAAGCCAGCCATGAACCTGTCCAAGATTGGACCATACAGTCGGACGCCCCTCGACTGCAGGGAGGCGGCATCGCTCGGTATGGTCATATTTAGGCGCCAGTCGGACAAGGAGGGCGATAGCATATGTAGCAAGCCTTCGACGGAAGGCCCTTCCTGACAGGGCGGGGATTCCTCCCTCGCCGGCAACATGGTCTACTCCATCAGTAGCGCCACAGGAAGAGGGGGTGGTAGCGCTGGAAGGGCGGCAGTCGACGCTTCACTCCTTGAAAAGACCAAAATGGATTGTCACGAATGGGCCTCAAATTGATTAAGTGTCGAAAACCCACGGCTCACAAAAGAAAAGTGTAGTGTAGGGGTCTCGAGTCGTATTTTTCACAAGGACTAGTAGTAGCTTTGCTTGAAATTAGACTTAGGGATCTTTTTGGGTTTCCGATGTAAAATGGAGGGTTTTGGTATTTTAAAACAATTCCTTAAATGCAACAAGAGAGAAAACCAGTGAAGACTCAAAGCTAACAAAATGGGAATATTATGCTAAGTGAAATGAGCTAACGAGTAGATTAAACTAACCATAACAATTAAAGAAAAACTTAGCTAAAGTTGCATCAAGGAGAAAGTTCAAATTCTATTTTTTTCTTTTTGATTGGTTTTTCAAATAAATCCTAGATTAAAAAGTGAACTCTAAATCTTGCAGCTAACTCAATCCACCGAGCTCTATGAATAGCAACTTAACCAAAATCTATCTCAACAGTTAACCAATACTCAACAGATCTTAATCCTACTTAACCTAAGCAATTGAAACCTAATTATTAAATTAACTAGAACTTAACAGAATAAAACCGAGTCAAAGTGGCAGGTTCAAATAGGATTGGGATTTAACCTAAATATTAAATGCAGCTAAGTCATTTGCAAGAAACAAACAAAACTATAAACTAAAAATAGACAACTCTAATTCTTACACTGAATTGAAACTAATTTATGAGGAAAACCAGGCACTCCAATCTAAAAGTAAATCTAATTACAGCTACAAGAATCTATTGACAAAGCAAAGTGAATTCGGAAGCAACTGCAGAATTGAAAACAAATTAACTACTCCACTCGAATTCAACCCATCTTCACAAACTACACTTCTTGGCGTCACCCAAGAGCTGGAAATAATCCAGAAATCAGCAACTAGGCTTCTGAAATACTCTGGGCTTGGATCTGAATGAATCTGGAGCCTTGAATTTGAGAAACCCTCTCGCACTCAAGATTTCAGAACTCAAAACAGATTTAAAGTAGCAACTCCGGAAACACTGATCTAATCCGCTGCGATTTAGCGCGAGGATGATCGATGAGCTCCGCAAAGCTGTTAGACAACTTCACTGAAATCGAATCAATCAGCTTCGTGGCCACAACAACTGAAATCAGACTAATTGCGCCGCAGGAACAGGACAGTGCACACTTGCCCAAGAAACCCTCGAGAGCGAGATTCCAGGCTGCAGAAGATAGTCCAGATGATGACCTTAGCCTCCTTGATAACTCTGCAGCTTGAAGAAGAAGAAGAAGCGAGATCGGGGCTTGCCGAGAAGGGAAAACGGAAGTAAAGCAGCGATGAAACAGTGGCGAAGCCACTGTTCACCGTGCCAAATTTTGGCTTTTATACGTGGGCTAAACCGGTTCACATTGGAGTGGGTTTAATTTGGGTTTAGTGGAAATTAGGGATTGGTGAGGATGATTAGGCTTGGGTTTGGTCAGTTAGGTTTTTGGATGTGGGTTAAGTCAAATCTTGGCTTGAGTCCTTGATGAAGCTTGGCTCACACTTGGGCCTTAAATAGGTATCAACTTGAGCAGGTTGGGCCATTGCTTGGTTTTGATCTTCTTCCATAATTAAATCCCAAAGCCCAAGCCTTTGATCATGAGCCAACTTGGTCCAAATTAATTTCCCTACACAATTCAATTCAAGACAATGAGGAATTTTTACAATAATTGTAGGAAGTTAAATTGATGCATCAAAATAATCCTTAATCCTTAAACATGATAAAACATGTAACATTGAGCACAAATATTCATGATATGCACAAAATATGAACCCAAATAAGTATGCTAAGTACCAACCTATCACTCCTCCGCCTTTTGCTAGGTCGAGTGGAGGAAGCCATCAATGGGTCGGCCGAGGCGGATACAAAGTCGGCGCCCCCGGGACACTACAAGGAATGGTTCAGAGGCTGAGTATCCTCTAGGCCCGATGAGGGAGTCTTCCCCTCTTCAGAAGAGGAGGCGCGAGAAGGGGAGCCGAGTGGAGAAGCTCCCTGATCAGCCAGCAGTGTCGAGCGCAATCCATGCATGACCCGTTGCTCCACAGCCTGCTCCCGCTGCTCCTTGATCACCGCCCTAATGCGTGCCTCCAGTTCCTCGGCATTTCCTAACCCGTAACCCCCCTCAGGAGCAGCCGGGTACATCATCCTAGCTGGCCAATAAGCAGAAGTCAAAAAATAGCAAAAGGCAGGGAGTGGGGAAGGATTACTTACCTAAGGAAGAAGGACGGATGAACAGCGCCGAACTCAGGCCAAACGCGGACAAGATGTTCTCAGCTAAGAGCGGCTCGATTGGGAAGTGTCTACCCCTGAACAAGGAAAGGGCGTGCTCGAAGGTAGGGAACTGTTGGGGATCCGTGTGATGAGGGGGCATTCTAGGAAAATCCCAGCGGAAGTTAAGTGGCCGGGGAGGCCACGGGACGGATGAAAAGGAACCTTTCCTTCCAACTCCTGCTGGTGGAAGGAAGAGGAGAGAGAAAGGAAGTCCCAGAGCGAGCTTGGAAAATAAACTCGCCCCATTTCTATTTCTTCAGATAGAAGAAGTGGTGGAAAAGTTCAGCTGGTGAGGGAAGGCGATACAACAGAAAGATGATGGCGGACCCACAGAGAAGGCGGATAGAATTGGGAGTCAGTTGAGACAGATTGATGTGAAGTAGCGGCATACCAAGGCGATGAAGGGATGAACGGGGAATCGCAGACCCGCCCGCAGGTGATCCCGCGAGATGGTAATGTAGTGAATGGACGCGGTTGATCAGCAGGAGAAGGCAACTGGATGTCATGATCAGGTGGAATGTGAAACTCCATCTTAAGAGCCTCGAGGTCATCACGAGTGAGAACAGACCTCACCGTGACGTACCAGGGGTGGATGTCGCGAGATGAAGAGGCCATGGAGACACGAAGAGGGTAGGAAGTGCCCCGCCCGTGGGAAGAGGCGTCGAGCACAAAGTAGCCGCAACCCTAGCCGGAGAAGAGAAGATAGTGCGCCGGAGTGAAAAGTGAAGAGGCGGCGGAAAAAGTGGGAATTTAGTTAAATATGGAGGATGACAGGACCCCCTGGTGGTGGCCACAATGGAGACGGCAGACAGTAATAACCGCATGAGCAGGCCCAGCGGGGCCCGGGAAGCAAGGCGCCTCGCACCCAACCTCGTTCCTCGGGGAACGAACGATAACTGCCTCGATAACTGGAGAAGGAATGGGGAGGAGGCACGAGGAGCCATCCCCAGTTGTAAGCAATAGGTAGAAGAGTTTCCAGCTGCTCAGGGATACTGAACCGTCAGCAGCAAAAAGACAAACCGGGTGACTTCACCAATCGGCCAGGATCCTTAGGCTTCGGCAAACCTGTACAGAAGCTCACCCGCGGGACTAAGACTTCCTATCGCGCCAGGCTTACTTGAACGGACGGGTGGTCCAGTCAGTCGGACTCGCCGCCTCCTTCGACTAGAATCGAGGGGGACGCTTATGATCCTCGCCTTGCCCACGGGTAGATGCACAGGCTGGGCACACCAGCCAGCCTGGCGCCACGAAGGCCTGAGGAAGAGGTCAGCAGTAGAATCCACGGACAGGTCCCCGCGCCCGTAAACCCTCCAGAGAAAGAAGGTCGGATGGGGTCAATCAGACCCTCGACGAAGGTGGTCGGGTCGTCCTTCAGTCACCCGACCAAACAGGTGTTTGGCTGCCCGTGCTCTTCGACCTTACCTCGACCTAGAGCAGGGCCTGGCACCCCCAGCAGGTAATTCCCCACACTCGGTTGATATATTGACATCCCTTAGACTGGATGACCAACTAGGACCGGGTAGGCATCCCGCGATAACCCCCCACCTAGGGCGTACCCTATGCTCTCTCTTTCTCGCTACTAGTCGGACGCCTGGCCGCCCACGCTCCCTGGTCCTTACCCGACTCGGTCCCCAGCACTCGGACTCGCCAGTCCGCGGTCGGGGTACGGGCTGTCCCACCCTTATGCCCCCTCACATCCTTACATCCAGGGTACGACCTTGCTAACGGGGTTCTTCATAACCTATCCACCTCTGACATCTCTACGCGGTTAATCTGCCCATCCAGTACCCTCGTACTGCGCACATAGTACTCCCGTACTGCTCGAGCACCCCGTGCCATGCTGCGCCACTTTGCAGTGCTCCATACGAGCTGACAGCTACCACGCTCTTGTCTCGTCAATACGAACAAGGGTTGTCAGCTCCCCCGGTTACATAAGCTTGGCACTCCCTCCACCGTAGGTACGCGCACGTGAGTTCTCGCAACCCTTGTCTTATTTCGATTCAGTTTCCACTCATCTGCCCTCGGAGACTGACTTGACCGTAGGAGTGCCTGACCGGGGATTTCCCCGGCGGGTTTACTGACGGTCGTTGTTTTGCAGGGATGTGGCAAGGCGCAGCCCGCACGCGGCCACCTCCTCGGCTCGTGTCACCCGGGAGGCCCGTCTGGCCCATGGGACCGCCACCTCACTTCGCGACAGGATCAACTTTAGTTATGATAATGTAATTATAATGATGGGACTGAGCATCTCTTAGTTGATATACGGATTGAAGAAGTTATGTGGTAAGAGATAGCGAGTCTGAACGACTCTCTTTCCGGAGCTCCCGAGACCCTCTCGGGAAGGGGATCCCCCGAGACCCCCCGCGGATAGACATGCCCCGGAGATCAAATCAGAGGGCGCACTCTCGAGATCACCTCGGGAAGCTAGGTCTCCGAGACCACCTCGGGAAGGCAAAATGCCCGGGACCCCCCGGGCCAGAAGACTCTGAGATCACCTCAGGGAAGCGAAGCCTGAGAAACATTCAGCCTCAAGGAACGACCCCCCTTTCTTCGGATCTACGGATAGCCCTCACCAATTATCGCGGAGTCATCATAACCCATAATTATTGCAACGGTCCGAACTTAATGAGACCGTTGCAAAGTTTATCCTGTAACCGACAATTGGGAGATATGACACGTGGAGACTCGTGAGACAGCCGCCGCAGGTATAAAAGGTACTTCAATCCCTCCGGTAAGGGGGTTACACTCTCTTTACTTGACGCATACTTTTTTTGCCTTCTCTTCATCTCCTGGATCGAGGCACTGACTTAAGCGTCGAAGTGGGTTCCGCCGGACAACCTCCGGTGTGTTCCCCTAACGCTCATGTTAATCTCGCAGGGTGTGAGTTCTTCCTCTAGCGTCAGCGTCTGCGTGGGCTGAATCTTGGTGACTTGCCGTCGACGTTGATTCCTTACGGAACAAGTTTGGCGCCGTCTGTGGGAAACTAGTAAAGCACTAGAAGGAGCACCGATGACAGAGTCGGCGGGACAATCTATCGTCCTGACAAAAGAGGAACTGGATTGCTTGGTGGCCAACGCCATCAAATAGACACTCGAACAACATCAAATCGAGCAGGCCGCCTCACAGCGAGGTGTTTCTGTGCGGGAGGAGATCCCCAGAATCTCCATCTCGCACCCTCAACCGTGAAGATCCGTCACACTACCGGAGCGGCGCGCCGGAGTAGCCCCGGACCATCGGCGAGACTCTCCCAGAGATATTGAGAAGGTCAACTCAGTAGCCTCTAGCGCGCTGAGACATGAAGATGGACAGAGGAAGAGGGAGGAACCTAAGGCCTCCCCTAAGGCTCTCTCTACTCCCTTCTCATCCGAGATTGTAGAAGACCCCATGCCAAAGCAGTTTTGCGGGCCTGAGATTGCTGATTACGATGGGAAGACAGATTCGGAGGTTCATCTTCAGTAAGTTTGAAAATGCGGCACTCCTACACCAGTATACCGACGGTGTAAAGTGTCGGGTGTTCTTGAACACTCTATTTGGAGCATCCCAACGATGGTTCCAGAGGTTGCCCCCAGGTTCTATCAACTCCTTCATGGAGTTTAGAACCACCTTCCTCCACCACTTTGCCAGTAGCCATCGCTATCAGAAGACGATACTCAATCTATTCGCTCTCAAGAAGAAGCTGAAAGAGTCACTCAAGGAGTACATCCAGCGGTTCAACCGGGTGGCACAAGATATGTCAAGTGCGACGTCGGAAATCCTTGTCAGCGCCTATACCCATGGGCTTTCGGAAGGGGAGTTTTTCCGATCACTAGTGAAGAAGCCACCCGCCAGCTTCGATAATCTGCTGGGGCATTCGGTTAAGCACGCCAACGTGGAGGAGATGCAATTCGCCCGCCGCAAGGAACCAGCCGGAGTCCCCCCTCAAGCCGTTACCCGGTCCGAAAGGGGGAACCTCCAACTCCAACCCGAGGAAAAGACATTCATCCGAGGAAGGACCAGTGGGTTGGTAGACGGAAACTGGTCGAGACAGTGGACACCGAGCTGTCAGAGCCACTGATGAAGTACTGCGGCTTCCACAGTAGTATTACACATTCCACCGAGGAGTGTCATACCTTGAAGAAAAAATTGAGTGAAGCGGCAGACCCCAAACCTCGGAGGAAGTGGAAGAAGACGGGGTATCGCCGAAATTCCCCTCGGCGAAGCCTTTCTCCTAGACGGAGGCAGTAGGGAGAAAACGAGACCCGACATCGGTTTCGGTCGCAGTCAAGAGGAAGAAGTCGGGGGCCTGCACCCAGCAGGTCTCCTTCCTTGGAAAGAGACCCCGGGAAGGGCAAGACCCCTACACGCGACCCGCCCTCTAGATATGTGGGTGTAATCTCCGGAGGATCCACCGGAGGAGATTCCCATCGGGCATGGAAGTCCAACACCCAGCATCTGGAGAACTATGCAATTGGGACGAGCCGGAGCAAGGATCACGACCCTACGATCTCGTTCGGCCCCAAAGACTTGGAAGAGGTGGAAGCTCCCCATGAAGATGCCCTCGTGATCCTTGCCCGCATCATCAACTATGAGGTCAAGCACATCTTCGTGGATACATAGAGTTCCGTGAACATCCTGTACAAGGCTTCTCTGGATCAGATGTAGATCGATGAGGATGAACTACTTCCAGTTTCGACCTTGCTGTTCGACTTCACCGGGTATCGAGTACAGCCGATAGGGCAAATCACCTTATCGCTATCATTGGGCAGCGACCTGCTCGAGAGGACCAGGAGGACACCCTTTTGATCGTGGATGCTCCCTCATCCTACAACGTCATCTTGGGTCGCCCAACACTCAGTGTCTTTCAGGCGGTGGTCTCTGTCTACCATCAGAAGATAAAATTCCCGATAGGCCACCGAGTGGCTAAAGTCAAAGGGGACTAACTGGTGTCTCGGTGATGCTACAGTGGGGAAGTCAGATCGGAGTCCCGAAAAAACCTGAGGGCACAGGAAGGCTAACTGGAGGAAGCGACCATTCACAGGAGGATAGGGCCAAAAAGCACAAGAGGCCAAAGCAGGCCAACTATCTCCCACCCTGTCACCCCCGGTAAGATTTGTGTGGCATACTATATACTCGCATATGTATCTTTACTGCCTTGCAGTGAATTCATGAAATAAAGGAACGTGTCATCACAAAAGTGCCAGTACATCTGACAAAACTCTAATGCCTTGCGGTGCTGCGGATGCTCGGGATACTTAGGCTTAGTCTGGGTGCTACGGACGCCCAACCAAGAAACAAAAACCCTAATGCCTCACGGTGCTGCGGATGCTCGGGGTACATAGGCTTGGTCTGGGTGGTACGGACGCCCAACCAAGAAACAAAACCCTAATACCTCGTGGTGTTGTGGATGTCCAGGGTACTTAGGCTTGGTCTGGGTGCTACAGACACCCGACCGAGAAACAAAAACCCTAATACCTCGCAGTGCTGCAGATGCCTGGGGTACTTAGGCTTGGTCTGGGTGCTACGGACGCCCAACCAAGAAACAAAACTCTAATACCTCGCGGTGATGCGAATGCTCGAGGTACTTATGCTTGGTTTGGGTGCTACGGACGCCCAACCAAGAAACAAAACCCTAATACCTGCGGTGCTGCGGATGCCCGGGGTACTTAGGCTTGGTCTGGGTGCTACGGATGCCCAACTGAGAAACAAAAACCCTAATACTTGCGGTGCTGCGGATGCCCGGGGTACTTAGGCTTGGTCTGGGTACTACAGATGCCCAACCAAGAAACAAACCCCTAATACTTAGCGGTGCTGCATATGCTCAGGGTACTTAGGCTTGGTCTGGGTGCTACGGACGCCCAACCGAGAAACAAAAATCCTAATACCTCATGGTGCTACGGATACACGGGGTACTTAGACTTGGTCTAGGTGTTATGAGCGCCCAACCAAGAAATAAAACCCTAATACCTCGCGACACTACGGATGCTCGGGGTACTTAGGCTTGGTCTAGGTGCTACGAGCGCCCAACTAAGAAACAAAACCCTAATACCTCGCGGTGCTGGAGATGCCTGGGGTACTTAGGCTTGGTTTGGGTGCTACGGGCGCCCAACCAAGAAATAAAACCCTAATACCTCACGGTGCTGTGGATGCCCGGGGTACTTAGGCTTGGTCTGGGTACTATAGACGCCCAACCAAGAAATAAAACCCTAATACCTTACGGTGCTACTGATGCCCGGGGTACTTAGGCTTGGTCTAGATGCTACGGACGCCCAACCGAGAAAGCAAAAACCCAAATACCTCGCGGCACTGCGGATGCTCGGGGTACTTAGGCTTGGTCTGGGTACTATGAAAGTCCAACCAAGAAACAATACCCTAATATCTCGCGGTGCTACAGATGCCCGGGGTACTTAGGCTTGGTCTGGGTGTTACCGACGCCCGACCCAGGAAAAAATCCTAATGCCTCGGGTGTTGCGGATTCCCAAGGTACTTAGGCTTGGTCTGGATGCTGCGGATACCCAACCAAGATCTACACAACCCCTACCACCTCTAACTGGGAATTGGAGGGGGCTCAAGGACGGAAGGTTAACACACAACCTACCAGATATGAAACTGTTAGAATCGATTCCGTACGCTAGAGGGGGGGTGAATAGCGTTTCTTCGATTCTTCTTGTACCTGCGTTGTTAGTTGCACAGCGGAAACAATAATAAAGAAAACAAACAATGCTAACAAACCAGATTTACTTGGTATCCACCCCGGACGGGTGACTAATCCAAGAATCCGACGGTGGATCACTCCCCCGATAACCTCCGGCTAGTCCTTGTCCCTCCTTGTGGGTGGAGAAACCTCGCCACAGTACCTTGACACGATCTGGACTCAAGAGACTACTAACAAGCCTTAACCAAGCTTGTTTCGTCAAAGATCTCAGCCACCACGAAGCCCTCTTTAAATAGGACTCAGACTGAAACCCTTGCCACCAGTCGACTGCCCCACAAGGCAGTCGACTGGTCCCACTAAAAATCAACCGTTGCAACTACAACGTTTGAATTTTTAGCCAACTCACCAGCCACCTACCAGTCGACTGCTCCCAGGGCAGTCGACTGTTCCCAGGCCACAACACTTCTATGAGTTTCATCAGTCGACTGCCCTCAGGCCAGTCGACTGGTCTACTCACACACCTAAGGTTACCCTTCTCGAGTACATTCCACTCTGCACTCGAACCCTAGGACTTCCCAAGTACAATCACACATCACTCGTACCCTCACGACTCGACTGACTCCTCATCAGCAGCCGTGACTGTTGCTTTCACGCCCTCTTCATCTTCGGCCCTCGTCCCTCGGATGCGCACGCAAGCCTCCAGCTTGCCTCCATGCCACCCTTCACGTACGCCTCAAAGTCTGCGCCCCTCAGCTCATCGTCCCTGCTCTTCAAGGTCCCTCGGGTGCACACAAGCCTCCAGCTTGTCTCCATGCCACCCATCACCGTACCGAGGCCGTCCAGCCAAGTCCATATGTGTAACCTGTACAACCTGCACACTCAACATACACATATAAGAACACAAGGGAAACCTAACTTAAACCCTTTGCCCAAACATCAAAACACTTGGTCACTCCGAACCACAGATTGCCTCAACAATCTCCCCCTTTTTGATGTTTGGCAATACGTTTAAGTTAGGGAAACAAGATAGTAGTCAATAGCAATAACAATTCATATGCAATGCAAGAATGGATCCTATCCAAAGGCATCCCACACCTAACTCTCCAAGTTAGGATTTTCACCACCTAACCCTCCAAGTCAGGAATTTTCACCACCTATCCCTCCAAGTTAGGATTTTCACCACCTAACCCTCTAAGTTAGAATTTTCACCACCTAACCCTCTAAGTTAGGATTTTTACACCTAACTTCCCAAAGTTAGGAATTTCCCACAAAACGGACTTTTTAAAGCTTCTCCCAAGCTCCCCTATATTGGACTTACAAAGGTTTTTTAAGAACCTCTCCAAGGTTCCCCTTACGCCAAGAATGGAGCAACCATGCTCCCCCTTTATCTTAGCTCCCCCTAAACCTAGGGTTTCCCTCAAAGGTGTGTTTGGTTTCCTAACTTAAACCTAACACTTCTCCCCCTTTTCCTAACATAAAAAAACCCAACAATATCCCAATCATTGATTCTTTTAATCCCTAATGACCAAAAACAATGTGTACTAGCCCCCCATACAGTTGTTTTGCATCATTTAGACACATACCTAGCTGCTGATACAAAAATCAACCTTGACCAGTCGACTGCCCCCAATACTCTGAAAATCAGAATTTCAGTCTTTCTGACAAAATTCAGAAATGCGCCAGAAATTTCACAAATCTTCAAAAAATTCTCAAATTTTGTGAAGACATTTGTGGTACTCATACCTACTTGGGAAAAATACATTTCAAAATGTATCTATCACTATTCCTAAATTTGATACAAAACCCAAAACTAGCTAAAAACTTCAATCAAACCTTGACCTAAAGTCCTAGTTTTGGTCTCCACTTGATGTCTCTGCCCATGCCATTCCACAATGCATCCCTAGCATCGATTTACATGGCAATTACACATCAAAAACTAATTTTCATGGAATATGACCCCAATGTCATATTTCCATGCATGAAACTCAAAAACACCGTACCAAAACCCAAGAATTGAGACTCAAGTTCGTCTCCAATTCTTTTGACACATTCCATGGACCATCTAGACCTCTAGGAGCACCCCTTCCAAGGTCCATTCACCATATATCCTAAAGGCTCCTAGAGCTCCCCCTTGAGCTCTTAGCCCTAGCCACCTCCCTAGGTGACTCAACAAACACTAGACCACACCGGTGTTCCCTCGGTGACTCTTGACCTACAAACTCAACCCTCTTAACCTTAGACACCTTGTCCTTGGTTAAGTCATTTCTTTTTTTCCTTTAAATGACACCCCCTTGCCATTTTTGGACTCTCCCTTCTTGCCATAATCATATGCTATCCTAGCATATTTCTTTCCCTTGGCATGAGAGTTCTTAGACCGGTATCCCAACCCCGATCTATCATTGGTGCGGTTTAAACCACCCAACACTATATCTAAACCCTTAGATCCAATAGTGAATCTCTCTAGGGTTTTCTCTAACCTATCAAGTTTTTCCCTTAAAGCTTGATTTTCCCTTTCTAGCTTCCTAAACCTAGAATCCATATGTCCACTTTGGACATTCCTAGATCTATCCTCCTTTCTAGGCACATTCCTTCTCTTCTTGGGATTAATGTCATGATCCTTAGGTCCAAGGGTCTTAGGTCTACGATGATGCATGCTTTTCTTAGGGGTTTGATCTACCTTGTTAACCCTAGTCCTATTATGATATCTAAAATCAAAATTATGCACCATTAAGTATTTTTCATGAACTTTAGCATGCATGGATGAATAATTAACTCTATTTTTATTATACATAGAGGAACTTGAATTTGAATTGCATTTTAAATTAGGGTTAGGAATTACCTCCCTTACCCTTGTAGTTCCTCTTTGTTGTGATCTTTGCTTCTTCCTTTCTTCTTTCTCCCATCTCCTCAAGTGTCCCATTTTCTTGAGTTCTTTCTTCCTTGGACACTTGGTGTGGTAGTGCCCTAGCTCACCACACGTAAAACATCTAATTCTTTTCTTCTTTTTTTGGGCTTCTCCAATCCTACAACCCATGTTAGATTTAAACGAACTTGAAATGGGTTTAGATTTTACCTCATTTTTACCTTTCGGACACTTATCCTTATAATGTCACTTTTCATTGCAACCAAAGCATATGATGTGTTCCTTTCTCTTGGCTTTGGTGGAGGTTGAGGTTTTTTCTTGCTCTTGTATGGATGAGGGTCTCTCCTCCCCCTCAATCCTTGAAGTTGATGTTTCCTCTTCTTCTCTTGAGATGGATGCCCTCTCACTCTCTTCTTCTCCTTTACTTGTGGGTGTGGACACTTCTTCCTCTTCGGATGTTGACACTTCCGTTTCTTTTTCTTTTTCTTGGTCCACTAAATCCATTTCCTTTGGCTCTTCTTCTGCTCGTGTAGTGTTTTCATGGAGCGCTACTAGCTTGTTCCACACTTCCTTAGCATCCCTATACTCACCAATCCTATCCAAAGTGTCATTAGGTATTAAATTGATTAACATTTTGATTACCTTGTTATTGATTTCGGATTGATGAATTTGCTCCTCGATCCACTTCTTCTTCTTAAGAATCCTTCCCTTTTTATCCTTGGGAGAATCGAAGTCTATTTCTATACATATCCAATCTTCAATATTAGTCATTAGAAAATATGACATTTTACCTTTCCAATACGCGAAATCATTGCGGTCGTACGAAGGTGGAATCTGGATATCCATCCTAGCGGACCCTCTCCTTCCATTTTTCTCTAGCGTGTGTTCTCTTGGCGGTTAGTCCGACCAAGAGCAGTCCTTCGCTCTGATACTAATTGTTAGGACCGATTCCGTACGCTAGAGGGGGGGGTGAATAGCGTTTCTTTAATTCTTCTTGTACCTGCGTTGTTAGTTGCACAGCGGAAACAATAATAAAGAAAACAAACAACGCTAATAAACCAAATTTACTTGGTATCCACCCCGGACGGGTGACTAATCCAAGAATCCGTCGGTGGATCACTCCCCGAATAACCTCCGGCTAGTCCTTGTCGCTCCTTGTGGGTGGAGAAACCTCGCCACAACACCTTGACACGATCTGGACTCAAGAGACTATTAACAAGCCTTAACAAAGCTTGTTTTGTCAAAGATCTCAGCCACCACGAAGTCCTCTTTAAATAGGACTCGGACTAAAACCCTCGCCACCAGTCGACTGGTCCCACTGAAAATCGACCGTTGCAACCCAACGTTCGAATTTTCAGCCAACTCACCAGCCACCTACCAGTCGACTGCTCCCAGGGCAGTCGACTGGTCCCAGGCCACAACCCTTCTGTGAATTTCATCAGTCAACTTGTAACGCCCCAAAAATTCCCATTTTTAGTTCTTAAAGTCCTTAGAATTATTTTAAAATGGTTTAGAAATATTCTAGATATTTTTAGGAATTTTTAGAATATTTTTATGGAATTTTCCGAGTCCGTTTGGTATTTTAAAAAAAGAAAGGGAGGAAAAAAAAAGGGGAAAAACCACTTAAGGGCAACAGGGGGGTTCGAAGCCGCGACCTGCACGAAACCAAGCAAGCGCGCGACCAGCCAGGCTAGGGTATCAAGCACAGCAAAGGGTGGAGAGACTTATATTTAAGGTGTAGTTAGGTCGATCCGCCCCCATAAGTATAAATAGATAAGTTAAGAGAGGAAATTAGAATTTTTGGTTTTCCTCTTCCTCACCCTAGCCGCGCGACATCCTTCCCCTCTCACGCACGCACGCCAACACCAAGCCCTTTCTCTCCTCTTCCAAGGGGCGCCGGCCAAGGAGGGATCAAGGAAAGCAGAGCGTTGCGTTCGTCTCGACGAGGAGAACGCGTAGGCGCGAAGAATTCTCCGAGATCTAAAGTTTCTCCCGAGTCCTAGACGTCAATCTTGGTTGTAAGTCCAAGATATCAATGTAAGTACTGCTCACCTACAGTAAGAGGCGGTTTTTCCGCAAGAATTTCTCTTAAAAGTTTTTAAAAGAGATATTTCCTTTTTGTTTGAGTTTTTGCATGTGATCTTAGTTCATTATATGCTTATATATGTTTGATTAAGTACCCTATGTGAGTTTAGGGTCCAAGAAAAGCTATGAGAAAAGAAAAGAGAAGATAAAGATAAGAAAAAAAAAGGCCAAGGCCTTAAGAAATCCCCAAAAGTCAAGACTTAGGGATTTTAGCACGCAAGGTGCTCGAGAAAATGCCAAGGCATTTACAGATAAGAAAGAAAAGAAAGAAAAGCTATTTTATTTTTCTAAGGCCAGTACCCGGCGTCCAAGGGCGTCGTTAAAGAAATCCAGGTGTCCAATTCCAAGGTCTTGGCCCTGGTAGACCAAGGTCTGCTCTATTAGGATTGGTGGCTCGCTACCCCAACCTTTTAGGGAACGCGCATATGAGATGGTACTTACGTCTTCAGTGGATCCAAGTGATTATTATTTTCAAGTATATGCTTTAGCAAAGTTTCTAAAGTTTAAAGAGTTTTCAAAAAGTTAAAGAATAGTTAAAGTTTCAAGTTGAGCCAAGAAAAGTAAGTTGAGATTTATTAATGCTTGAGTATGCATGTTTTGAGTTATACATGTTTAGATCAGTTTTCTTTCAAGCATATAAGTATCTCATGTGATTTTCATATTGTTCAAGAAGCATGTTTGCACATTTCGAGATTTTGTGAGCTAGATAGTACTTACTAAGCTTTTTGCTTACTAGTTGCATTTTCCTCTTACTACAGATAAAGGTAAAGGCAAGCAATTCTGAAGGAAGGCGACGAGGCGGTGCTGAGCAAAGTGTGTGTGGTGGCTGATTTTGGAGAGATCCTTAAAACGAGACAATTTAGTTATTTGAATTACACTGTTTTAGTTTATTCAAATTTCAAGTTATTGCTTTATGGAGTTTAGCGAACTTTTAAGCTTTAGATAGTTTTACATGCTCAATTTCGTAGAATAAAGATTCCATGCCATTTCATTTAGCATACATATCCTTATGATTGCATTGGATGAGTAGAAGTGTGAGTAGTTTGAGATATTGATACTTTATTGGAGTTATTAATGCATGTGCCAAAGATAGGACTAGTTTCCCTTTTAAATCAAGTTTTATTGCTCAATTATGCTTAGAAAAGTCGCTTTCTCATTTCATGATGTTTTAGCAATGTTATAGAATCTTGCATGATGAGTTTAAATGGTTAGAAGTTAAGTTTGGTACAAACTCTAGCCTAAAGTTTAAATAGTTTTTCATAACTGCTAAATCTCGCAAAAGTCCTAATTTCGAGTTTATGAATTCGTTTTGATTGACTAAATTGTTTAGAAAACTAGTATAGAGTATAGAAATGGTGTCATGACTTTGTATGGCTCAAAAGTATGTGTTTGGTGGACTTTTGAAACAGAGTTTCGAATCTGAAATTCAACTATTCAGGCGTGCCAGTCGACTGGTTCAGTATCAGTCGACTGGCCTATCGAACAGCAGCTTCTGTTCGATGCACCAGTCGACTGCCAAGAGGCCAGTCGACTGGTGCCGCGCCCAGAAACTTTCTGAGGCCAATACCAGTCGACTGGACAGATCGCAGTCGACTGGTACCATTGCAGAAAAGTCCTATAGATGTAAAGAAGTATGCCATTGTATCATGCATGACTATTAGAGTTAGTATATCATAGATAGATTTAAATTGAGAAGAAAAAAAAAGATTTCCGCATTTCTTTTTAGTCATGCATTAGAGTCAAGAAGTAGATAGAGTAACGATCCGTCTGAAGCAGAGAAGGCGGGTCGCTACAGGTGGTATCAGAGCAGTTCCCATTCTCCAGCATCACACACACATCAGCATCAACCTTGCCGTCTTCAAGTAAGAAAGCTTTAAGTTTCAGTTTTTCTATTGCTCCTTTATTTAATTGCAGTACAGAGAAATGCTTAAGTACTTACTCATATGTGCATAGAACAAGGAAGCATGTTTAATACCTTAGTATCACGGAATCATGTTTAATCCCTAGAATGGACATTAGAGAAATGCTTAAGTACTTACTTAATTTGCCCAAAAGTAAGTTTTGGGATTTCGGCATGCAAGGTGCTTGATAAAAGTTTTGAGTAAGACCAAGGTCTTACTAAGCCCTAGAACGAGTTCTAGGACTAAGAAATGAGATAAGAATCAAGACCAAGGTCTTGTTATATCCTAAAGCAAGTTTGGGAACATTACCATTAAGTGTTAAGTTATACATTTGAGGACGTCCTAGAAAGGCCCAAAACGAGGAGCAAGCTCCTAGAAGGCAAGAAGCGTACCTCATTCAGTAGGAGAAACTGAAGCCAGGGAACTTCCCAGGCACAAGCAAACCATGGGATGCTTAAGCATGGTTCAAAACGTTGGAAAGAATAGTAGGGCTACTGGACTGGCATGAGGTAGAGAAGATAAAGTGTGCATCTTTCTGCCTTACGGGAGATGCTAGAATATAGTGGAAGAGAGTCAAGGCCAAGAGAAATGTCAGCCAGATGACATGGGCCGACTTCGAGACTGAGTTCTTCGAAGAATACTCTCACATGCAAGTAACCAACAAGCATTATGATGAATTCACGGAGTTCAGACAAGGAGAACTATCCGTGGATGAAGCAGTGAAGATGTTTAAGCGGTTAGCTCATCTGTGCCCAGAGTTAGTTAGCATAGAAAAAGAGATAGTTAGGCTAATGCTCAAGATATTAAGGCCTGAGATAGCGTTGAAGGGGGGCTAGCGGTGTTAAGAGGCTGCAAACCTCCGAGGAACTAATAAGTAGTGCTTTGATCACTGAGCACTACTTAAACAGTATAAAGGCCACCAGAAAGGTTGAACGATGAAGTTCTTAACAACCATACCGTCAGGGGAAGTAATGGCCTCTACTGAGAGGCTAAGGGCAGTATCAATCTAGATTTCCAACCGAGAGCTCTACAGTGACTTGTTAGTCCTTGAGATGAAGGATTACGATGTCATTTTAGGAATGGACTTCTTGAGCAAGTATAATGCTTCTATAGACTGCCGCAAGAAAAAGTCAAGTTCACACCAGAAGCAGAACCTTCGGTTGAGTTTATTGGAGACCCAAGGAGGAAGACTCAGAAATTTCTCTCAGCCTTGGCAGCCCACCAGATGCTAGAGCGAGGGTGTGATGGTTTTCTTGCACACTTAGTGGACTCAGAAGCAAAGAAAGAACTCAAGCAGGAGGATGTACGGGTAGTCTGCGAATATCCAGAAGTATTTCCAGAAGAACTACCCGGACTACCTCCCAACAGAGAAGTGGAATTCGAGATCGAGCTAGTGCCCGGTATCGGTCCGGTCTCGAAAGCCCCATATTGTATGTCTCCAGCAGAGTTAAAGGAATTACAAGAGCAACTCCAGGAGCTACTAGACAAGGGCTTCATTCGCCCGAGTCATTCACTCTGGGGAGCTCCTGTACTTTTCGTGAAGAAGAAGGATGGGTCTATGCGTCTGTGCATAGACTACAGAGCTCTGAACAAGGTAACCATCAAGAACAAGTACCCCCTTCCTAGAATAGATGACTTATTTGATCAACTCAAAGGGGCTACAGTGTTCTCGAAGATAGATCTGCGTTCTGGGTATCATCAGCTGAAGGTTAAAGAAAGTGACATCCCTAGGACGGCTTTCAGGACAAGATACGGCCACTATGAATTTGTAATAATGCCTTTTGGAGTAACCAATGCTCCAGCAGTCTTCATGGAGCTGATGAACCACATCTTCAGGGAGTATCTCGATAAATTCGTCATCGTATTTATTGATGATATTCTCGTATACTCACAGACTCCAGAGGACCATGCTACACACTTGAGGATAGTGCTGCAGATCCTTCAGCAGGAGAAGCTCTATGCAAAATTCTCAAAGTGTGAGTTTTGGCTAGATCAGGTGACCTTCCTAGGTCACATTGTATCCAAAGAAGGCATTCAAGTTGATCCAGCCAAGATAGAAGCAATCAGCAACTGGTGTAGACCCAAGAATGCCAGTGAAATCAGAAGCTTCTTAGGCCTGGCAGGATATTACAGAAAATTTGTGGAGGACTTTTCCAGGATAGCCTCTCCACTCACAGCCTTGACCAGAAAGAACAAGAAGTTTGAATGGTCAGATAAATGCGAGCACAGTTTTCTAGAGCTGAAGAAGAGACTGACCAGTGCTCCTATCCTGACTGTTCCAGAGAGTGACAAGGCCTTTGACATCTACAGTGATGCATCCAAGATGGGCCTTGGAGCTGTCCTCATGCAAGATGGTAAAGTAATAGCATATGCCTCCAGACAGCTCAAGGACTATGAGAAGAATTACCCTACTCACGACCTTGAGCTAGCAGCTGTGGTCTTTGCACTGAAGCTCTGGAGACACTACCTGTATGGAGTGCAGTGCAGAATCTTCACAGACCATCAGAGTTTGAAGTACTTCTTCACTCAGAAGGATCTGAATATGAGGCAGCGCAGGTGGCTAGAGTTGGTCAAAGATTATGACTGTGAAATCCTCTACCACCCAGGTAAAGCTAATAAAGTGGCAGATGCACTAAGCAGAAAATCCTGTGCAGCACTGATATCCCTATCATCACTGTCTCTACCGCTTCAGAAAGAAATAAAGGATTTTGGAGTCGATGTAATAATTGGGCAACTTTCTGCATTGACTCTAGAGTCAACCCTGCTTGTGGATATACAAGAAAAGCAAGATCAAGACCCAGAGATCCAGAAGATCAAGCAAGGGATCCAAGAGGCAGAAAATTCAGAGTTTCGAGTATCAGACAGCGGCACCCTCTATCTTGGAGACCGCCTTTGCGTCCCCAATGATGAGGAACTAAGAAAGAATATTTTAGAAGAAGCCCACAGTACCCCGTACTCTATGCATCCTGGTTCTACCAAGATGTACCAAGATTTAAAGAAGAGGTTCTGGTGGTCTGGACTCAAGCGAGACGTGGCCAGATATATCAGTACCTGCTTGACCTGTCAGAGAGTCAAAGCGGAACACCAGAGACCAGGAGGAGTTCTACAGCTACTTCCCATTCCAGAGTGGAAGTGGGAAGAGATATCCATGGATTTTATCACAGGTCTTCCAAGAACCACCCATGGACACGATGTAATATGGGTGATAGTGGACAGATTGACCAAGTCTGCCCACTTCCTAGCCATCAAGTTATCGTATTCGGTAGAGCAGTTAGCACAGCTGTACGTGAAAGAAGTAATCAGGCTTCACGGAGTTCCGAAGTCGATCGTTTCTGACAGAGATGGGCGGTTCATCTCCCATTTTTGGAGGTGTGTTCATGACGCCCTAGGCACCAGACTTCAGTTCAGTACAGCTTTCCATCCCCAGACAGATGGACAAACAGAGAGAGTAAATCAGATTTTAGAAGACATGCTCAGGGCTTGTGCGTTGGACTTTAAAGGTAGTTGGTGCAAATTTCTGTGCTTAGCTGAGTTTGCCTACAACAATAGCTATCAGGCCACCATCAGGATGGCACCTTATGAGGCATTATATGGCAGGAAATGTAGATCACCCATATGTTGGCAAGAAGCTGGTGAGAAGAAAGAGATGGAGTCAGGACTAGGCAGCCAGACTGAGCTTATAGATGAGACCACTCAGGCTATCCAGACGATCCGCCAGAGGATTGAGACTGCCCAGAGTAGACAGAAAAGTTATGCTGACACACGCCGTAGGCCACTTGAATTCCAAAGTTGGAGATTCAGTATTTCTCAAGGTCGCTCCTATGAAGGGAGTGATGAGATTTGGCAAGAAGGGCAAGCTAAGTCCTCGCTACATAGGACCCTACAAGATCATAAAGAGGGTTGGTAAGGTAGCATATGAGTTGGACTTACCAGAGGATATGTCAGCTATCCACAGTACATTTCATGTCTCCATGCTAAAGAAGTGTATTCACGACCCTAGCCAAGTGATTCAGCCTCAGTCAGTACAGATCCAAGAGGATCTTAGCTATGAGAGCAGACCGACACAGATAGTGGACAAAGCAGTTAAAAGATTAAGAAACAAAGAAGTGCCACTAGTGAAGGTCATCTGGCAGAATCAAAAGCATGAAGAGGCTACTTGGGAACGTGAGGACAGCAAGAGAGAAAGGTATCCAGAATTATTCTAAGGTCGAGGACGAACTTTTTATAAGGTATGGGGGATTGTAACGCCCCAAAAATTCCCATTTTTAGTTCTTAAAGTTCTTAGAATTATTTAAAAATGGTTTAGAAATATTCTAGATATTTTTAGGAATTTTTAGAATATTTTTATGGAATTTTCCGAGTCCGTTTGGTATTTTAAAAAAAGAAAGGGAGGAAAAAAAAAGAAGGGAAAAACCACTTAAGGGCAGCAGGGGGGTTCGAAGCCGCGACCTGCACGAAACCAAGCAAGCGCGCGACCAGCCAAGCTAGGGTATCAAGCACAGCAAAGGGTGGAGAGACTTATATTTAAGGTGTAGTTAGGTCGATCCGCCCCCATAAGTATAAATAGATAAGTTAAGAGAGGAAATTAGAATTTTTGGTTTTCCTCTTCCTCACCCTAGCCGCGCGACATCCTTCCCCTCTCACGCACGCACGCCAACACCAAGCCCTTTCTCTCCTCTTCCAAGGGGCGCCGGCCAAGGAGGGATCAAGGAAAGCGGAGCGTTGCGTTCGTCTCGACGAGGAGAACGCGTAGGCGCGAAGAATTCTCCGAGATCTAAAGTTTCTCCCGAGTCCTAGACGTCAATCTTGGTTGTAAGTCCAAGATATCAATGTAAGTACTGCTCACCTGCAGTAAGAGGCGGTTTTTCCGCAAGAATTTCTCTTAAAAGTTTTTAAAAGAGATATTTCCTTTTTGTTTGAGTTTTTGCATGTGATCTTAGTTCATTATATGCTTATATATGTTTGATTAAGTACCCTATGTGAGTTTAGGGTCCAAGAAAAGCTATGAGAAAAGAAAAGAGAAGATAAAGATAAGAAAAGAAAAGGCCAAGGCCTTAAGAAATCCCCAAAAGTCAAGACTTAGGGATTTTAGCACGCAAGGTGCTCGAGAAAATGCCAAGGCATTTACAGATAAGAAAGAAAAGAAAGAAAAGCTATTTTATTTTTCTAAGGCCAGTACCCGGCGTCCAAGGGCGTCGTTAAAGAAATCCAGGTGTCCAATTCCAAGGTCTTGGCCCTGGTAGACCAAGGTCTGCTCTATTAGGATTGGTGGCTCGCTACCCCAACCTTTTAGGGAACGCGCATATGAGATGGTACTTACGTCTTCAGTGGATCCAAGTGATTATTATTTTCAAGTATATGCTTTAGCAAAGTTTCTAAAGTTTAAAGAGTTTTCAAAAAGTTAAAGAATAGTTAAAGTTTCAAGTTGAGCCAAGAAAAGTAAGTTGAGATTTATTAATGCTTGAGTATGCATGTTTTGAGTTATACATGTTTAGATCAGTTTTCTTTCAAGCATATAAGTATCTCATGTGATTTTCATATTGTTCAAGAAGCATGTTTGCACATTTCGAGATTTTGTGAGCTAGATAGTACTTACTAAGCTTTTTGCTTACTAGTTGCATTTTCCTCTTACTGCAGATAAAGGTAAAGGCAAGCAATTCTGAAGGAAGGCGACGAGGCGGTGCTGAGCAAAGTGTGTGTGGTGGCTGATTTTGGAGAGATCCTTAAAACGAGACAATTTAGTTATTTGAATTACACTGTTTTAGTTTATTCAAATTTCAAGTTATTGCTTTATGGAGTTTAGCGAACTTTTAAGCTTTAGATAGTTTTACATGCTCAATTTCGTAGAATAAAGATTCCATGCCATTTCATTTAGCATACATATCCTTATGATTGCATTGGATGAGTAGAAGTGTGAGTAGTTTGAGATATTGATACTTTATTGGAGTTATTAATGCATGTGCCAAAGATAGGACTAGTTTCCCTTTTAAATCAAGTTTTATTGCTCAATTATGCTTAGAAAAGTCGCTTTCTCATTTCATGATGTTTTAGCAATGTTATAGAATCTTGCATGATGAGTTTAAATGGTTAGAAGTTAAGTTTGGTACAAACTCTAGCCTAAAGTTTAAATAGTTTTTCATAACTGCTAAATCTCGCAAAAGTCCTAATTTCGAGTTTATGAATTCGTTTTGATTGACTAAATTGTTTAGAAAACTAGTATAGAGTATAGAAATGGTGTCATGACTTTGTATGGCTCAAAAGTATGTGTTTGGTGGACTTTTGAAACAGAGTTTCGAATCTGAAATTCAACTATTCAGGCGTGCCAGTCGACTGGTTCAGTATCAGTCGACTGGCCTATCGAACAGCAGCTTCTGTTCGATGCACCAGTCGACTGCCAAGAGGCCAGTCGACTGGTGCCGCGCCCAGAAACTTTCTGAGGCCGATACCAGTCGACTGGACAGATCGCAGTCGACTGGTACCATTGCAGAAAAGTCCTATAGATGTAAAGAAGTATGCCATTGTATCATGCATGACTATTAGAGTTAGTATATCATAGATAGATTTAAATTGAGAAGAAAAAAAAAAGATTTCCGCATTTCTTTTTAGTCATGCATTAGAGTCAAGAAGTAGATAGAGTAACGATCCGTCTGAAGCAGAGAAGGCGGGTCGCTACACAACTGCCCTCAGGCCAGTCGACTGGTCTACTCACACACCTAAGGTTACCCTTTTCGAGTACATTCCACTCCGCACTCGAACCCTAGGATTTCCCGAGTACATTCACACAACACTCATACCCTCACGACTCGACTGGCTCCTCATCAGCAGCCTCGACTGTTGCCTTCGCGCCCTCTTCATCTTCGACCCTCGTCCCTCGGATGCGCACACAAGCCTCCAGCTTGCCTCCATGCCACCCTTCACATACAGCCTCGAAGTCTGCGCCCCTCAGCTCATCGTCCCTGCTCTCCAAGGTCCCTCGAGTGCACACAAGCCTCCAGCTTGTCTCCATGCCACCCTTCACTGTACCGAGACCGTTCAGCCAAGTCTATATGTGTAACCTGTACAACCTGCACACTCAACATACACATATAAGAACACAAGGGAAACCTAACTTAAACCCTTTGCCCAAATATCAAAACACTTGGTCACTCCGGACCATAGATTGCCTCAACAGAAACAAGCATCCTCATACAAGGTGAAACCAGTAGAATATCTTATTACTACTCGAAGCGCTTACACATCAGATGTAACAAGTGTTTTCCTTCATCTCTACGGGAAATACATTGACAATGACATCTCAAGGGAATACAAAAAATAGGGGATACAATCAGTGGATCCAATAGAGGAGATCACTCCTTTGCCCGGGTTCTCCCCTATCGCTTCAGCATCCCCGCATGATCGCTTAGCTCGGAACCGTCTTCCAGTGGCGAGTAAGCAGGGAACCATCTTTATTATGGTCAGGACCCTTGAATTTTCGGTCACGGCTGGGACTTCTGGGTCCTCCCTTCTCATGACCATTCACGGACGAAAGAGGAACAAGAACGACTTAGGGTACACATGGGTGAAACAGTTCCATTCAAAGACCCTGATTACCTCTTACAATCAACTCACATTTAAGAATAAAGATGAATTGTAAAATACAAAGGGAAGAGAAGGGGGAGCGACAGCTACAACTCCTCCTCAGATGACAAACTACTCCAGGCCCGACTGACTACCGATGCCCACAACTCAGGGAAGCGAGAGACTAAGCGGAGGAGAGCATTTGAGATGGACAGGAGATGAACCACCAGGAGATGCTCCCGGGTGAAACAAATGATATCATCTCTGCTATGCTTCCCGGCGAAGCATGTAATGTCTTTTCGAGACTCTCCGGTGAAACATGTGGGTCCATCTCCACCGTACTCTCCCGGGAAAGGTGTGATATCATCTCTGCTATGCTCCCCAGTGATGTAGAAAACCCCTATTAGAAGGGGGGACGATGGAGGATGTACCGGAAGGTGGGGTGCCTCATAGGGGATTCGAGGAGCACCTGACTTAGCCTGGGCAAACAGGGCTTCGCACCCCTCTGGGCGGTGAACCTGCTTCCTCGTCGGGTTCCCCTCCAGGCTGCAACCTCTTTTCCCGTCCTGGTCCATGAGAATGGGTAGGAAAGATGGAGGAGAACGAACACGTTGACCTTTCACCTTTATAGAGATGGTTTCCCATCCGCATTAATGAGGGCACGGTGTAGGAGCAGTATTGAACGTCAATCCTGAAGCGTTGCATCTTTTCTGTCACCATTGATTGGCATGCCCCTGCGGCGTCTGGGAATTCGCAAACTTTTATGGGTCAATTCAATGGATCGCCTGGGGCCCGTAGACGATGGTTCGGAGGCCACAAACACTCAATAGAGAAAGGAGCCAACATGGGTCCCATAGATGAACAACTGCAGACCTGGCAGTTGGGCTTTCGGGGCTATCTTGGGGAGATCCACACTCAAGATCAAACCCAAAAATCCCATAAGACACCTGGTGTCACAGGGGGTTCTGGGTCCCTAAAACTAACCCAAGGGGCTGCGGGGGACGAGCAGTGGCTCCCTGACTTCCTTACCCCAGGGGCTGAGAGGGAATACCTATTTTTCAAGAAGGTTAATCGGCAATCTAGCTCTTGGAGTCGGAAAGAAACATCGGTCCTTCTACGCTCTTGGTCCTCACGACGAAGACAAATATAACAAGGAGACAAACGCAAAAGCATACTCAGGACAGTAAGGCAAAGAAATATTTTCATTATAATCCAAAGGGGTACATCGGGGCCAAGCTCCCGGGTAGCAAATAATCCTACAACTCTTTTTCCTTGGGCGTGAACTCTTCCCAAACTCGGTCGATGCTCATGAAACCCAGGTCAGCATCGGGAGGCAAAAGTTGGGTCATCCTCAGTTGGTCGATGGCCCCGTGGAAGCATTGCTTCAAGCGCTTCATTACTTGGCTGACAATGATATCGCTGAATGCATCCGACTCCAGAAACTTAGCCTTGAAGTTTGCCTCAGCCTCTTTAATACGGGAAGCCTAAGCAGCCTAAAAGTTGCACAGTTCGACCTCGGCTGCCTCCTTGGCATGCTTTAGCTGCTCCATTTCAGCAGACATTTTGTCTTGGTACGCCAGAGCCTCCTTGAGCCTGTTCGAGGCGGCCCATACTTCCAACCGTGCCTAGGCCAGATCTTCCTCGAAGTCAGACAAGAGATCAACCGCCATCATGAGGTCAGACTCCTTCTGGGTGAGCTGGCGTGCTTGGTCTTTAACACGCTCATTCAATCTCCCGCCTGAGGCCTCCAGAAGGCGGATATCCCCCGACAACTTCTTCTCTTTCACTTGAAGTTGATCCCGCTCTTGAGTCACCCGGAGCAGGTCGTTGGTGATGGCCACAACCCTCTCATACGCCAAACGCTCCCGGTGCCTGGAACTCTATAGGGAGGACTCCCTGACCAGCAGGGTGTCCAGCTAATGCTCCACCTTCGCTCGGAGAACTCTGTTGACCCCCGCTTGCATAAGTCCCGCTCGGTGCTCATGGTCAGCTGCGGCCTCTACTCTCAGTGCTCGGTGGGTCAAGGCCTCAATCTTTGGCCAGGCGTACAAGCCATGGTCGGCTGTCAGGTAGTCTTTCGTCGCCTACCATTGCACCAAGGAATTATAAAGCATACAAGAAAATAGTCCATATACCTGGAACACGCACCTCCAAAAGGGACTCACGGAGGGTAGTGAGAGGCCCTGCAGAGACTCGCACGGTTTCCCCTCCTGGAGATCTCGGGGTGTCATCTCGGCTCCCTGAAGGTAATGAGCCCCTGCGCGGGGAAGTGACTGGACGGTGGAAGCTCTAGGTGACAGTGTAGAATGGTCGGAGTCGCCCTCCTCAGAGCTGGAAGTCCCCTCGGAAGAAAGGCCCTCGACAGGAACCTCCTTCAACTGCACCGAGGGGAAAGATTACATGGAAGCCTCCAACATCGCATCTAGCCTTTTTCGAAGGCGGTCAAGCTGCATTCGATATTGGGTGGGTAATGCTTGCTTACCCTTCGTGGTCTTGGCAGGGTCGACCGAAGAAGAGCCGGAGGCCTGGCCACTTGCCTCTGGAGTGGCAGTCAACGGAGAAGGGGGAGATAGAGGAATAGCTTCCTCACCATCGGAAGGTGAAACATCCTCCTCAGAAATAGATGGAAGTGTGCTGGGGCCACTAGGGCCCAGCCATTTCTATCTAGGGCCTAAGCCTTCCGGGACCTTCCTCTTCTGCCGACCAGAGAATTGGGATGTTGATGGGGGCAGCGGGGGGCGACGACTCCTCTGTGACCCCTTCCGGATGGACAGCGGCAGGGGGTGGGTCATCCCCCGAAGGGACACCCATCTCTGGGTTAACCGACGGACCTGAAGTCCCCTGGTCAGCAAATGGTGGAGGCGCAGCAGGAGCCTCTACCCGCTCTTGCATGACATGCTCACTGGACGATTCAGCAGTCCTCTCCGAGGGCTCGACTAAAGTAGAGGGTACACCAGGAGTGGCTGGGGGAGGATCCAGAGCCTCCTTGTTGGCTTTATCCCACTTGATAAGTTGATGCATCACCCTCGAAAACATGATTTCCTCTACAATAACCAGTCAAGAGAATATCAGTTAGAACTAACATGCATTGATGGAAAAGATGAACTTACCGAGGCTGAGGCTAATTCGTGTCACTTTAGGGCTAAGGCTTGCTTGGTACATGAGCTCCTCACTCTGCACCAGACCTGGACCACTGAAATCCATGCCGGAGAGTATGTTCCTGGCGCACTGGTACGCTAGACTCTGGAGAAAATTCCCTAGTGAGGGAGGAGTCGGCAGATCCTCCGTCCAGTGGAGAGGATTGAAGGGCCACGCACGCAGTCGGATGAAGAAAAACTTTTCCTTCCACACTTTGTGCGAGGAAGGGAACCCCCCTGAGAACCTATGACCGGGATACGCTGAAAAGCTAAAAGCCCCTCGCGAGCCGATCGAAACGAAGAAGGAATGGAAAAGGCGAGAGGTCAAGGGGATGTTGAAGAGCTTGAAGATAATGTACGCCCAGCCCATCTGAGCAAAGACGTTGGGAGCCATCTGGTGAAGGGAGATATCAAAATAGGAGGTCACATTCATGAAAAAAAAAGAGGAATGGGGAAGCGGAGCTCTGACTCGACTTGCCTCAGAAAGAAGGTAAAGAAACCTACGGGAGGCTCCACCGGCATCTGGTTTACTTTAGGGATCACCACCGCGATCTCGGCCGGAATGTCGTAGGCCTCAATGGCTGCCTGCAAAGCCTCCGACCTCACTCTTGAAGAGGCAGACTCATACCACTCATCTCAATAACCTTCCATGGTTCATAAGGAAAAAGACGAGAAGGAGGCAGAAGACTTACGCGAAAAGAATCCTTAGGGAAGAAGATGAAGACGAGGTTCACCAAACAACGAAGCCAGAAGGTGGTCGAACGTCTTCGCCTCCCCTTCCCTTCTTATACGGAGGAAGCCGCTCGCATGTGCGCAATATGGGCAAGGCACGCGGACGGCAAGAAACCACCACATCAGGGTAGCACCATGGAACAGTCGCTTGACGTGAGCCTGCTACAGCTATGCACGTCAGTAAGAGATCGTGAGGAGAGCAGTTGGGGCACGTGGCGACGAGGAATTCGTGAAGGGCTTCGTCGCCATTAAAGAGCGCCATGCACCTCTATGAAGGATGGATGAGTATCATTGCAGTATCTCGAAAATCATAGAAGCCTTTTTGGGGAAGACAAAACCAAAAAGGGATTGCCTCGAGACCTAAGGCAAATTCTATAATTCTTGGACCCAATATAACAGCCAAGGAAGCAGTAATGGGTGCAAGGACCCAATGTGACATAGCTTTTTCAGTACAAACACTAGTCTAATCAATCGACAACACTTCCTTCGATCAGACTTGAAGGGAGGGGCTTGTGATAGGGTTGAGCACCCCGTGGTTGACACAGATTGAAAAATCTATGTGACAAGATATAGCGAGTCTGAACGACTCTCTTTCCGGAGCTCCCGAGACCCTCTCGGGAAAGGGATCCCTCGAGACCCCCCGCGAATAGACATGCCCCGGAGATCAAATTAGAAGACGCACTCTCAAGATCACCTCAGGAAGCCAGGTCCCCGAGACCACCTCGGGAAGGAAAAATGCTCGGGACCCCCCGAGCCATAAGACCACGAGATCACCTCGGGGAAGCGAAGCCCAAGAAGCATTCTGTCTCAAGGAACGGGCCCCCTTTCTTCGAATCTGCGGATAACCCTCACCAATTATCGCGGAGTCATCATGACCCATAATTATCGCAACGGTTCGAACTTAATGACGGCATGAACCATTACAAAGGTTATCTTGTAACCGACAATTGGGGGACGTGACAAAGATCGTGGAGACTCGTGAGACAGTTGCCGTAGGTATAAAAGGTACTCCAACCCCTCCGATAAGGGGGTTACGCTCTCTCTACTTAACGCATACCTTTTTTACCTTCTCTTTATCTCCTGAATCGAGGCACTGACTTGAGCGTCGGAGTGGGCTTCGCCGGACAACCTCCGGTGTGTTCCCCTAACACTCATGTTAATCTCGTAGGGTATGAGTTCTTCTATCGTCAGCATCCGCATTGACTGAATCTTGGTGATTGGCCGTCGACATCGATTCCTTTCGAAACATATAATAATTATGATTGTGTAATTACTATTCTTGTATAGTTGTAACAATCATGATTATATAACTATTACAGTATAATGATTATTAGTATTCATTAGAAATAAATTATTTATATTATGGTAATTCTAGTAATTATGATTTGTAATTACTATATTATGATATTAATGTATGTTAATCAGAGATGAAAGTCCATATTATAAGAATTATGAATTATAATTACTATATTATAATATTATTAATGTTGATCAAAATAAAAATATTGCTATGTCAATGTTGATCAAAAATAAAATACTATATCATTGCAATTATGAATTATAATTAGTACAATACAATCTATTAATATTAATCAGAATAAAAATGTAGATGTTATAACTTATAACAGTTATAAGTTTCTAGGACGCACTTAGTAAGCAGGTTTAAAAGGTGGGAATAAAAATGAAATCTATTTAATTTTTATTTATGATGCTTAATATACGAGAATCGAAATCAAACTATGAATATTATATTCTTAATTTTATAATCCAATCTCTATTAGGTTATCACTAAACTTATAATTAAATTCCTCGATTAAAATTTATTATCATTCTTATTATCGAATATATATCAAAGGCCCCTTAATTATTATAATAATATAAAAAATAATGATATTTTTGGAAAGTAAAATGTACGATGAGACGCTATAAAGCAAATTAACAAGGGACGTCCAGGATTCCATTTATTTTTGTCCTGATTGAAATGAGGTCAGCTCAACAGTTTGACTATAGATTAAATAGGGAAAAATTTAAGGACTCGTCCACAAACTCTAAAAGTATGTGAGTTTAACTGGAGATTATTAAAAAGTGTTTAACAATATGAAATATTTAATCATTCGACTTGAAATGAAGTTTGAAGTATTCAATAAATATAAGGAGTGCTAGGTGCATTTTTGAGGTAAAATTTTTATTCCTAGGCATATCACGGATGATTGATGTATGATATTTTTATGTAAAAGTCAGGGATTGATTCTCAGAAGATGATGAACTATATTTTCGATCTCATTATGTATTTGTTGTCTATGTATCTGTATAAATCTCCCTTTATATTCATGGGATCGACTCGGGGTGTTAAGATAGCGAATCTATTTTTTTTTAGGTAAAGTTTTTAATCAGGTCCCCAATCACAGTGAACATATGTGATTCTTCATGCAAGAGGATACTGATTTAATTAGGGCTAATTATTTGTTTTCGGTTATTCTGATTTTAATAATTATGTGGTTGAATTATACTTCAATTGCTAACTAAGAGCATCTCCATTGATTAAACTCTAAAAAAGATTTTTTTATAATTCTTAATATGCTACCTAGATACCATGCCAAAAATATAAATACTTATTAGGATATTTTCAATAGTTAAAATTATTAATAATTTTTTTTTATAATTTTCTATATGCTATATCGATACGACATCACAAACATAAAATTCTATTATTCTTTATGTAATACAAAAACCTCTATATAACTTTTTTATAGACCATAAATTACAAATAACACGTATATAATTTTCATTTAATATTTTTTATAATTTTCATTTAATATTTTAAATATTTATAATCTTTAATTTAATTAATTAATTAATTTAATTAATAAATTAACTAACTTATAATTTTTAATTTAGTTAAATTTATAATTTTCATTTAATATTTTAAATAATTATGATGTTTAATTTAATTTATTTATAATTTTTAATAAATAAATAAATTAATATGTTTTTTAATTTAATTTAATTTATAATTTATATTTAATATTTAATTAACTTAAAATTTTTAATTTAATGATAATATATTTTTAATTTATCAAATATATTTATTTTTTAAAAAATAAATATAATTTTAATCATTACTATTTATTAGGGGTGAGCAAAAATTTAGTTAAACCGAATAAACCGACCGAACCAATCGATTTTTTAATTTCGGTTCGGTTAAATCAGAATTTTGGTTAATTCGGAATTTCGGTTAATTCGGTTTTTAAAATTCGGTTATTTCGATTCGGTTTTGATTTTTCACCCTGTTATTCGGTTAAATCGAACAAACTGAAATTATCAGTTCGATTGGGTGGGCTGTTGGGGCTGGATAGCAAGTGGGCTGGCGAGTGGTGGCTGCTGCATAATGTGGACGGCGGACTGATGGGCCGCTGGCCTGCAACTAGTGTAATTGTGATTTGTGTAAATATTAAATAATATTCTAATATGTAAATCATTAAATATATAATTGAAATCATGAAAAGGCTAAAACGTAAACCCTAATCCCTAACTTCCCCGCTCGTCGCTCGCCGCTCGGCAGCACCGCCCGCACGCTGCACGCTGCACGCACCAAGCTCGTCGGCGTCGCTCGCCTCTCGCTCGTCTCTCTGTTCTCACAACCGATCACCTACAAGGCTACAACTCCGCCGGCACAACTCCTCTCGTCGCCGTGTTGCCGTAGCTACAAGCCTACAACTCTCTCAGCCGATCCGCCTACAGCTCTCCGCCGATCGCCTGCATCTCTCCTCGAGCGACTCCACACCTTTACAACTCTCCTCCCTGCTTAACCGTGCCTCCTCCAGTAACCCGTCGCAGTCTCGCAGATATTCGGTCCTTCCTCTGACTACTCAACGTCTCAGCCTTCCTCTCGGCTCTCTCTACTCAACGTCTCATTCGGTACTCACTGGCTCAACGTCTCAGCCTTCCTCTCTCACCTTCTCAGTGGCTGAGTCCCCACATCCGACCACAACTCCAGTCTCCACAAGTCCACAACAGCAAGCAATTGCCTTAAGTCCTAATTGGTAAGTATGATTTATGAAAGTTATGATACTTAACAGTTTGAAATTTTAATCATTGATATTGTATGACATATGAATTTTGATGAATTCTGATGAACTCAAGTTTCATATTTATCTTTCAGCTATAGTTATTTATATTTTAAACAGTTTTATCACATCTTGCAATATTTTGAACAGTATTTGTGCATCATTGATCTGATATCAATGCAAGAAGATTTATCAAATATGGATGTTAATAATAGTTGTTCAATACCACAATCTGAAACTGGTCCTTCAGAGGGAACAAAAATAGCTGTAGAGTAGGGAAGGTAATTAAGAGAAAAGCAATGAAACCAAGAAGTGAAGTATGGGATCATTTCATAAAGTTTACTAATGATGCATCGGATATAAAAGCTAAATGCAAATATTGTGATAAAGAATTTTTTTGTGATCCATACAAAAATGGAACGACAAGCTTGAGATCTCATATTACCTCATGTAAAAAACACCCTTCTGCTGTTGAAACAACTCAAGCACAATTAACTTTACAAAGTTCAAGAGAGGGTGAAGTGTGTTTGACTTCTTGGAAATTTGATCAAGATGCATCTAGAAAAGCATTAGCTAAAATGATCGTAATGGATGAACTTCCTTTCAAATTTGTAGAAAGAGAAGGATTTAAAACATTTATGGCTATGTTATGTCCAAAGTTTCGAATTCCTTCAAGATGGACAATTGCACGTGATTGTGTTGAGTTATATACAGTTGAAAGGGAAAAATTGAAAAAATTATTGCATGATTCAACACAAAGAGTTTGTTTGACCACTGATACATGGACATCAATTCAAAAAATCAATTATATGTGTCTAACAGCTCATTTTATTGATACAAATTGGAATTTACAGAAAAGAATTCTCAATTTTTGTCCAATTACAAGTCATAAAGGTGAGACTATTAGCTTAGCCATTGAAAATTGCTTGAGAGGTTGGGGAATTGATCGAATTTTCACTATTACAGTTGATAATGCAAGTTCAAATGATGTTGCTATCAATAATTTCAGAAAAAAATGATTAATTGGAATTCCACTATTATGAAGGGAGAATATGTTCATATGAGATGTGTGGCTCATATAATCAATTTGATTGTTGCTGATGGATTAAAAGATATAAATCAATCTGTGGTGAAGGTTAGGAATGTAATTAAATATGTTAAGCAAACTCCCTCTAGATTAAGCAAGTTCAAAGAATGTGTAGAGATTGAAAAAATTGAAAGCAAGAGCTCATTATGTTTAGATGTACCAACTAGATGGAACTCAACTTTCTTGATGTTGAATACAACTCAAAAATTTGAAAGAGCTTTTGATAGATTTGATGAACAAGATCCATGTTTTAAATTAGATCTTCAATACACAGAATGACATACTATTTTGAATGAGAATGGAGAGATGATATTTGAATCAGATGGTAAACCTAAAAGAGAATTAAAGACTTTTGATGGGAAGCCAACAAGTGTTGATTGGGCTAATGTTAGACTTTTTGCATCTCTACTACGAGTATTTTATGAGCTTACATTAAAAGTTCCTGGATCTTTGTATGTCACATCCAATACTTTTGCACATGAGATTAGTTACATTCATACCATCTTGATGGAGTGGCAAGAAAGTGATGATCTTGATGTGTATTCAATGGGAATTAAAATGAAAAATAAATTTGACATATATTGGGGAGATCCTGAGAAAATTAATAAGTTGCTTTATATTGCGGTGGTGCTTGATCCAAGGCATAAATTAGATTTTGTAGAATTTATGTTGATTGAATTATATGGAGATGAGAAAGGTGCAAGAATGGGAAAGATAATAAAGGACACTTTATTTGCTTTGTACAAGAATTATAAGGACAAAATGGAGCCTCAATGTAATACTTCAAGAGTTCCTTCTATTTCAGAATCAGTTGGCAGTAAAGATGCTTCAACAAATATGGATGATTTGAAAAGGCAATCAATTATAACGAAATATAAGAAACAAAAGGCATAAGTTTTTGGTGATGGTAATATGTCAGAATTAGACAAGTATCTTAATGAAATTGTTGAAGAGTATTGTGATACTTTTGACATTTTGGGATGGTGGAAGCAAAATTGTCACAGATTTTCTATACTTGCTCAAATTGCTCGTGATGTATTAGCTGTTCCAATATCAACAGTTGCTTCAGAATCTGCTTTCAGTACTGGTGGTCGGGTACTTGATTGTTTTAGGAGTTCATTGACTCCTATGGTGGTAGAAAGTCTTATTTGTACTCAAGATTGGCTTTGATTAAATTTGAAACCACTTAACATTGAAGAAATTTTAGAGGATATGGAAAAACTTGAAAGTGGTAAGTTTCTCTTTTTAAGAAAAATATAATTTGATTTTTATTTATAATTATAAACTTTTAAAGTATTTATTTAACTTGCTTTTTTTAATCAGAATTCTCAAAAATTATAATGGACTCATCTTCTTCGACAACACTGATGCCACAATAATCAACGGTATGTTTAAATATTGTATTTAATTTAACTTGACCTTGAACTGAGCGGTAAATATTAATCTGACATGCTGTAGTAAATATTAATCTTATGCTATTTGATTTATATAATGCAGCTTGATTGGGAAAGGATTGTTGATTTGCTGACACATGACATGGCTAAGTTGGGGGGGGGCTGATTTGCTGATTTGTTCCTGAACTTTAGTCCCTTTAGCTTTGAACTGTTACATTTGTCATATTTTTGGTGTAATAGTGTTAAACAATGAAGTTGTCTCAATGTTGTGACTTTAGGAGTTGCTCTAATACTTTTTGGTGACTTTAGTTGTTCCAATGAATATATTTGCTGAACTATATGTGACTTTAGGAGTTGCTCAGTAGTCAGTAAAAAAAGCTGAGCAATTTTACTGTGAAATCGACGGATCTTCCAAAACAGGTGGATTTTTTCAGCATATTTGCAATTTTACTGTGATTCCTTATTGTCACATCATAATATTATAGTTTCAAAATCCCTTCTTAATTTATTGCTATCTTTTAATGATATCAATTCCCTTTTATGATGATTCCCTTTTATGTTTGTAGCTTACAATAATACTGCAGGTACTACAATAATATTCAGTATTACTTTGTCTTCTTGCTAATGTAGCATTGTCATTTTGTCTAAGAGCCCTGCCATTTGATTCTTGCTAATGCAACATTGTTTCATTTTGTCTTCTTTTTCATTAATTTTGTATTTCAGAGTCGGCGAGTATGCTTCCCAAAGTTGGATGCAATAAAAAAGTGCAACAATTGATATGGTCAGTGAGTCAGTGGAATCTCTTTCTAAGACCAGTTAGCATAATTCATTTTATGTATTCTATGAAGAACTTAATAACTTTTGTTTCTATATAAATTGAGTGTTCAACTGTTGAAGTGTTTAATTATCAGTTGCATATGTTGTTGTAATTGATTATCTTTGTCAATCTTTGTATATTTGCAAGTTGCAACTTCATTTCTTTTGTGAAATGCAAAGATGCCCTGCTTCATAATATACAATTTTCCTTGCATTCCATGTGTATGATAAATATGTTTAACTCATTCTTTTTGTTCTCTTATGTAGTTTGCAGGAGCAGCATAATCCCTTGGAGCTGGTGCTCTTTTAGTTAACCCATGGAACATCACACAGGTTGCTACTTCTATTGAATATGCATTGAACATGTCTTCTGATAAAAGGTAGAAAAATAACAAGAAGATTGATGTATGCACAGGTATGTAATAGATCCTTAACATGAATTCCTCGATTTGGTTAACATGATGCTCTAGTAGATATTGGTATGATTTAAATGACATCTTTCTGTGATTTCTCATGACTTAGTGGGAACAAAGTCTGAAGATTCAAGCTTTAATTGAAAATGAATTTAAACATCGACTATGTACTTCAATGCAATGTTAGAAATGCAGTCAGATTAGAATTTAGATGCATACTTCATTGTTAGTCTACACTTTGGGTTATTTAAACAATCTCATGTATGCTAATAACGCAATGTTTACTGTTAGTTTATCTCAAATGGCCTGTAATTGGATTTTGCATTGCAGGATAAAGCAAGTTATATCTCTAGTCATCGAAGTCTTGTAGAACATCTTGGAACATCGGTTACTCATTGCGTGCCTGAGATTTGTTGTAAACTTTCTGAAGAAATATTGAGATGCATTGCTGCTATTTATTGTAAACTTGCAAGTCGACCACCTCGCATTTTGGATCAACATTCACAATGCACTAGTGATGCATGCATGGATACTATCTCGATTTAAGATTGCTTCAGAATTATTTCTTAAGCCATAATCCAATCTTCATTCTGAACTTTGCAGGCACTTCTAGCATACGCGCTTCGCGAGAACAACATGAAAGGCACTTCGATATTCAATGTGCGTGTTATTCTTTTCTTGTAACTATGATTCCTAGTCGATGAACCACAACATTTCTTTCAAAAATTGTATAGGATGAACTTTGCTGTTTCCTGCAGCTCCGAGCATACACTGCCAAGGGGATACACCAGGATCTGGAGATCGCGAAAGCGAATTCGTTGAGTGGTCTGCCAACCGAGCATACACTGCCAAGGGGATGCATGGAACTGCTTGACCTTCTCAAGATGATCTGCCATCAATTTTCCAGTCCTGATTCCTGAGGGGAAGGCCATCCACATATGCTTCAAAAGGAAGCCTGAGAAGTGCATTGAGTGGTCACCATTCAAGTCGTCCTTCGGATACATCGTGCATAAGGATTTAGCGAAATAGCAAGAGGAATCCAAATAAATCATTTGTGCATGTGGTCTTGTAAGTTTGTGTGTGAAGTCGATTGTTCCTGAAAGGGAGATAGAAATAATGAAAATGGTGAACAAAAGCATGGCCTCTGTGACTCTGTGAGTCCTTAGTGTAAATGTGTAATTAATAAGTCTTTAGTGTAAATGTGTAATTAATTGTTTCACTTGATCTGGTTGTTAGTCAATTAATTCTAGTCATCTATTTATTTTCTTCATTGGCATTTTTCTCCGTTGGCCATGAATTCCTTTCATTGCTTAATGTTAGGATAATAAATTCTTTCATTGGAATATTTTGTCTATTAATTGATGTGAAAAATGTATTGAATCGCGATGCAATTCTCATTTCTCAAACAAAATAATCTGATTAAAAATGGTAATCGATCTAAGGTGATTCTTAGTTCTCATGCATTAGATATACTACGTCTGTTGAAGCAACATCACAAATGTGAAATGTTAAAACAAATACAAACAAAACATACAAATGTGAAAAGTTTAACAAGTTAATGTCATGAAGCATACATGGATTTGGAATAACAAACAACAAATACAACTAATCGTGGTGTGCATTCAACCCACCTTATGAGTCTATGACCCATTAGCTCAGATAAGAATAAAAATTTATAAGTAACGAATATATTAACTCAGACAACTAATAAAAATTTACAAGTATCGATTATAAACTTATAAAAATATAAGATGAATTATAGTTCTGGGATCTTTTTCTATCAATTCGGTTGTTTTTCAATTTTGATTCACATGTAAACAAACATAATACACAAAATTAGATTAGGGTCAAAATTATTTGGTCAAATCGGTTAATTCGGTTAAAAACCGAATTAACCGATTTTTAATCGGTTTGGTTTACTCGGTTATTTTGGTAAAATTCGGTCGGTTCGATTTTTCTGGAAAAATTCGGTTTATTCGATTTTCGGTCTATTCAGTTCAGTTCGGTTCGGTTTTAACCGAATACTCACCCCTACTATTTATTCATAAAATAAAATATTATAATTAATTTCATTGAATTTATTTTTTAATTATTTTGAAACATCAAACATGTAATATTATTATATCATTTATTATTAAAAATAGATTTAAAAATATAAATTTATTCTGAAATTAAAAATCCCAAATCTCAGGTTAGTTTTTTAAATTTTTTTATTTTATAAATCTCTCCAGAAATCCGGTTGCAGATGTCCTGAAATTCGGCTTACCGGATTCGATACAACCGTGAGATAATAATGTCCAGCTTGGAACCCAGATCCGATTCGCTAAGCAGAACGAGATATTAACACCCAAGCGTATACCCTCATTATCTAGGACAACTAGGTCCCAGCAGAGCCCAAACCAAGCCAATAATAACTTGGTACGAATTAGAGCGGTGTTTGTCGGTACACCAACTTATTGATGAGCTGCAACGCTTTTCGTGGTAGAAGTTCGCGGCCGCCTCCGAGTCGGAACAATCTTATTGAAAGCACCGCCTCTGCCTTCGTGTCTTCGAGGAAGAGCGGGGCTGCCTTCACCTTTGGTGTCACCCACCTCGCGTCGTCGCCGTCGTCGCCCCTCGGAATCGTCGATTGCACTGATCAGGTCTGTTCCCCCGGCGCTCCCTCCTATCTACTACCTTATCGTCTGGTTCCTTCTCAGTCGGCGCTTGTTCGTCGTTAGATTCATCGACTCTTCTGGTTGTTCGCCCTGTTGCCGATTGTTTGGAGCCGAATTTAGTTATATCTTGATTTTGTGAGGTATATTAGGGGTTTTCTGATTCGCCCCTCTAGGTTTTCTCGTTGTCTCTGCCCCTTTTGTGGATCTAGGGTTTCGTGTTCAACACCCGATTTTTAGGGGTTCTTTGGCCCCTGGCCTATGGCAGCTGGTCGACATAGTAGGTACCGAGATTATGAGTTCAGGGATCGCGAGGCGCATGTGAAGCTCTCTAGGAGGAAGGATTATTACCGAGATCGAATACATGATGGTTGTTTCGATAGGGGCCGCGACCACCCCCACCATGATTCGCGTGATAGGATTGGGGTTGCTCAAGGAGACATCAAGAGGAGGGGAGTGATTAATGATTTCTATCGCTCCCCCATTTTGAGCAATTCTAGCGGAGAAAGCAAGAATGGTCAGAAATTGAACCACCTCTCTTGCAAAGACGTGGATCGCGAGACTGGGGAATTGTCCAGTGGCAGTGGATCAGATGATCCGGAAGCACCTATTTCAAAGATAAAAGATAATGGAACTACGATTCATGAGAATGGGAACTCTTACATGGATAACAGGAAGAGAAAACTCTCTCCAATCATTTGGGATAGGAATGATAGTAAGCGGTCTGCTGTTGTCACTTCCAGCAGTAAGAGCACCATGATTGAGAATGATACCCTGCCTCCACCACCTCCACAGCCTCTGGGATTTGTTCCATCTCGTTCTATTGATGCAGTTCAACGATCTGGTACAAATACATCACCTTCAAATGTGGATATCTCAGTCGAATCACCTCACCCGCTGTTGGCCAGTAATTATCAGGAGGTAAAATTGTTGGATGATTTTGAAGATGAACCTGTTCCTGCTAGGAGTATTTCCTTCTCCAGATGGGCAGACAGGAATATTGATTCTGATGATGAGGATGAAAGTCTCAAGGTCGATGTAGTTGCCAAAAAGAGAAAAAATACCCCATTATCTGGTTCATCAGGGCAGCATTTGCATAAGAAAACAGTTAGTCCTGAGCTGGGTGATGCTATCATGGCAGAAAATTCTGGAGTTGATTTTTCCAAATCTTACTCAAGAGAGCATGAATATGATGGTTTAGATGCTGAGTTCAATAGGAATGATCATATGAGCGCTGATGGTGGTGAGACTAGTACAAGTAATCAAAGTTTTGACACTGATGCTGAGGATGAAGATGGTAGGTCTAAGACACCAGAAGCAGCACAACCGCCTAAAAGATGTATAAACATGCTTCAAGGTTGTAGAAGTGTTGATGAGTTTGAGAGGCTCAATAAAATAGATGAAGGTACCTATGGGGTTGTCTATAGAGCAAAGGATAAAAAGACAGGGGAGATAGTGGCATTGAAAAAAGTTAAAATGGAAAAGGAGAAGGAGGGCTTTCCTCTTACCTCGCTTAGGGAGATAAATATTTTATTATCTTTTCATCATCCTTCAATTGTGGATGTTAAGGAAGTTGTTGTAGGTAGTGGTTTTGACAAGATTTTTATGGTTATGGAGTATATGGAACATGATCTAAAAGCACTGATGGAGACTATGAAACAACCATTTAGTCAGAGTGAGGTAAAATGCTTGATGTTGCAGCTGCTTTCAGGTGTCAAGTATCTTCATGACAACTGGGTACTCCATAGGTATTCTCAAATTTCAATCTTTATGATTATTGATATTTTAGTCTTCATATCACTAGTAATATAGCATTGCATAAAGTTCAATGAAAGGATCGGGACGAAATCCATGTAGCTAACCCCAATAGTTGGGACAAATATGATGTATATTGCCCTCTCCTTTTTTTTTGTCCATTTAATGTATCAATTACCATTCTTTCAGGGATTTGAAGACATCAAATATTCTTTTAAACAATCGTGGAGAGCTAAAGATATGCGATTTTGGGTTGTCTCGCCAATATGGAAGTCCATTGAAACCTTACACTCCGTTGGTAGTTACATTGTGGTACAGGTATGTAGCATGTGATCTTTAACCTCCGCTTATTTTTTCATCTAGTCTTCTTGCCGTTTTCTTCTGTGTTTGATATTATTCTTTTTCTACGTGAATCAGGTAACATCATTTCTTTTATATTGTGCATTTATGGTTCCTAATATACTTAATTATTTTCTTGATAGAGCACCTGAACTTCTACTGGGGGCTAAAGAATATTCTACTGCTATTGACATGTGGTCTTTAGGGTGCATAATGGCAGAACTCCTATCAAAAGAACCATTATTTAGTGGGAAATCTGAGCGTGATCAACTTGATAAGGTCTATGCTCAAAACAACCTTGTACAGTTTTAGCTTTATGTTAATATGTTTATCTTCATTAATATAGTCATGCTTACAGATATTCAGGACACTTGGTACCCCTAACCAAAGCATCTGGCCTGGATTTGCTAATTTACCTGGTGTTAAAGTAAACTTTGTCAAGCAACCGTAAGTATTGTGTTTCTATTCTTGTATTCATTTGGTTATTCCATGAATCTTCAAAATGTGTGCTTTTGTTTGCTTCATCTTGACACCATTCTTTTCCAGTCCTAGAACTATAGTTGATTATGCCTGAGATTTGCTTTGTTGGCTCTCAATTAGGTGAAGTGTTCTTTATTGTCTTAGTTAATTTTTCAAATCATTTCTTTTTTTCAGGTATAATAAGCTACGTGAAAAGTTTCCTCCCACATCCTTTATTGGAGGTCCAACCCTTTCTGAAGCTGGTTTTGATTTATTAAACAGACTTTTGACATACAACCCTGATAAGGTAAATCCTGAAATAACGTGAATATTTCGTATTTTGACCAAGACAATTCTTTTACCTCATGTCAATATTACTCTGCTTGCAATATTAACTTGTCTGCTCTGAATGAACGCAGCGAATAACTGCAGAAACTGCTCTAAATCATCCGTGGTTCCAGGAGGTTCCTTTACCAAAGTCAAAAGAATTCATGCCTACTTTTCCTGCTCAACATGCCCAAGATCGGTGTGTAAGCTGTTCAACAAAAAAAAGCTTAACAACTGCTTCCATAGTTTTTTCTATATGTGACCTATTCATGAGTTTCATATTAATTTCAGACGTCTAAGAAGAATAATGAAGAGCCCAGACCCACTGGCAGAGCAGCAGCAGAAGGAACTGCAGCAAGGTGATCTTGGTCTTTTTACACTATTTGGATAGAGAATTACTTGCAAGGCATTGCAGTAGTTCACCTATGTCTTTCTATCTGATTTGGCTAGAAGACACCTAAACAACATTTATTCGGTAATACCATATGTGAGACATTAGTCTCGTGACATTGTGCGACTTAATGTCAGACAGCGATTGATAATCTTGTTTAGCAGGCATTTGATAAAGGAAAGTGTCTCCTTTACCCACCAAAACAACAATAGTCATGTCAAGGCCTTTTTTGCAGCACCAACTATATAAAGTGCATCTTTAAGGTGGGATGTATTTAACTTATAACACTTTGATTAATTCCCTATGACATATAGCTCAACATTTGTCTTGGAATTTGTAACAACTTTTTCTTAAAATTCATAATACCAAGCATTTATTGATGTTGATCATATTTCATTCCGATATTTTTGATTTTTTTGTACTGTGTTTGCAAGAGTTGACCAGTCAGATGCGGTGGGTCATTGTTTGCTTCTGGTGCACAAGTGCTCTATACCTCTCTTCTCAGAAAGGTAATTTAATTCACTCACTGATGCTTAAGATCAGGAGAGCGTATCACTTTTGCTACAATAACCCAAGCTCCTTTACATATATTTCTTGTAGTCTGGTACTTGAAAGGTTTTATCTAAGCTTCCTTCAGTGGTCCTCTATCAGGGTCTAGTATATATGCAAGTATTACTGATAAAAAGATATTATTTATAACATGCAAGCTCACATCTTGGGCGAAAACTGACATCTTCTATGGCTATGTAGTTTGGCGTTATGGAGTTTAACCTTGTGGCAGGTCGTTTATCATTGATAAATTCACAACTAATGATATTTTTTTGTTGGAATTTGACCTTGTCTAAGAAGAAATTACGCTTTGAGCAAAATCTCTCAGTTCTTTGAGGGTGTTATTGCTGTGTGAATGTATTTTCCCTTGTTCGGAAAGCAATATATCAAATTACATGTTCTTGATCTATTAACTGCACCATCATAATTATCAGACATGCAATGAACCTAATGGTCTGGTTGAAAATTCTTCAAGGCTGACTACTGCAGAACTTGTTCAGCAGGAATATTAGGAGAATTTTTTAGAGACTTCTGCGGAACTTGTTCAACAAGAATATTCAGCAAAAAGGAGCACGAGGTACCTTGAAAATAAGGTATTGCTTCATGGCCCCTTGTTGCTCATGCCTTTTTGGTCTCCTCGGTATTGCAAAAGAATCAATGCAGATTCTCAAACCAATCTTAAAGGATACTTCGTTAGCATTCATCTTTTTCTATTTCATGATATTTACTTCTATCATTTTATCTTTTTTGTGTTCCCTTTTCTTAATTCAATAGGCAAGTTTTCTGCCTTATGATCTATCCATGCAGCTCCTACGTCCATTCAGTGCGGCAGGTTGTTTTAATTTTAGTTGGATCACGGAATTTATTATCCGATGTTCATTTAACTAAGGGTTAAGATAATCTTGAAAATTTTCATTTTCATTATGCTAATTAGTTTCACCTTCGGATGGTGTCATTTTGTATTGTAAAATTTTTATTCTTAAAGTTTTGACTGATGATGATCTTTGTGGTTCTTTTAACTTCTTTAATGTATGTTATGTTGGAGAAATTCATTCAATTTAGCATATTTTTCTTTTTTTAAATAATCGAAGTTTGGATGACGACCAATAAATTAAAAAGCCAAATAAAATGGATAACGTACGGAAACAACTTCATGCTGTGTTTCTTAGAAAGGATTGAGCCAAGCAGGTGTACTTCTTGAAATTGTTCTCTCGCCGTTTGTATGGAATAAACGAGAACAGTTTTGGGTTGTAGTCGTCTACGAGTCTCAGAGTTTAATCCATATAAAAAAACTTATTGACTGGATGAGTGTTTTTAATGTCAACGATTTGTTTTTTTTGACAAAATAATTGTTCTAATCACTGTCTTTCCTTTCGGGCAAAATCGACTTAATTGAGTGGGTCATCATTGTGTAGATTTATAGAAATGATCAAGTATCCATCCCTAATAAAGTCAGAAAAAATATTTTTTTATATGGTGATTTCATTTACATTTGTATAAATAATTATGGAATTGATTGTGTGGGCATTCGTTGTCAACGTGGGTAAGTAGCGGATTAAAATAAAAATTTCAAGAGTAGTTGAAGAAAAAATTAAAAAAATATTTTTATTATTAAATAAATATATTAAAAGATAAAAATACTGAATTGATAACGATAATAATATAAATATAAAAATACATGTATATTAATAAGGTAATTATTTTTGACACTTGAATTATTTGTATCGAATATGGACATACAAATAAAAGGAGGTAATTGTATCCTACGAGTGTTCATCTGTTGAAAATATTATAAAATTTATTCATTTTTCAATTGTGTCAAAAATATCCTTCACTGTTGAAAATATTATAAAATTTATTCATTTTTCAATTGGGTCAAAAATATCCTTCACGATGTATACTATCAAATTTTCATTCATCTCTCATTTTATTAAGTAAATCAGTCTTAATAATTTTTATCGCAGAAAAAATTCTTTCAACAGAAACTGTATGTATACTGCCAAATTTTCATTTATCTCTCATCCTATTACGTAAATTAGTCTTGATAATTTTCATCGCAGAAAAAATTCTTTCAACAGAAGCAATTACAATTGGTAAAACCAATGCTAACTGATCAAACGATATATCAACGGAAAAATCATATTCTTACCAGTTTGAATAATCTTTTTAGTCATACTTTCCAAATCTTCAATTATAGAAAATTCATCTCGTACATTTTGAATGTAACTCTCGAGTTGGTCTTCAAGTATTACACAATCAATTAATGAAAAGTCTTCCAGATAAAGTTCAGAGTAGCTTACCAATGTCAAATTGAGAAAAAAAAGTACTTTGGATCTAAGCAAGCAATACAAGTATGTACCTCATACTTGATTTTGAAAATCAAATATTCATCTCTTGAACCATCATATCAAGAACCTAACAATGTACCAATAAAATAATGAATAAAAAATATTATCAGAAAATTAAAATTTAATAAAATATTTAAAAATAATACCTTATAAAAAATTTCAAAATGATAGTGATGAAAATTAGTAATCACTTGCCCATTACATCTGCTACGACTGTGAGTTCTCATATTTTCTTTCATATTCAGTCTTCAGATCATATGGTTTTCTACAAAATTTGTCGACGATATCCAAAAAATTCTCCCATCCTTCTTCTCTCAATTTATGTAATTGAACTTTCATTGTCTTGATCAAACTAATAGCCAATACAATGTTTTGATCCTTTTGTTGTAAGGCAAGCGATAATTCATTTGTGATTCCCAATAACGATTTCATCAAATGCATCACAAACACAAATTCATAATTTTCCATCTTATCATCAAACTAGTGGTGACACTACTATTATCATCATTAGTACTATCATCATACACATTTTCGAGGACTGTAAAATAGAGTCCATGTAGATATCAAACGGACTATAGTCGTGTAATGTGTGTCAAGAGAATTGATAGGCAGAATATTTGATATTAATTGCACAATAATTTGACATTAATGGTGCATATTTGCTATTATAGGCAGAATATTTGGCATTAATTGTACAGATTTGGTATTAATGGCCCAGATTTAATTGCACAATGATTTGGCATTAATGGCGCAGATTTGCTATTAATGGGCAGAATATTTGACATTAATTGCACAGATTTAGAGTAATGACGTAGATTTTCAAAATTATATAGCTGTAATTATGTATCATACTATTTAAAGGAGGATTCTCCAGAGGAGAAAATAGAGTTTTTCACCCTCATTTTCTCTGAGTTTGACATAGTTTCTACTCTCATTTCCTCTGAGTTTGACATGGTATCAGAGCCAGTTTCGATCCAAACCTAGTTTTTTTCTCCTGTCATTTTTTCAAGTCAATCCTAGTTCCTTGTGATTTCTCCAGCTTCTTATTTTTTTCCCTCCTGCGTTCTTTTTTCTCGTAATCATGTCCACTAAAAAGCATGATGTCCCGTTTGTTCGTCTTAATGGAAAGAACTACGCTACCTAGGCATTCCAGTTTCAGATCTTTACCAAAGGCAAGGAGCTTTGGGGTCATATAGACGGAACCAATTCTGCCCCTGACAAAACTATGCATAAGGAGGCATATGCCAAATGGGAGGTCAAAGATGCTCAGGTTATGGCCTGGATCATAGGCTCTGTTGAGCCTAATATCGTCCTCAATCTCAGACCCTTCACCACGACAGCTAAGATGTGGGCATACCTACAGTAAATTTATAACCAGAACAACACTACTCGCAAGTTTCAAATTGAACATGAAATTGTCAGTTTTCAACAGGATAGTCTCTCAATTTCTGAATTCTATTATCATTTTATAAATCTTTGGGCTGAATATGTTGACATTGTCTATAATGATTTGTCAACTGACGGACAAGCTACAATCCAAAAAGTTCATGTCACCACAAAACGAGATAAATTTCTTATGAAATTGAGATATGATTTTGAGGGCATTCGGACCAACCTCATGAACAGGGCTACAGTCCCCTCCTTAGATGAATGCTTAAATGAACTGCTTCGTGAAGAACGTCTCCTCACCCAGACAATCATGGAACAACAAAAATCAGCCTCTGTTCCTATGGCATATATCGCACAAGGCAAACCATAAGGGCGAGACATGAGTACTATCCAATGTTTTTGCTGTAAAAGCTTTGAACACTTTGTTTCCCATTGTCCTAAAAAGTTTTGCATTTACTGCAAAAAGGATGGTCACATCATTAAAGAATGTCCAATCAGATCACCGAGGAGAAATGCAATAGCCTTCACTACCTCTGTTGGTCCTTCTACTACTCCAGTTTCTGTGGATCAAAATTTGCCTAATTCTGTGCCAACTTTGACACCTGAAATGGTTCAACAAATGATCATTTCGGTATTTTCTGCTTTAGGTCTTTCAGGTACCGCTTCTTTACCTTGTTCTCCTTGGTATTTCGACTCCGGGGCATCAAATTATATGACTAACAATGTTGCTGCTCTTACCAATGTTACAAATTGCTCTAGTAATTTGCAAATACATACCGCCGATGGAAATGTTGGATCGAGAAACACAATAGAGGGGGGGGGGGGAATATCGTGAAAACTTTTTCGGATAAGACTTAAGAGAAAATACACAGCGGAATTAAAAACAAACACGAGGAACACAGGTATTTTTTACTTGGTTCGGAGTCGCGGTCGGCTCCTACTCAAAAGGCCCACGGTCCTTGACAGTTTACTGCGGGCAATTCTATAATAATGCAAAGATTTATAGAATTTGATACAATAGTAGTGCAGTAAATAAACGAATACATTTTTCGTTACTGACGCCCGATGTGGATCGTACTTCGGAGCAGAGGGTCGGCGGCGGCGCTGAAATGTCGGGATCGGAGTTTGCCGGAGCAGCGCACTTGAACGAGAAGCTTAGAGGCATTGGAAAATTATTGTACTAAAGCCTCGGGGTCGAGCCCCTTTTATAGTGCTCTTGGGGGCGCTTGAATCGCTGGGGGCGCCTGACACGTGCTTTCAGATCGGAGAAACCTCATTCGCAGCTCGGTCAGCGCTTATCCCCTTCGAATCAGCCTCGGAGTTGACTGGGGCGCCCGGGACCTCCCGGGCGCCCAGCTTGACTGGGTCCGCTGGCTTCGTGGCTGATTTTGCTTCGACTCATCTTTGGCTTTGACCTTGGGCGCCCGGGACCTCTCGGGCGCCTAGCCTAGTGTTGTTTCGAAGCAATTCTTGCTTAACTGCTTGTTTGGCTTTGAGCTTGGGCGCCCGGGACCTCCCGTGCGCCTAACCTAGCTGCATGCCCCTCTCCTTTGGGGCGTTCTGAGCTGCAGAAACACACTCCTTCGGTCCCTGCATCCAAGGTTAGTTCCAAAACAAACAAGGCAAGAATATTAGTCCATTCTTACAACCGTAGCTGTCTTGGTTCTGACTTCGGGTCTCCCAAATGGAACCCTAGGTCGAACCGACGCCTACTGTTCCCTCAACGGGGAACACGTCCTCACCTACTCCTCTCAGGAGAGTTTACCTTTTGCCAACCGGCTCCTCCGATTGGACTTTTATCCAGCTTTACTCACCAGGTCTTCGTGCCCAGTCCGCGACCATGTCTTAGTGCCCACCTTCCGAGCAGGTCTTCGGTGCCCAGCCCTTGGCCAGGACTTAGTGCCCAATTTCTCGAACCAGGTCTTCAGTGCCCGGCCCTCGGCCAGGTCTTAGTGTCCAACCCTTGGTCAGGTCTTAGGTGCCCAGCCCTCGGCCAGGACTTAGTGCCTAGTGTTCCTAGGACTTGTCCTGCACACTTGAGTAACATCGTTAGATAACCAATAGTACTTAACTTTGAATCCTTTGCCAATATCAAAACAAGGTTCGATATGGTGCTTCCTGCACCAATAGGAAATACTTTACGTATCACAACAATTGGTGATATTTCATCATCTCTTACCAACGTTTATGTTTCCCCTGGTCTAAGCAGTAACCTTATTTCAGTTGGTCAGTTAGTTGACAATGATTGCAAAGTTGAATTCTCAAAATCTGGTTGTCTTGTGCAGGATCAAAAATTAGGGAAGAAGATCGCGAAGGGGCCTAAAATTGGACGTTTTTTTCCTCTTTATTCATCATTGTCATCTTATCATTTTTTGCCTTTTTTTTCTTGTAATTCTTCAACTGTTGATTTCCAATTATGGTATAAGCGTCTTGGTCATCCAAATTCCAATGTTCTTCATCACTTGATGAAATCTGGAGTTCTTGGCAATAACAATTCCCCATCTCGTCGTGATGTTGAATTTGATTGCAATTCTTGTAGACTTGGTAAAAGTAAAATTCTACCATTTCCAGTTCATCAATCAAATGCACATCAACCTTTTGACATAATTTATAGTGATATATGGGGAATAACGTTTGTTGTATCTCATGAACATTACAAGTACTTTATCACATTTATTGATGACTATAGTCATTTCACATGGGTATATTTTTTGCGCTCTAAAGCTAAAGCATTCTTTGCATTCAAATTTTTCCATGCTTATGTTCAGACTCAATTTTCATCAACCATTAAAGTTCTACGCTCTGACAATGGGGGGGGGGGGGGAATACACATCTCACTTATTTGAAGAGTTCTTGTAGGATCATGGTATATTATCTCAAAGGTCATGTCCTTCTACACCGCAACAAAAATGGGACAGCAGAAAGGAAAAACTGTCATCTTCTTGATGTTGTCCGTACCTTAATGTTGGACTCCTTTGTACCCTTTCGATTCTTGTGTGAAGCTCTCTCAACTGCTGTCCACCTTATTAATCAGCTGCCATCTCAAGCCTTAAATAATGATTCTCCTTTCTTAAGGCTATTTGGTAAGCCACCAAATTATTCCACTCTTCGCACCTTTGGTTATGTCTGTTATGTTCATCTACAGCCACATGAACGCACTAAAGTCACAGGTCAATCTGTTAAATGTGCTTTTCTTGGTTACTCAATCCATCACAAAGGTTTTCTATGTTATGATCCTCATTTACATAGGATTCAGGTTTCTAGAAATGTCATCTTCCAAGAAGATACATATTTTGTTCCTACTAACCAAGACATTAGCTCTTCTGCATCCAAATATGCCTTGCCATTGTTTCCTAACAATTCTACAGGAGAACAAGCCCCTCCACCTTTATTGGTCTACCAAAGATGTCCACCTTTGCTTTCTCCGAGACCCCCTCCCGATCATTCTCTGACTGCTGATCTAGCTCTTCATCCAGAACAAGCTTCTTTACGTCGCAGTACTCGCATTCGTAAACCACTGGAAAAATATGGTTTTTCTGAACCTTTATCTTTGACAGCAATTTTAGCATCTGTTCCTATTCCTTCTTCATGTAAGCAGGCCATGGCGCATAAATGTTGGCATGATTCTATAGAAACTGAACTTTTGGCACTAGAGGAAAATCAGACATGGGACATTGTTCCATGCCCTCCATCTGTTAAACCTCTTGGCAGTAAATTTGTATTCACTTTAAAGCTGCGTTCAGATGGATCAATAGATCGATACAAGGCTAAATTGGTTGTTCTTGGAAATAAGCAAGAGTTTGACCTAGACTATGAAGAGACATTTGCACCTGTGGCCAAAATGACTACTGTGAGAACTATTCTTGCCATTGCAGCCTCTAATTCTTGGCAAATTCACCAGCTCGATGTCAAAAATGCCTTCCTTCATGGGGACCTCAAAGAAGAAGTTTACATCAAACTTCCTATTGGTATGCCCTCTCCCATTACCAAATACTATTTGCAAACTAAAACGTTCTTTGTATGGATTAAAACAGACACCAAGAGTGTGGTTTGAAAAGTTTTAAAACAACACTACTTGGTTTTTCCTTCATCCAAAGCAGCTATGATCAATCCCTCTTTCTACAAAGGACCTCAAAAGTAATCGTGATACTTCTTGTTTATGTGGACGACATTGTCGTCACAGGCTCGGACAAGCGGCTATCACTACAATCAAACAATTATTGCATACAACTTTTCACATGAAAGATCTTGGACAGCTAACTTATTTCTTGGAATTAGAAGTACATTTTCAACAAAAAGACATCTTTGTCACTCAACACAAATATATTCAGGATCTAATTCAGCTAGTTGGTCTTACCAACGCAAATTCAGTAGATACTCCCATGGAAGTTAATATAAAGTTGATGCAGGATGAAGGTGAACTCCTACAAGATCCAACCTTATACAGGAAACTAGTTGGAAGTCTTATCTACCTAACCATCACACGACCTGATATCTCTTTCACTGTCCACACAGTCAGCAGATTCATGCAAAATCCTAGACACTTGCATTTTTCAGCAGTACAACGAATCATTAAATATTTACTGGCCACTCTCAGGCGTGGTCTTTTCTTTCCTAAAGATGCGACAATACAACTTCAAGCATATAGTGATGTTGATTGGGCTGGATGTACGGACACATGGAAGTCTACTGTCTACTACTGGCTGGTGTATGTTTTTAGGAGATGTCCCTATCTCCTGGAAATGCAAGAAATAAGAGTCGGTGTCTAAATCCTCCACTGAAGCAGAATATCGATCGATGTCTGCAGCATGTTCTGAGATTATTTGGTTATAGGGCCTTCTTTCAGAACTTGGTTATTCACAAACACAACCAACTCCATTGCAGGCTGATAATACAAGTGCTATACAGATTGTAGCAAATCCTGTATACAATGAAAGAACGAAGCACATAGAGGCCAACTGTCATTCCATCAGAGAAGCTTATGACCGCAGAATTATTAATCTCCCTCATGTTTCAACACTGTTCAACTAGCTGACATCCTCACAAAATCCTTGACTGGGTCCGCTGGCTTCGTGGCTGATTTTGCTTCGACTCATCTTTGGCTTTGACCTTGGGCGCCCGGGACCTCTCGGGCGCCTAGCCTAGTGTTGTTTCGAAGCAATTCTTGCTTAACTGCTTGTTTGGCTTTGAGCTTGGGCGCCCGGGACCTCCCGTGCGCCTAACCTAGCTGCATGCCCCTCTCCTTTGGGGCGTTCTGAGCTGCAGAAACACACTCCTTCGGTCCCTGCATCCAAGGTTAGTTCCAAAACAAACAAGGCAAGAATATTAGTCCATTCTTACAACCGTAGCTGTCTTGGTTCTGACTTCGGGTCTCCCAAATGGAACCCTAGGTCGAACCGACGCCTACTGTTCCCTCAACGGGGAACACGTCCTCACCTACTCCTCTCAGGAGAGTTTACCTTTTGCCAACCGGCTCCTCCGATTGGACTTTTATCCAGCTTTACTCACCAGGTCTTCGTGCCCAGTCCGCGACCATGTCTTAGTGCCCACCTTCCGAGCAGGTCTTCGGTGCCCAGCCCTTGGCCAGGACTTAGTGCCCAATTTCTCGAACCAGGTCTTCAGTGCCCGGCCCTCGGCCAGGTCTTAGTGTCCAACCCTTGGTCAGGTCTTAGGTGCCCAGCCCTCGGCCAGGACTTAGTGCCTAGTGTTCCTAGGACTTGTCCTGCACACTTGAGTAACATCGTTAGATAACCAATAGTACTTAACTTTGAATCCTTTGCCAATATCAAAACAAGGTTCGATATGGTGCTTCCTGCACCAATAGGAAATACTTTACGTATCACAACAATTGGTGATATTTCATCATCTCTTACCAACGTTTATGTTTCCCCTGGTCTAAGCAGTAACCTTATTTCAGTTGGTCAGTTAGTTGACAATGATTGCAAAGTTGAATTCTCAAAATCTGGTTGTCTTGTGCAGGATCAAAAATTAGGGAAGAAGATCGCGAAGGGGCCTAAAATTGGACGTTTTTTTCCTCTTTATTCATCATTGTCATCTTATCATTTTTTGCCTTTTTTTTCTTGTAATTCTTCAACTGTTGATTTCCAATTATGGTATAAGCGTCTTGGTCATCCAAATTCCAATGTTCTTCATCACTTGATGAAATCTGGAGTTCTTGGCAATAACAATTCCCCATCTCGTCGTGATGTTGAATTTGATTGCAATTCTTGTAGACTTGGTAAAAGTAAAATTCTACCATTTCCAGTTCATCAATCAAATGCACATCAACCTTTTGACATAATTTATAGTGATATATGGGGAATAACGTTTGTTGTATCTCATGAACATTACAAGTACTTTATCACATTTATTGATGACTATAGTCATTTCACATGGGTATATTTTTTGCGCTCTAAAGCTAAAGCATTCTTTGCATTCAAATTTTTCCATGCTTATGTTCAGACTCAATTTTCATCAACCATTAAAGTTCTACGCTCTGACAATGGGGGGGGGGGGGAATACACATCTCACTTATTTGAAGAGTTCTTGTAGGATCATGGTATATTATCTCAAAGGTCATGTCCTTCTACACCGCAACAAAAATGGGACAGCAGAAAGGAAAAACTGTCATCTTCTTGATGTTGTCCGTACCTTAATGTTGGACTCCTTTGTACCCTTTCGATTCTTGTGTGAAGCTCTCTCAACTGCTGTCCACCTTATTAATCAGCTGCCATCTCAAGCCTTAAATAATGATTCTCCTTTCTTAAGGCTATTTGGTAAGCCACCAAATTATTCCACTCTTCGCACCTTTGGTTATGTCTGTTATGTTCATCTACAGCCACATGAACGCACTAAAGTCACAGGTCAATCTGTTAAATGTGCTTTTCTTGGTTACTCAATCCATCACAAAGGTTTTCTATGTTATGATCCTCATTTACATAGGATTCAGGTTTCTAGAAATGTCATCTTCCAAGAAGATACATATTTTGTTCCTACTAACCAAGACATTAGCTCTTCTGCATCCAAATATGCCTTGCCATTGTTTCCTAACAATTCTACAGGAGAACAAGCCCCTCCACCTTTATTGGTCTACCAAAGATGTCCACCTTTGCTTTCTCCGAGACCCCCTCCCGATCATTCTCTGACTGCTGATCTAGCTCTTCATCCAGAACAAGCTTCTTTACGTCGCAGTACTCGCATTCGTAAACCACCGGAAAAATATGGTTTTTCTGAACCTTTATCTTTGACAGCAATTTTAGCATCTGTTCCTATTCCTTCTTCATGTAAGCAGGCCATGGCGCATAAATGTTGGCATGATTCTATAGAAACTGAACTTTTGGCACTAGAGGAAAATCAGACATGGGACATTGTTCCATGCCCTCCATCTGTTAAACCTCTTGGCAGTAAATTTGTATTCACTTTAAAGCTGCGTTCAGATGGATCAATAGATCGATACAAGGCTAAATTGGTTGTTCTTGGAAATAAGCAAGAGTTTGACCTAGACTATGAAGAGACATTTGCACCTGTGGCCAAAATGACTACTGTGAGAACTATTCTTGCCATTGCAGCCTCTAATTCTTGGCAAATTCACCAGCTCGATGTCAAAAATGCCTTCCTTCATGGGGACCTCAAAGAAGAAGTTTACATCAAACTTCCTATTGGTATGCCCTCTCCATTACCAAATACTATTTGCAAACTAAAACGTTCTTTGTATGGATTAAAACAGACACCAAGAGTGTGGTTTGAAAAGTTTAAAACAACACTACTTGGTTTTTCCTTCATCCAAAGCAGCTATGATCAATCCCTCTTTCTACAAAGGACCTCAAAAGTAATCGTGATACTTCTTGTTTATGTGGACGACATTGTCGTCACAGGCTCGGACAAGCGGCTATCACTACAATCAAACAATTATTGCATACAACTTTTCACATGAAAGATCTTGGACAGCTAACTTATTTCTTGGAATTAGAAGTACATTTCCAACAAAAAGACATCTTTGTCACTCAACACAAATATATTCAGGATCTAATTCAGCTAGTTGGTCTTACCAACGCAAATTCAGTAGATACTCCCATGGAAGTTAATATAAAGTTGATGCAGGATGAAGGTGAACTCCTACAAGATCCAACCTTATACAGGAAACTAGTTGGAAGTCTTATCTACCTAACCATCACACGACCTGATATCTCTTTCACTGTCCACACAGTCAGCAGATTCATGCAAAATCCTAGACACTTGCATTTTTCAGCAGTACAACGAATCATTAAATATTTACTGGCCACTCTCAGGCGTGGTCTTTTCTTTCCTAAAGATGCGACAATACAACTTCAAGCATATAGTGATGTTGATTGGGCTGGATGTACGGACACATGGAAGTCTACTGTCTACTACTGGCTGGTGTATGTTTTTAGGAGATGCCCCTATCTCCTGGAAATGCAAGAAATAAGAGTCGGTGTCTAAATCCTCCACTGAAGCAGAATATCGATCGATGTCTGCAGCATGTTCTGAGATTATTTGGTTATAGGGCCTTCTTTCAGAACTTGGTTATTCACAAACACAACCAACTCCATTGCAGGCTGATAATACAAGTGCTATACAGATTGTAGCAAATCCTGTATACAATGAAAGAACGAAGCACATAGAGGCCAACTGTCATTCCATCAGAGAAGCTTATGACCGCAGAATTATTAATCTCCCTCATGTTTCAACACTGTTCAACTAGCTGACATCCTCACAAAATCCTTGACACGTCAGCGACATAATTTTCTCGTTAGCACATTGATGCTTGTAGATTCACCAGCATCAATTTGAGGGGGGATGTCAAGAGAATTGATATGCAGAATATTTGACATTAATTGCACAATAATTTGGCATTAATGGTGCAGATTTGCTATTAATGGGCAGAATATTTGGCATTAATTGTATAAATTTGGCATTAATGGCGTAGATTTAATTGCACAATGATTTGACATTAATGACGCAGATTTGCTATTAATGGGCACAATATTTGGCATTAATTGCACAGATTTAGCATTAATGACGCAGATTTTCAAAATTATATAGCTGTAATTATATATCATACTATTTAAAGGAGGATTCTCCAGAGGAGAAAGTAGAGTTTTTCACCCTCATTTTCTTTGAGTTTGACATAGTTTCTACTCTCATTTTCTCTGAGTTTGACAATGTGAACTCCAACAAGTATCCTTTGATAATTTTAAACTGATTTCTTGATTTTTTTTCCTTTACTACTAACAATATTTTCTTTTTTCCAAACATTCTACAAGTTTGTTATATTTGAGTTGTCTAAACTTGCCTTTTCTTTTACATGAAACATCAGTAATATTCACAATCATAGTAACGTATTGGAAGAAATCACTCACAATTCGATTTCTTTTAGCAACTGCAACAACAACTAGTTAAAGTTGGTGAGCAAAGCAATTGATTTACCTTGTAGATGAATTTTCCTTCAATATGAGAGCCTTCAATCCATTATACATATCTCGCATATTTGAAGCCTCGTCGTATCCTTGACCTCTCAATCTGGATAATGACAATTTATGTTTTGCAAATAATTCATCCATAATCTTCTTTAAAGAAATAGTAGAAGTGTCAGACACATACACAATAGCAAAAAAATTTTCAATGACACATCTATGTTTGTTCACGTATCTTAAAACAACTCTCATTTGCTCTTTGACTGAAATATCTCGATACTCATCAACCATAAGAGAAAATATATTGTCTTTTATATAATTAAGAATGATATTTGTGACTTCAGCAACATAAGTCCTTGTTAAATCCTTTTGAACTGTTAGAGATTTCATTTGATTGTTTCCAAGGGCATTCTCATTTATTGTTTTGGCAACCTCATCATAACTTTGGTTATGATAATCAATTCAAGAAATCTTTATTTGTAGAACTCGATGACTCATGATGTACACGGAAAGACAAACCTTGTTTCAAAAGAAAGCATGTAACATCCAAAGTTGTCATTAATCGAGTGTGATATGCAACCTCAATTCCACGCTCCTGTGCTTGTAGCAAATGTGACACACTTTGTCGTTGATTTTGAAAAGCCTCACATTGTGTTCTTGCATCATTGTGAGCACTACCTACACCATCAACATGTGTATTAAATACTTCCTTGCTTTTCTCTAATTATTCATCCCCGAATTAGTAAATGCCTCATCTCCAACTCGACATTGTTGGAACTCGGATGGCTAGAGAGGGGGGGGGTGAATATAGCCAAACACTTGGACTTCAAGCGTTTATCAAAATTCTGCACTTCAATCGTCAGTAGCATAGCAGAAAGAAAAGAAGCAGAGTATGCAGAAAATCAAAACCCTAAACTATGAGCAAACACAAGAACGCTAACAAGAGGATTTACAAGGTTCGGGCATAACTTGCCCCTACTCCTTGGCGTGCCCTTAAGGTGGGCGATCCCTTGATCGTCGGCAGATCAAGCCCCGGTGAACACCGGATAGAAAGCAACCTCCTTCTCGATGGAGTAACCTCCCCACAGCGTTTCAATCAAGGATATAGTTTAAGCACAATGAACCACAAGAAAGATCTTACTTAGCACTTAGCACAAACAAGAACACAACAAGCTTCTCCCGAGCTCCACCCAGCGACGATCTCACGCAAGAATCCATTCTTCGTGTCTTCTCGTAGTTGGACTCAAAGCCTCTTGTTCCTTCCTCCAAGCACTCAAGTAAGAGACTGTTGCTTCACTGATTGCAGATGCTTGCTCAAGATGATGAAACTTCAGAACACACAAGCAAAGTGTGGAGAACACAAATGCGCAGCAAGAACTCAAGCCAGAAATCGATTCAGTGAACTCTACTCTGCTCTTCTCCTTTACATCCTTTTGTTTCTCCACTGAGCACAGGTGACACCGTCTCACAGCAGCCTCCAACTGCTTACCTGCCAACGCCAGCTACCACTGAGCTCTCACTGGACTCCCTGATCTTCCCTCAGCCAAGCTCCAGTCAGCAGCTCTAGCCGTTGCAACCTGAGTTGGAAAACGGATAAACCTGCTCCAAGAAAAGGTCACCATTGACTCTCCTTGAGTGTTTGAATCCTTCTCTGTCACCTGCAGCTTAATCAGATCATTAGAGCAGTATATCAAACAGAAAATCAAGCATCAGAGATTAAGCGCAGAGAATCGGATACGTTCAGACGTGATCAGAGCGTCTGACAGTGCATTTTGAATTAAAGTGATTGGTCACTGGACCGATCAGAGGGTCTCCTGATCGGTCACCAGTCCGATCAGGCTCCGTCCTGATCGGTCCCCAACGCTCAATCAGAAATCACGATTTCTTTGGGACTCTCCTGGACCGATCACCAGACCGATCCCAGGTTGTGGATCGATCACCAGACCGATCCACCCCTTTGCCGGGAGATTTCTGAGCTTCGCAGTCCAAACCTCCTGATCGGTCACCCGACCGATCAGGGAGCCTCCTGATCGGTCACCCGACCGATCAGGGAGCCTCTTGATTAGTCACAAGACTGATCAGGTCATGACCAGACCGATCAGGCTTCGTCCTGATTGATCATAGTGAGGAACACGCGACGCTAGATCGTTCTCCAGAACGATCTACACAGTGATCCAGATCGGTCACTAGATCGATTAGGAGCAGATCAGCAGGGGAACTCAACCTCACTGTGTGCTCCCTGATCGGTCACCAGACCTATCAGGAGCCAAGCAGTGGGTGAAACGCATACTCCCTGATCGGTCACCAGACCGATCCATGAAAGAGCACCGTGCCAACTCCCTGATCGGTCATCAGACCGATCCAGGGGCTCCAACCTAGCCCTCCAAGCTAGGACTTTTTCACCTAACCCTCCAAGTTGGGAATTTTCACCTAACCCTCCAAGTTAGGACTTTTCACCTAGCCCTCCAAGCTAGGACATTTCACCCAACTCTTCCGAAGTAGGACTTTCCAAACCTAGCCCTCCAAGTTAGGACCTGACCCTCCAAGCCAAGACTTTTTCACCTAACTCTCCAAGTTGGGACTTTTCACCTAACTCTCCAAGTTAGGACTTTTCACCTAGCCCTCTAAGCTAGGAATTTTCACCCAACCCTTTCGAATTAGGACTTTTCAACACCTAGCCCTCCAAGCTAGGATTTTTCACACCTAACCCTCCAGGTTAGGATTTTTCAACACCTAGCCCTCCAAGCTAGGATTTTCCATAACATGCCTAATCCCCGATCAGGACTTAACCATAATCATAGTCATCAACCTAAACTAAAATCGGTGTCAACACCAAAACAACAATCAGGGTCAGACTGCATCAACAATCTCCCCCTTTTTGTTGTTTGACAACCCGATTTTAAGTTTAGAGATTCTCAATCAATTTTCTCAAATTCAGAACCATAGGGGAATCAGGATCCTCCCCCTACAACATAATCATCCTAAACATAACCAACCACACTCTCCCCCTTTGTCGAACACCGAAAAGGGTCTAGAGGGGCTATTAAGTTTAACCATACTCCCCCTCAACCCTAGGGGTATCCCAAAACAAGATTGATTTTGGATAAGCACATGAATACATATGACAAAAGTAGGGCATGGTAAGACAAGCATATGTATCATATGACATCAAAAGCATGAACATAGTGTTAGTAATATGAGAGAAGTGTCCTAAGACAATCGCCTTATGATTGTAAATATTTATTTTAATAAATGAATATCCACTATTTGAGTATGCATGTCTGTGTATTTGATTGGGATCTTAAACTCATTTACTGAATGTCCACAATACAATTCACAGCATGAGAGAATTTGTGATGAATTCACAAATAGTGATTATCTCTACATGTGTAATTGTGAAGTATTGAAATTGTCCCTAGTCGATGAATTGATAAATAATGACACTATCAATTCTGTTGAGACTAGTATGGGTTATTCTCAAATCAGCTGATTCTCACTGGCTGGTGACATTGGGATGTCCGGAGATAAACATGAATGCTAGTTAAGGGAACTAGTTCATTGGAGTGACTGGCTGTAAAACTTCACATGGTAGTCTACACATAGAAATGTTAGTGAAGTTCTTACTGCGGCTTAAGTGCGATGTTCCTTTGACTTGCGGTGTTCAAGTCATCTTGGTCATGGAGACTTATACTTTAACATCTTAAGCAAGCATCTCCAAGGAGGTGTGGACCCAGGATGGTTGGGTATAAGCCGAAGTGCCCGAAGATGTTTGAACAACCTACAATGGATTCACCACTCCTTGCGAGGGGATGTATACCCAAGGCCTATCGTCGGATTGTTACTCAAAGCCTCTGGCCAGAGCATGACATGTTCAGAGTATGAGTCTCTGAAAGACATGAGAGTAATTAGAATCCGTTGGACGAGAAAGACATTACTTGGGCTAGGTGTGACGTAGTCAGCCTAGTGGGGACTGACACATATAGACCATATCCTGAACCAAGAGGGTATAAGATGGTGAAGGGAATGAGGCACGATTCATTAGAGCTGCTGAAGGGTTTCAGAATTATTTCTGAGGTCAACCGTTGATCTTTCGATTAATTGGGGATCATGATGTACTACTAGGTGCCACTCATGATCGTTCTATAATTGGTTGATTATAGACGGCCAACATAAATCGAAAGCCTATTTAGTCACACGCACTACGAGTAATCTGAGGGATTTAAAACGAGTTGAAAATTGAATTTTTTGATCAAGAGAGATAAGTCGAATCTGAATTTATCAGAGACGCATCGGAAGCTTAAAATGGCTAAGTCTTTTGAAAGCTTATTGGACGAATTAAATGAGTTTAATTCATAAGGTAACGGCTTAGATTTGGCCGACCAAAGAGGGTCCCCACCCTCTTTGGTTTGGCCGGCCACAATAAAAAGGGAAACCAAATTGTTTGGTTTAAATTATAAAATAAATCGAGCGTGATTTGTTTTATAAAATTATGGATAAAGAAATTTATATAAAAAAATTTATAGAAATTTATTCTTTTTTATGGAAATTAAAATGAACCATGGATTGGTTTATTTTATTTTATAAAATCAATTATGAATTGATTTTTTCATGATAAGAAAAATTTATATAACAAATTTCTTATAAAATTTTATTCCATAATAAAAGGGGAGACATGGTTGTTTTTATTATAAATTAAATTATAATAAAAACTTGGCATAACGGAATAATTCATAGAAAAATTTATAAGATAAATTTCTTATGAAAAATTTATTCCGTTAAAAGGAGACTTGGCGATAAAGAGGCTACTATATAAAGGTGCAAAGGCAAGGCTTGGAAATTAATTCAAGTGATCAAGGATTCTTGCCTCGCCTCTTTTCTCTCCTTCTCTCCCTCCTCAAGTGGGCGCCGGCCCTAGAGAGCTCCTCTAGGGTTGCCGTGAGCCACCTCCACCAAGAAGAAGCCGAAGAAGAAGAAGAAGTGGGCGCAACTCCTTCCTTCCTCCCGGAATCCGGATTCCATTCTTCATTTGGTGGTTAGCTTTCATCTCTCTCTCTTGATATTCTTGTCGTGCCTTTGGAGAATCTAGTAGTTCTTGTCGGCACGAAACTCGTGGCTTTGCGAAGTCATCCGGAAGAGAACTCAGCGTGGACGCGAATAGAGGCGGAGCTTCCAAGGGATGCTACGGTTGGATCTCGTCCCTTACTTCAAGTTACGCGAGGTATCAAGTAAATTAGTTTACTTTCTACAAAATTTTAATTTATGATCATGTCTCCACAACATAAGGTTGCATGCTAGATACGTGGTTAAAATAATTTGAGAAATTATTTAAGCTAAACCTTCCGCTGCATGTAATTAAGTTTTAAAATTACGAACCCGTATCCATGTTAACATGCACCCGGTCCCAACAGTGGTATCAGAGCCGGTTAGTGTTCGACATAATCATATAATTGTTTTGCGAAAAACTTTCATGATCTCAATTTTGGAAAATTTTCCATTTATGGAAACTTTCCAATTATAATAAATTTTAGATTTAGGAATTTCAAAGTTTGGAAATCCTCATGAAATTTCACAAACTTTTGAAATATCCTTGTTTATGAAATTTTATGATAATTATGAAAACTTCTCATTTTTGGAAACTTTCTAATTTTTGAAATTTCCTATTTTGGAAATTTTCCAATTTTGGAAATATGTATGTTTTCTTTGTACTAGAAACTTACAATTATTCTGAAAACCTATTATGAAAACTCGCAATTTTGGGTACTTTCTTTCAAGAAAGTCTAGACAAATTTATGGATTATTAATTGACAATTAAATTCGAATTGGTTTTAAATTATTAACAAAATTCTTTATTTTGGATTGAGCCTCGGGGAGCCGTCCAATTTAAAGTTAGTTGTTGTAATTTAATTTTTTATTTTGAATAAAATTGTCATATTTAATTTGGTTACGCCTCGAGGAGCGGACCAAATTAGATTTACATCAAATTCCTTTTTTTTGGGTATCTGAGCCTCGGGGAGCTACCCAAAGAAAATAATTTGTTAAAATTAATAAATCCATAAATAAAATATGTAATCAAATCTTAGAAATTTTGAGGTGATTCTCAAACGATAATTTCCTTATTTGATTTAAGAGGTGATGCTCTTACATATTGTTGTCTCCAAAATTAATTAGGAAAATGGTTTCCTATAGAGTTTTCTTAAAAGAGATTTTCATGAAAATAATATGTGGTTGAATTAAGGGAATCTGTCTCTTAATTTAATAAGATTTGATTTAGAGAAATCAATGTCTTAAACATATTATTTCCGAAATTGATTATGACAATTTAGGAAATTGTTTCCCAAAACAATTCCTTAAATAAAGTATGAAATTAGAATTAGGAAATCTGATTCCTAATTCAATTAATGAGACTTGATAAATTAAGTCACATACATACTTTATTAAGGAAATCGTTAGTACATGACATAATTATATGTCATGAATGTGCTTAGAAAAGAAAGGATGAGACCCAAAACCCCTTACAAAATATTAAGGCCAACACCTTCCATTAATATGGTTGGAACCGGGGTTTTGTTTCTCATTTGGGTTGATGGACACATCCATTCCCGGCTTGAACCTCAACATGTTCAAACCATGGAATTAGTTTATGATTAATATAGTTGGAGTCAGAGGTCAATCCTTAGTTTTGGTTGTTGGACACATCCAAGCCAGACTAAACGGTTGAATGAGCTCCAACCATATTAAGACTATTTCTTGATTAATGGGTCAGCCTTAAGCTTGGAGCATCGATTTGTTGTGCCACAGCCAAGGTCGATGTAAAGAGAGGTGCAGATGGTTGCTATGTATATGCTGTTGGGACCGGGTGCATGTCGACAAGGATACGAGTTCGTAAAATTTTAAATTTTTACGTGCAGCGGAAGAATTTTGCATAAAATAATTTCCTAAATTATTTTAACTTCGTATCTAGCATGCAATCTTATGGTGTGTTGACATAATCATAAAATAAAACTTTGCGGAATAGTAAACTAATTTACCAAGTACCTCGCGTAACTTGAAGTAAGGGACGAGATCCAACCGTAGCGTCCCTTGGAAGCTTCGCCTTTATTCGCGTCCACGCCGAGTTCTCTTCGGGATGACTTCGCAAAGTCACGAGTTTTGTGCCGATGAGAACTACTAGATTCTCTATAGGCACAACAAAGAAGATCAAGAGAAGAAAAGGAAACTAACCAACGAAGTAACGGAATCGAATTCCGAGAGAGAGGGAGATGTGATCCGCTTCTTCTTCTTCTTGGTTGGTTTCTTCTTCTCCTTGAAGCTCACGGCAACACCTTGCCTTGGTGTAGGTTGGGCGTCGGCCCTGATGGAGCTAGGGTGGCCGCCAGCCCTAATGGAAGGGAGGGGGAAGGAGGAGAGAAGAGAAGAGAGAGAGGGAGAGCTCTATTTCGATTATCCAAATCTTAGGAATCCAAGGCTTGCCTATGGTTCCTTATATAGTTGCTTCTCCCTTGCCAAGTCTCCTCTTAACCGAATTAACGGAATTAACGGAATTAGTTATCATAAGAAATTTATCCTATAAATTCTCTTATGAATTATTCCGTTTAAACCAAGTTTTATTATAACTAACTTTATAATAAAACTAATTAGTTATCATAAGAAATTTATCCTATAAATTCTCTTATGAATTTTATTATAACTAACTTTATAATAAAATTAATTAATTATCATAAGAAATTTATCCTATAAATTTTCTTATGAATTATTCCGTTTAAACCAAGTTTTATTATAACTAACTTTATAATAAAACTAATTAGTTATCATAAGAAATTTATCCTATAAATTTTCTTATGAATTTTATTATAACTAACTTTATAATAAAACTAATTAATTATCAAAAGAAATTTATCCTATAAATTTTCTTATGAATTATTCCGTTTAAATCAAGTTTTATTATAACTAACTTTATAATAAAACTAATTAATCTCTCCTTTTATTTTGGAATAAATTTTATAAGAAATTTATAAACTTTCTTATTATGGAAAAATCAATTCATAATTGATTTTATAAAATTAAAATAAACCAATTCATGGATTATTTTAACTTCCATAAAAAGAATAAATTTTTATAAATTTATTTATATAAATTTCTTTATACAAATTTATTTATCCATAACAAATCGCGCTAGATTTGTTTTATTAATTAAACCAAAATTAATTGGTTTACTCCCTCTATTGTGGCCGGCCAACCAAGGAGGGTTGGCACCCTCTTTGGCCGGCCCAAACCGAGCCGAACCAACGCGAATTAAACTCATTTAATTCTCCTAAAAAGCCTTCAAAAGACTTAGCCATTTTTAGCTTCCATTGCGCTTCTGATTAACTCAGATTCGACTTATTTCTCTTGATCGGAAAATCCAATTTTCAACTCGTTTTAAATCCCTCGGATTACTCGTAGTGTGTGTGACTAAATAGGCTTTCGATTTATGTTGGCCGTCTATAATCAACAAATTATAGAACGATCATGAGTGGCACCTAGTAGTATATCATGATCCCCAATTAATCGAAAGATCAACGGTTTGACCTCAGAAGAAATTATTCTGAAACCCTTCAGCAGCTCTAATGAATCGTGCCCCATTCCCTTCACCATCTTATACCCACTTGGTTCAGGACACGGTCTATTTGTGTCAGTCCCCACTAGGCTGACTACGTCACACCTAGCCCAAGTAGTGTCTTTCTCGTCCTTTGGATTTCTAGTTACTCTCATGTATTTAAGAGACTTGCACTCTTAACATGATGTACTCTGGGCAGAGATTTTGAGTAACAATCCGACGATAGGCCTGGGTATACATCTCCTCGCAAGGAGTGGTGAATCCTTTGTAGGCTGTTCAAACATCTTCGGGCACTTCGGCTTACACCCAATCATCCTGGGTCCACACCTTCTTGGAGATGCTTGCTTAAGATGTTAAAGTATAAGTCTCCATGACCAAGATGACTTGAACACCGCAAGTCAAAGGAACATCGCACTTAAGCCGCATTAAGAACTTCATTGACATATCTATATAGATTACCATATGAAGTCTTACAGCTAGTCACTCCAATGAACTAGTTCCCATAACTAGCATCCATGTTTATCTCCGGACATCCCAATGTCACCAGCCAGTGAGAATCAGCTGATTAGAGAATAACCCATGCTAGTCTCAACAGAATTGATAGTGTCCATTTTTATCAATTCATCGACTAGGGATATTTTCAATACTTCACATTTGCACATTTAGAGATAATCACTAGTTGTGATCCCATCACAAATTCTCTTATGCTGTGAGTTGTATTGCGGACATTCAGTAGATGAGTTTAAGATCCCAATCAAATACACAAGCATGTATACTCAAATAGTGAATTATCATTTATTTAAAATAAATGTTTTACAATCATAAGGCGATTGCCTTAGGACACTTCTCTCATATCACTAACTGTAACACCCCAAATTTGTCAATTTAAAATCATGACAATGTATGAAAATGGTTATAATAAAATGATATAAATTTCATGCAATCACATGCTATGAAATGTCATGAATGCATGAAATATTATATTCATGAAATATTATTATCATGAAATATTAGCATAAAATATTATATTCATGAAATATTATTATCATGAAATATTAGCATGAAATATTATATTCATGAAATATTATTATCATGAAATATTATCATGAAATAGTATATGTATGAAGTATTATTATCATGAAATATTATCATGAAATATTATATTCATGAAATATTATTATCATGAAATATTAGCATGAAATATTATATTCATGAAATATTATCATGAATTCATGAAATTAATATTATGAAATTTCATGATGGGCTTGGCTTAATGGGCTTTGATATGGGTTAGTGCAAATTGTGATAAAAAGAAGAGCTGGAAAGGAGGAAGCAAGGATTGAACCTTGAACCTCCTAGTTGCACTCACCATGTCATAACCAATGAACCAAGCAATATTTCATGTAGAAGGAGTAAGGAACATGCTTGTTAAGTGGGTAAGAGTGAAGAGACATGTCTTTTCATGAGAGAAGTATAAATAAGGGAAGTTGGAAATAACTTCCTTTTCTTCTCTTCTTCTTCTTCCTTCCCCACCGAAACCACCATCATCCCCTTCTCTTCTTCCATTTTCGAAAACTTCATCCAAGGGTTCTAACCCTAGGGCAATCGCAAGGAGGAAAGCCCAAGTGTCTTTGCTTTCTACCAAGACCAAGGAGTCTTAGAGAAAGATTGGAAGAAAAAGGTTTTTACATACCCTTCAAGTGTAGGGTACCCTACGATTTTAAGAAGGTTAAAAATCCAGCGCTAGGATGTAAGTATCCTCTCGCCTGCGGCATAATTGTTATTGAATGTGTGCTTGTTTCATTCTTTTGAAAAATCACAAGGACCTTCCTTTATGAAACTTTCGGCCACCTCCTTTTAATAGGCTTTGGTTGCTTCTTGATGCATGAGGATATCCCTAAGAACTTAGGGTATGAATTTATGTTATTTTCCCATCATGATGTGATAACAAAAGTTAGGGTTTTTGTACCCTACAAGGTTTCGGCCAAGCTTGGATTCCTTGGGATTGTGAAGTGAATTACTTCTTGATACATGTCATGAATGCTAAACAAATGTGGTATACATGTGTGTTGTTTTCCAAATTTTTGAGAAGACAAAATTAGGGTTTGGCACCCTATATAACTTTCGGCCAAGAGGAGGAGGGCTAGGGTTTTTGAGTTGCTTGCTAACCTATTATGTTCTTATGAATAGTAGTGGAGATAACATGTTTGTGTGAATGTTTGTATGAAGGTTGGATGTCAAAAAAAAAACCTAGCCTAGCCATTTTACACCATTCGGCCAACCCTAGGGGAATTAGGGTAAAGGTTGTATGATTTTTCTTTTGATATATCCATGCTTAATAAGTATAGGTGAGGTGTTTGTAAGAATGCTTGAATGAATTATTTGATTGGAAAACCAAACTCCTTTACCTGTGACTTTCGGCCAACCCTAGTGCTAGGGTTGGGTGGTCCTTAATGAAACCATGAAGCATGCTACACTTATATGTTGTGTGTATAAATTATGTGACCTATCTTGTTAGGTATAAAAGCATGCCTTATAGCCCATGGGGCACTCTTATGACATGAGCATGATGTGGTGGAGATGTGGTTGATAATATGCTTAACAAAAAAAAAGGGATACTCTATTGAAACTGGGATCAAGAGCACCCGAATGTGTGGTGTGTCCCTAGGGGATCAAGAGCACCCGAATGTGTGGTGTGTCCCTTTGAGAAGTGATTAAGAGTACCTTTAGGCATATACATATATGAGTAATTGAATGATAAATTACTTTACTTTGAAAGTTGTGTACCCGACTCGGAAGGGGGTCGTTAAACAAATCCAATGTGCATGTTAACTGAAGGTCATGGCATTGGTAGGACGGAAGGGTCCTGCTCTAATTAGATTGGTGGCTCGCTACCCCAATTTATTAGGGAACGCGCATGATGTGGTACTACAACTGGGCCCTGGAGATATTGTATTTTCAAGTACTTACCATTATGGAACTGCTTTTGAAAAACATATTATTTTCTCATTGTGAGATAATCTTGTTCTGTAAAGTACTTAGAGATATTTGATGTGATGTTTATGATGCTTGATGAGATGCTTATGATGCTGATAATCTTGTTCTATCTTGATTACTGAGTACATGATATGATGTATCGATATGGTTTTGCGAGTAGGCCCGGATTCTTACTAAGCATGTTTTGCTTACTAGTTCCTGTTATTTTTCTTATGCTGCAGATAGCGGTAAGAAATACTCGAACTAAAGGAAGAGGCAGAGGGAAGGCTGGAGGATGTGTGTGGTGATGGCTCGGGAAAGAACGAAAGATTCTATCTACCTTGTTTTGTCTAGAATCTAAACTGCTTCCAATAATTACTATTGAAATTGTATTGCTATACTCTGAATGGGTGATGATCATGACTACTCTACTGTGATTGAGTTAGTGATATGGAACCTATGTTATGCTAGATAATACTATCATTAATGTTTAAATGTTGTAGAATGCATGCTAAGGAAAATATTAGGTAATTACTATTTTCTGTTTCTTATGAATGCTTCCTTTGCATGTATTTAAGACTAGATAACTCTTGCTATATTCCTATGTTTTATCTTGTTCAAACCATGTTTATTCCATGCTATAGTGTGTTACATGATCTTCCTATTAGGTTGTAAATGCATGTAAATATAAAAGAAATGAAAAACCATGCTTGGTAAATTAGTCTTCAATAGGCATGCCTACTACATTTCTTGTATGTAACTGTTTTGTTTGGATATACATGCTTAACATGATTGTATGATATGAGTGTATGGACCCGTAACCCCGCCTTTAGGGTAGATATAAGGTCGGGCGTTACACTAACAAACTCCCACTTGGCCTAATGCCAATCGCTACGGTATCCAATACCACAAGCTCTAACATGACCCTCAAACTTGCTCTGAGGCAAGGCCTTTGTTAAAGGATCCGCTAAATTCCTTTCAGTGGGAATTTTCAAAATTTGTATGTCATTCCTACTTATAATCTCTCTGATAAGATGATAGCGGCGAAGCACGTGTTTGGATCGCTGATGAGACCTTGGTTCCTTTGCTTGTGCAATAGCTCCATTGTTGTCGCAGTAAACCGGCACTGCATCATCAATGGTTGGAACCATGCCAAGTTCGGAGACGAACTTCTTGATCCAGACTGCTTCCTTTGCTGCTTTCGAAGCTGCGATATATTCCGCTTCCGTGGTGGAATCCGCTACGGTGTCTTGTTTGGAACTTTTCCAACTTACTGCGCCTCCATTCAAAATAAATACGTATCCAGACTGAGATTTGGAGTCATCCTTATCTGTCTGGAAACTGGCATCTGTATACCCACGTATTACCATATCTCCTTCTCCATATATTAGGAACATATCCTTAGTTCTTCTTAAGTACTTAAGGATTGTCTTAACAGCCGCCCAATGATCCATTCCTGGATCCGACTGGTATCTGCTTGTGACGCTCAAAGCATACGATACATCGGGCCTTGTACATAACATAGCATACATGATAGATCCTATCGCGGATGCATAAGGAATCTTATTCATGCAAATCCTCTCGTCTTCTGTGCGCGGACACATAGACTTTGAAAGGTTGATCCCATGCCTGATGGGAAGGTAACCTTTCTTGGATTTCGACATGCTAAACCTTTTTAGCACTCGGTCTATATATGTAGACTGCGAAAGACCAAGCAACCGTTTTGATCTATCTCTATAGATTCTAATCCCAGGGATATAGGTTGCTTCTCCCAGGTCTTTCATGGAGAAAGTTTTGGACAACCAAATTTTAACTGTTTGTAAGACTGATATATCGTTTCCTATAAGTAAGATGTCATCGACATATAATACTAGGAATACGACTGCACTCCCACTAACCTTCTTGTACACACAAGGTTCGTCTGGATTTTGTGAGAAATCAAACTTTTTGATTGTTTCATCAAAACGGATATTCCAGCTCCTAGATGCTTGCTTCAGTCCATATATGGATCGTCGAAGCTTGCATACTTTGGTTTTATCAACCGATGTGAAACCTTCAGGTTGTATCATGTATACATCCTCAAGCAGGTTTCCGTTAAGGAAAGCTGTTTTCACATCCATTTTCCATATCTCATAATCATAATGAGCTGCTATGGCTAGGAGCATCCGAATGGATTTAAGCATAGCTACTGGCGAATAGGTTTCGCCATAATCAATTCCTTACTTCTGACGATATCCTTTTGCCACTAATCTAGCCTTAAAGGTAACAACATTACCTTCCATGTCGGTTTTCTTCTTGAAAACCCACTTGTACCCTATGGGCTTAATCCCTTCAGGTGGGTTAACCAAGTCCCATACTTGGTTTTCGTACATGGAATCCATTTCTGACTTCATGGCCTCAAGCCATTTGTCCCTTTCTGAACTTTTCAGAACATCTTCATAACTAATAGGTTCGTCATCGCTTATGAGTAACACGTCGTTCGATTCACTTACGAGAAATCCGTATCTCTCTGGAATATTGCGTGTCCTATCAGATCTACGAAGAGGTGGTGTGGTTTTAGGTTCAACTGATAGCTCATCATTATGAGGTATTGGTTGTGGGTCTAGACTAGGTGTCTCTGTAATGTCTATTGGAGTTTCTTGAACTTCATCAAGTTCAATGCCACTCCCACTGTTTTCTTGTAAAAGAAATTCTTTTTCTAGAAATACAGCATGCCTTGAAACAAACACCTTTTGTTCCAAGGGATGATAGAATTGGTAACCCTTCGTTTCCTTAGGGTATCCAATAAATAGACATTTATCAGACTTAGCATCCAATTTGTCTGATATAATCCTCTTCATATAAGCAGGATAACCCCATATCTTAAGGTGAGTTAAGTGGGGTTTCTTACTATTCCATGTCTCATATGGAGTAGTTGAGACTACCTTGGTCGGGACTCTGTTTAGCAAGTAAACAGCTGTCTTAAGTGTATAGCCCCAAAAGGATTTTGGAAGAGTTGCATGATTCATCATCGACCTAACCATGTCCATCAAGGTTCGGTTGCGCCTCTCAGATACACCATTATGCTGTGGTGTATACGGCGGAGTCCATTGGGATAATATCCCATTGTCCCTAAGATAATCTTGAAACTCTTGACTTAAGTATTCACCACCCCGATCGGATCGAAGTATTTTAATACTTTTGCCAAGCTGTTTCTCTACTTCATTTCTGAACTCTTTGAATTTCTCAAAGGTTTCAGATTTGTGTTTCATCAAGAACACGTACCCGAATCGTGAGTGATCATCGATAAAGGTGATGAAGTAGCTATAGCCTCCTTGTGCAAGAGTTGACATTGGTCCACATACATCAGTATGTATTAGACCAAGCAATTCTCCCACTAGATTACCTTTTCTGGAAATGAGTAATTTGGTCATCTTGCCTTTTAAGCATGATTCGCATGTATCAAATGAATCGAGTTCAAATGATTCCAAAATTCCACATCGGTGTAATTCGGTCATGCGTTTCTTACTTACATGGCCAAGACGGCAATGCCAAGTGTAGGAGTCTATTCGATTATCTATTCGAGCACGTTTGTTGCTAACTTCGATATTAAAAACGTCACTGGATAAATCTAACGCGTAGATACCATTGCACAAAGTTCCATTCCCATAAAGAACGCCATTTAAAGTTATGTAACAACAATTGTTACTAAAAGTTAAATGATAACCCTTTTCATTCAAACATGAAATAGATACAATGTTCTTTATTAACGAAGGAACAAAATAACAATTATCCAATTCTAAGACACGTCCTGTAGGGAGCTTTAGCAAATATGTTCCGATGGCAACAGCAGCAATCTTTGCTCCATTTCCAACTCGCAAATTCGCTTCTCCCTTGACGAGTCTTCTTCTATTCCTTAGCCCTTGTATGTCATTACATATATGTGAGCTACACCTAGTATCAAGTACCCATGTGTTTGAGGAAATAGAGTGACATTCAATAACGAAGATACTTGAAGAGGATGGGGCATCGGATGCCTTCTCTTTCAAGGACTCAAGATAAACCTTGCAGTTTCTTCGCCAGTGACCCTCCTTGCCACAATGATGGCAAGTGCATTTTGGTTTCTTTTCAGTCTTTTTGGCCTTTTTCTTCTTTCCTTTATTCTGTTCTTTGGCCTTCCTCTTAGAACCTTTCTTCGAGGAACCAACTAATAGTACCGTCTTTTGATCCTGCTTCACAGAAGGCTCTACAGTCTTCAGCAGGTTATGCAACTCAGGAAACTGGTCTGGAGTTGCATTTTCAGGAGGACGGTTGGGAAGTTGTTCTTCAAGGACATAAGCAAGCCTCTCTCCCTCGAGGACTTTCCTCAGGTTTCGAAGCCAGTCCATGATGTTTGACCCAGTTAGTTTATTGGTGTCCAAAATAGAACGCAAATTCAGAGAAGACATGATCGAGTGATTATCCTAGAAATACAAATTGAGCTTATGTGAGAAGAATGATTAAAGAATGTATCAACATACATTAATTAAATCCTATTTATTTTACGAATTGAGTCACCCTTATTATCAATTTGGGAGATCGTAGGAACATCTCCAAATAGGTTGATATCCAACCATAGATAAGAACAACCATGACTGTGGCCATCAAGTTATTCTTAGCTATGAAGGTAGGTAATTATACCGATTACACATCACATATATGTAACTATCACATTATGCTATCAACTAATTGAATGTTTGCATAAAACATTGGGTTGTTAACTCATTAACAAGTATGTAACAATATACATAGCACCCAACTGCACCTCTCTTTACATCGACCTTAGCTGTGGCACAACAAATCGATGTTCCAAGCTTAAGACTGACCCATTAATCAAGAAATAGTTTTAATATGGTTGGAGCTCATTCAACCGCTTAGTCAGGCTTGGATGTGCCCAACAACCAAAACTAATGATTGACCTCTGACTCCAACTATATTATTCATTAACTAATTCCATGGTTTGAACATGTTGAGGTTCAAGTTGGGCATGGATGTGTCCATCAACCCAAACGAGAAACAAAACTCCGATTCTAACCATATTAATGGAAGGTGTTGGCCTTAATATTTTGTAAGGGGTTTTGGGTCTCATCCTTTCTTTTCTAAGCACATTCATGACATAGAATTATGTCATGACTAACGATTTCCTTAATTAAGTATGTATGTGACTTAAGTTATCAAGTCTCATTAATTGAATTAGGAACCGGATTTCCTAATTCCAATTTCATACTTAATTAAAGGAATTGTTTTGCGAAACAATTTCCTAAATTGTCATAATTAATTTCGGAAATAGTATGTTCAAGACTTTGATTTCTCTAAATCAAATCTTATTAAATTAAGAGACAAATCCCTTAATTCAACCACATATTATTTTCATGAAAATCTCATTTAAGAAACTCTATAGGAAACCATTTTCCTAATTAATTTTGAGACAACAATATGTAAGAGCATCACCTCTTAAACATATTTTATTCATGGATTTAATTAATTACAACAAATCATTTTCTAAGGGTGGCTCCCCGAGGCTCAGATACCCAAAGAAAAGTAATATGTTGTAAATCCAATTGGACGGCTCCTCGAGGCTCAATCCAAATCAAACATGACAATTTCAATTAAAAATTGGGAAATTAAATTACAACAACTAACTTTAAATTGGACGGCTCCCCGAGGCTCAATCCAAAATAAAGAATTTTGTTGTCAATTTAAAAACCAATTCAAATTTAATTGTCAATTAACTGTCCATGAATTTGTCTAGACTTTCTTAAAAGAAAGTGCCCAAAATTGTGAGATTTCAAAAATAGGTTTTCAGAATAATTGTAAGTTTCTGGTACAAAGGAAACTTACATATTTCCAAAATTGGAAAATTTCTAAAATAGAAAAATTTCCAAAATTGAAAAGTTTCCAAAGATGGGAAGTTTTCACAATTATTATAAAATTTCAGAAATTAGAAAATTTCAAACGTTTGCGAAATTTCATGAGGATTTCCAAATTTTGAAATTCCTAAATCTAAAATTTATTATAATTTGTAAGTTTCCATAATTGAAAATATTTCCCGAAATTGAGATCATGACAAAGTTTTCCACAAAACAATTATATGATTAAGTCGAACACTAACCGGCTCTGATACCACTGTTGGGACCGGGTGCATGTCGACAAGGATACGAGTTCGTAAAATTTTAAATTTTTACGTGCAGCGGAAGAATTTTGCATAAAATAATTTCCTAAATTATTTTAACTTCGTATCTAGCATGCAATCTTATGGTGTGTTGACATAATCATAAAATAAAATTTTGCGGAATAGTAAACTAATTTACCAAGTACCTCGCGTAACTTGAAGTAAGGGACGAGATCCAACCGTAGCGTCCCTTGGAAGCTTCGCCTCTATTCGCGTCCACGCCGAGTTCTCTTCGGGATGACTTCGCAAAGTCACGAGTTTTGTGCCGACGAGAACTACTAGATTCTCTATAGGCACAACAAAGAAAATCAAGAGAAGAAAAGGAAACTAACCAACGAAGTAACGGAATCGAATTCCGAGAGAGAGGGAGATGTGATCCGCTTCTTCTTCTTCTTGGTTGGTTTCTTCTTCTCCTTGAAGCTCACGGCAACACCTTGCCTTGGTGTAGGTTGGGCGCCGACCCTAATGGAGCTAGGGTGGCCGCCGGCCCTAATGGAAGGGAGGGGGAAGGAGGAGAGAAGAGAAGAGAGAGAGGGAGAGCTCTATTTCGATTATCAAATCTTAGGAATCCAAGGCTTGCCTATGGTTCCTTATATAGTTGCTTCTCCCTTGCCAAGTCTCCTCTTAACCGAATTAACGGAATTAACGGAATTAGTTATCATAAGAAATTTATCCTATAAATTCTCTTATGAATTATTCCGTTTAAACCAAGTTTTATTATAACTAACTTTATAATAAAACTAATTAGTTATCATAAGAAATTTATCCTATAATTCTCTTATGAATTTTATTATAACTAACTTTATAATAAAACTAATTAATTATCATAAGAAATTTATCCTATAATTTCTTATGAATTATTCCGTTTAAACCAAGTTTTATTATAACTTTATAATAAACTAATTAGTTATCATAAGAATTTATCCTATAAATTTCTTATGAATTTTATTATAACTAACTTTATAATAAAATAATTAATTATCATAAGAAATTTATCCTATAAATTTCTTATGAATTATTCCGTTTAAACCAAGTTTTATTATAACTAACTTTATAATAAAACTAATTAATCTCTCCTTTTATTTTGGAATAAATTTTATAAGAAATTTATAAACTTTCTTATTATGGAAAAATCAATTCATAATTGATTTTATAAAATTAAAATAAACCAATTCATGGATTATTTTAACTTTCATAAAAAGAATAAATTTCTATAAATTTATTTATATAAATTTCTTTATACAAATTTATTTATCCATAACAAATCGCGCTAGATTTGTTTTATTAATTAAACCAAAATTAAATGGTTTACTCCCTCTATTGTGGCCGGCCAACCAAGGAGGGTTGGCACCCTCTTTGGCCGGCCCAAACCGAGCCGAACCAAAACGAATTAAACTCATTTAATTCTCCTAAAAAACCTTCAAAAGACTTAGCCATTTTTAGCTTCCATTGCGCTTCTGATTAACTCAGATTCGACTTATTTCTCTTGATCGGAAAATCCAATTTTCAACTCGTTTTAAATCCCTCGGATTACTCGTAGTGTGTGTGACTAAATAGGCTTTCGATTTATGTTGGCCGTCTATAATCAACAAATTATAGAACGATCATGAGTGACACCTAGTAGTACATCATGATCCCCAATTAATCGAAAGATCAACGGTTTGACCTCAGAAGAAATTATTCTGAAACCCTTCAGCAGCTCTAATGAATCGTGCCCCATTCCCTTCACCATCTTATACCCACTTGGTTCAGGACACGGTCTATTTGTGTCAGTCCCCACTAGGCTGACTACGTCACACCTAGCCCAAGTAGTGTCTTTCTCGTCCTTTGGATTTCTAGTTACTCTCATGTATTTAAGAGACTTGCACTCTTAACATGATGTACTCTGGGCAGAGATTTTGAGTAACAATCCGACGATAGGCCTGGGTATACATCTCCTCGCAAGGAGTGGTGAATCCTTTGTAGGCTGTTCAAACATCTTCGGGCACTTCGGCTTACACCCAATCATCCTGGGTCCACACCTTCTTGGAGATGCTTGCTTAAGATGTTAAAGTATAAGTCTCCATGACCAAGATGACTTGAACACCGCAAGTCAAAGGAACATCGCACTTAAGCCGCATTAAGAACTTCATTGACATATCTATATAGATTACCATATGAAGTCTTACAGCTAGTCACTCCAATGAACTAGTTCCCATAACTAGCATCCATGTTTATCTCCGGACATCCCAATGTCACCAGCCAGTGAGAATCAGCTGATTAGAGAATAACCCATGCTAGTCTCAACAGAATTGATAGTGTCCATTTTTATCAATTCATCGACTAGGGATATTTTCAAATACTTCACATTTGCACATTTAGAGATAATCACTAGTTGTGATCCCATCACAAATTCTCTTATGCTGTGAGTTGTATTGCGGACATTCAGTAGATGAGTTTAAGATCCCAATCAAATACACCAAGCATGTATACTCAAATAGTGAATTATCATTTATTTAAATAAATGTTTTACAATCATAAGGCGATTGCCTTAGGACACTTCTCTCATATC
>JAGFNQ010005392.1:259509-569138 GCA_024364735.1 Boesenbergia rotunda | reverse complement strand
TCTTTACTGCCTAACTAGCTCTTGCATGTGGCATCTCTTGAAATTGAATTTGTGGTATAAATTACCTTAAGGGTGCACAAAAAGTTGGGAATTTTCCTAATGGGCCCCCTAACCTTCATTTCTTTCTAAAGGGCACATTTGAAGCTGGGATTTTTCGAATGGATGCCTCGAGTTTCATTTCTTTCTAAAGGGAGCAAACCCTCACAATACCCTTAGTTCAACTGGTCACTCTTGCACCAGAGTCATCACCACCTTGATGCACCTAAACGCAGTAGGACACAGAAGCAAGTCCATAGGAATCAACGTCATCCCACCGACACAGCTATGCACTTACTCTAGGATTTCATGCACATGAATAAATAAACCACCTTGATAGATTTAAACATATCACAATGCAAAAGTAAGACTACAGTTGAAATAAATGTTGTCCTAGGAACACATCCATGCTCTTTTGTATTTCATGCACTTCTGTGTCAATATAAAGGTGCAATCACAATTGAAATCAGTATCTTTATAGAAATGCGTACATACCCATGTGTATTTTGTGCACAGGAAGACCGCCAAGTGATTTGGCCTAAGCCACCTTGGTGGCCTAAAATAACTCCTTTGAACTTAAAAAATATTTTCAAATAGATCTCACTTTTATAAATCCAATGATATTCATATTTGTACAAAAAGATAAAGTGTAATACCTCAAAAAAATCAACATGTACCTTCAAAAACATAATTAGCTACAACTTAAAGGATTACTTATAACTTGTGATGCAGCATTACATAGAGCTCAATGGTGGATACAATTCATCTTGCTGAACCTATTTTTTCTTCATATTCTAAAACTCAAATTTGTTAGGCCCTTTGTTAAAGATTTTGTAGTGACATTGGTTAAAGATTCTGTCTCATAATTTGATCCACTGTTGCTGTCAGTGAAAGAAAAAAACTGGACCATTGTTTAGTCTGGCTGGACCATAATGTTAAACGTGTAGGAACCATGACCCAAAAAAATTGGTTGTTTCATAGGCTCAATAACTGAAGCCTCTTAGCACAGTACACTATATAACAGATAAGAAATAGTTCATGCTAGATTGAGAAGTTTGCTGATCTCTGGATATTTTAAAGCTTTGTAGATTCATTTACATAATCTTAAATTTTATGCTTATTTTTTTCCTGTATTGTTGTAAGCAGCAAATTGCCCAACTTGATCTTTCTTTCACATGGGCATTTGGTGTGAGGTGGTCTCCAAGTGGAAATACCTTGGCATATGCAGGTTAGAACAATTAAATATACTTTGGCATGCTTCATTTGTAGCTGGCAGTTTTTATTCAGTATAACATCTTGTTTAGTTACTTGATTTCTGAATATACTAATGCATAAATGTCTTTCTTTTTTAAATTAGACGTTCTATGAAGATTTCTTTTCTTAATAAATATTTTTGTTCTTTTCCCTTATTATTAGTTGGATCTCCAAAATTTGCACGTGTCACATTATTTTATTGGCAGTGATTTTATTAGTTAATTATATTTTCTAGCTAAAATTATATTTTCTTTTCGGGAAATGCCCAAAGGGTGCACCCAATATTTGGAATTAACCAAAAGGTGCCCCAAGATTTGAAAATGCCAAAAAGGCGCACAATTTTCCATTTTATCCTTGTTACCCCTCTATCAAATCTAACTTTTTCCCTTTTTTTCTTTTTTTTTCCTCTCTCCCGTGCATGCAACTTTTCTTCTCATTCTTCTCTACTCTCTTTTGCATGCATACATGCAATAACTATTGTGGTGATTATTAAAAATCAGCACTACAGCTTGATTGCATTACCTTTTTCTCCGGAGGATCTGAATCAACACTACCACGGGCTTGGTGTGATTTAGATCAGACTCCATTTTATTTCTCGAAGACTAGGATCACATTCTAGTTGATTCTTTCAATACATTTTAACACCTCCGAAAATACCAAAATAAGTAATAGAGGACACCATTAGACTCCTGGGCACCGTTGGACTCCTTGCAGCCTCAGACTGGTCTAATTGGACATGTCTAGGCCTATCAGCGAATAGATCCGATTGGATCCATTTCAGATCCTATGGGTCTCTGAGGTTGTAAGGAGTCTAACGTTGTTCTCCATTATTTATTTTCCCCTCTCTAGAGATGTTAAAATATTATTGGAAGAATAAGCTAGAATGTGATCAAGGTTGTAAAAATCGCTAGGCGGTAGTCGGACGGAGGACTACCGCCTAGCGCCTAGTCGGCGCCTAATCGGCGCTTAATCGGTGCCTAGGTGGTGCTAGGCGGCGCTAGGCGGCATTAGGCGGCACCACGGTGGGGTGCCGCCTAGCGCCTAAGCGGCGCCTAGGCGGGCCTAGGCACCGACTTTTACAACAATGAATGTGATCTTAGTCTCCGGGAAATCTAGCCCTCATTGATATGAATCAGACCAGGCTCGGAGGATTTGAATCAGCACTACCACGAGCCTGGTCTGATCATATCCTCCGGGCCTGGTCTAATTCAGATCAATGTGGGTCAGATTTCTCGGAGACCAAAATCATGTTCTAGTTGATTCATCCAATAACATTTTAATATCTTCAGAAAGGGCGAAATAAGCAATGGAGGGCACTGTTGGACTTCTTACAGCCTTAGAAATTCACATGACTTAAATTGGTCTAATTGGATGGTTCATTAGTAGGTTTTGATTGAAACTCATTAATGGACTTAGACAGGTCGATTGGACCGAAACCCACTATAGACCTAAATAAGTACGATTGGACGCATTTCAGGTCCTATAGGTTTCTGAGGCTGCAAGGAAGCCAACGGTGCTCTCCATTACTTATTTTGGCCTCTCCGGAGGTACTACAATGATAAACAAAAAGTTTGATCCTAGGAAATCACGGTCGAGACTGATCTGATCAGGCCCGTGGACATTATCAAAGTATGGTGCTTGATTAGGCCCAAGTGGGTTCTCCTTTCTTTTCTCTCGTGTTACAAAAATAAAAAATTAAAATGAATCAAAGGTAGTCCTCTGTTTTCTCTCGTGCAATAGACTACTCTAGAGGTAGGCCCCACCTCTTGAGGTCACTGCAGTAGTTGTAGATCATATAATTCTGTTGAACCTACCTCATCCTCTCTTGGGATGAATCCACCTCTTAGTCCCCTCAACCACCGTTAGTGGAAGCTGCATTACAATTTGACCCACTTTGGGCCTGATCTGAGACCAGATCTCAGGTGGTCCTGGTCTCCCCATACTAGATCTTTCCTTGATTAGAATCATGATTTGACATTATATCTATCATCCTCTCACTCAATCCTATTGGATGAGTGTAAGTTTGTTGAAATCCAAAGCCTAGGTCCATCAATGGGTTTCGATTAAAACTCACTAATCGATCTAGAGAATTCAACTTGTACTCATTTCAAGTCCTGTGAGTTTTTAAGATTGCAAGGAGTCCAAAGATGTCATCTATTACTTATTTCAGACTCCCCAGAGGTACTCCATTAACTTTCAGCTAGTACGCTTGGGCCTGGTCTCTCACATTGGGCCTGATTCGAGAGCTGATCTGGTCTCCCCACCACCGCGGTGCTAGTTTTTAGAAATCAGCACTATGGTGATTGTTGCATGCATGCATGCAAAAAAGAGAAAAAAAAAGAAATGTTTAATCGGATGAAAGATAAGAGAGGAAAGTTGCATGCAAAAAGAGAGAGGAAAGTGACTAAAAATTTAGCTTTGACAGGAGGGGTAGAATGGGAAGGTCATTCAAAATAAGTGTGCCTTTTGGTCATTATCAAAGTATGATGCATGGTGTGAGAATTTCCGAAATCTACGTGCGCTCTTTGGTCAATTCCCGTTTTCTTTTTATTACTCATCTTATTGTATTTTTAATGAGTGTTACTAATGAAGTAACCATTGATCCGATTAAGACGGGGTAGTTGGAATATGAAGGAGGTTTCGAAGACTTATGTAGTTATGTGCTAACTAGAGATGAGGACATTGAGATGAAGATGTTGGACTATTAAAAATGTAAAAAAAAAAAAAATACTGTTCTGAGAGCCGTTATATGACTCTTTAATTATGAATAGAATAAAAAATACAGATTTAGATGATACATTCATAGATGACCATTTGATTTGGCTAAACGAATTGAATCAATCGGTTGAAGGCTCAAATAGTAGAGGGAGAGAACTCTATTATATATTAGAATGATTTAATGTTCCAAATTTTATTGATGATGACTGTACAGAAATTTCAAAGATGGGATAACCAACCGTATAACCCCAAATAATCTTTGACTGTTGTTTGTTTGCATACATTTTTTAGGGGTATTGATGTTTACTCGGTAATGGACCATTGAAGTTATTTTCTTTTATGAAATTTATTGGTTAATGGGACTGCTATGTAGGTTTTGGAAGGGTTATTTTTTTCCACTCTCCATATATTAAAAGTTCAATGAGAACTTTCTGTTAACAATATATGTTTTCTTTTGTATAATTTTTAACTGTGCTGTATGTATTGTACAAGCTAGGACCTCAGTAGAATTTGTCAGTTTGAGAATGGTGAAAATCAGTAAGGTTCGTACCATGCTTAGAGGTTACCAATTGCTGGAATGATGATGCATGTCTTGGTTGAAATGTGCATTGCGGCAACTCGTCCTTTTAGTTTAAGGGAATATTTGTCATTCTCCAATGTTTATATGTTTTTGAAAATTCCCTCCAAAGTTCTGAAATTGTCAATTGTCAAAACATCCTCTAGAGTTTTCAAACTAGTGGCATTTTACACCCCAACTACTAACACATAATGCAACAGAATGTTGACGTGACAAACATGTGATTACAAATAGGAATTTGAAAAAAAAAAAACACTAATCATTGTATTTGTGTTGTTTCTATTAAAGTAGGCATTCCTTAATCTTAATGCACAATCAACCTTTAGACTCTCCTATCAACCACTAGGTTGATAGTCCATAATATCAACTTATCCTTCTAAATGAAGAATAAGCTTTGTTTACTTATAAAATCCTTGCACAAGTTGTCTAACCACAAATGGAAAAAGTAGACAATCTTCATAGCTAATACAAAATAGGTGGATAATAGATGTTATATTGTTATTGACTAGATTGGTTTCTTTATCTGTCTAAACTTTTTTATGACCTGGTATCTTTCATTGGGTCCTATTTGTAGGTCACAATTCTATGATTTACTTTATTGAGGACGTCGGATCTTCTCCCAAGGCACAAAATGTAGTCTTGCACGATTTGCCTTTATGTGATGTGGGTCAGCATTTTCCCTTTACTTCACCTTATAATATCGATACTCTTCTACTGCATATTGAACTTACATAGGATGAATAAAATTTTCAGATTCTCTTTGTTTCTGAAAAAATGGTTATTGGTGTTGGGTTTGACTGCAACCCTATGATCTTCACTTCAGATGAAACAGGACTATGGTATGCTTTCCTTAGCCATTAACTCTGTATACTGCTAGTATCCATGCATCTTTACGGTCAACTATTATTATACTTTATTCTCCATTGTGTACTCAGTTGACTCCTGTGACATTATTGTTTTCATCAGGAGCTTTGTAAAATTCTTAGATGAGAGAAAAATTGAACCATCAAGCTCCAAGTATGGTTCACAGGTATGCTAGAAAATGCCTACATTGCTTAAACAAAATGTTTGTGGCCATAGCTACTCAACTGGTTTCCATAACTTCTCAGCATGCATGGATTTCTTTCTTGTCAATCGTTCTAAACCAAGTTCTAATCATTGTCTTTGTGTTGTTTCTATTAAAGTAGGTCAGGGGAGCATTGTTAATCTCCTTAGAATTAGTGGGCAACTGGGGTCCAGGCCACCTCTAAGTTTTATTATCAGCCATGATTTAGTTATATAATACGTTTTGAAAATTACTAGTTATATTTCTATTCCATTCCTCTCAGTTGGATAAAAATTTGAAAGATCTAGTAACCACAATTTATAGATCCTGGGTCCAACTCCCATATTGTGAACAATTTTCTTGCTCTGGTATTAAGTTTATATCTAATGTTTCTCTCTTATAGTCATTAAAACATAGCTTGACAGCAAACTTACCCTTTCAACTTCACATTTTTATTGCTTATAGTGTGGCTTTTGAATCGCATTTCATTGGACACTTAAGAACTATAGTAGCTGCACGCTCTACTACTACTTGACTTTTATGTTTCTTTTAGGGTATTTATGTTTTTAGAATGAAGAGTAGAATAAATCAGCCTCCCTGCTTGGCAAACTATGCCTTCTGGTCTTAATGATAATTTTAATTGTCTTTCCTAATAACTTTGAACCTTTCCCATCATTCCATAGAATTCGACTTTGCATCAAAGAAAGCATGTTCAAATTAGATTTTATTTGCATCTACATATAAGGCAAAGATGTTAGCTTTTGCTAGCCTCTTTTTCTTGGTTAGTTAATAATTTTGTAATTTATTTTCCCAGCTTTCTGAAGCCTTAGGCAAGTTGTATGGTCAATCAAAAGTAGCAAACTCTGACACTGTTGAATCATCTCGACTGAGGGGTGGCGCTCATGAAAACTGCATAAGGTATTTTTGTAGTTAATGACATAATACATTTTTCTACATTAGCTGGTTTTTTTTTTAAAAGACAACGGTTTGATTGACTTTCAGCTGCATCATTCCTTTGAGGAAACCAGGTGAAAGTGTTGTGAGATGCTTTAGTACTTCAGGTAAGAAATTTACATTGATCTTTCCTTAATTAGTTTACACTCACATCCCAGTATCTAAACGACCAACATTTGCCTCAGGATTGGATGGTAAAGTGGTGATTTGGGAGTTGGATAATAGCATAGACATTCCACAATAGCTTGACAAAATACTCATCCACACAATGATTGTTATATTCCAAGTGTTTTTTTTTCTTGTTAATTCTCCAGTATCCCTAAGAGTGGGTGCAGATGTTATACACCCAAATCTTTCTTGAAAGTGCTCCATATTTGATTGTTTTGATGTAATTTATATTCATCATATCGTTCAATTGAGTGTGTGTCATTCAATTTTAGCCATATGATTATGTAGAGTTACTTTGTGTTTGTACCTGTTCCCCTAATTGTTTTCTGCTGAATGGAGTTTGTCGGACGATCCAATCAGCTGGGCATTATATTGAATGTAGTTTCTGAAACATTAATGTAGATCTAACAATACATTTAAAGGTGGGAAAATGTTATCTTCTCTGCTATCTCATTCCTGATTTATTTGGTGAACCTCTGAATTTCATATCTACTCTGTTCACAGACTCCTCACAAGTATGTTCTTGGTGATTAAATACACAAATCTAGCACAGTGGTTTCATGTTTTTCAAATCTTGTCCACAGTCATGTTTTTCAAACCTAATACAATATTTATAAATTATTTAAATTTTGTCCATTACTAAAATGTTAATGAGATATTCATGTGATATTTTACTGGCTTAGTAAAGTTTATATATGAATGTTGTTAGCCCTTTAGAACACATATCCTAACCCCTTAAGTGTAATTAATGAGTATAGATTTTACTTCTGACTACTTGGTCCCTATTCTCTACCTCATTATCTCCGCTAAGGTAGTGATTCCACCTTTTGCATCACCTCATTATCTCCCTTCTTGACCTCACCCTCTACATTGCAAACTACTGCTAGGCCATTTGAAACCTTTCAATCGTCGTGTCATTCCTCCATCACTGTCATTGGTGTCTATACAACAATCGTGTCGTCTATGCAAAGTTCAGTTGCTTGTTTAGTTACAAATAACCATAGCAACCCTAACTTCAATCCACTCTCTCAATTTCTCTCTAATCTTTGAAAATCCCTTGTCACAAAGGACTATCAAAGGAGAAAGAAGATAGATCAAAGAATCACGCTCCAGAGAATAAGTTGATGATCTATATTCTTGAAGGCATTATGAGTTTTTGGATGGAGGATGAATTTGAAAAGGTGAATGATGTTAAGGTCTAACATGACATTTGTCTTAATATCGGGTATGAATTGGGAGAAAATGGGCTATGAAAACAATTGTTCGATAAAGATTTTTTTAAAATAAAATAAAATCTGCCATCCTACGGCCTCTTTCCCCCTTTTCATGATTGTCTCATACCATTGGGAGAGAATAAATTAGGAAATCGAAGCTAGTCATCGCATGGGAGGATAATTCTTTAGGTTTAGTCGGAATTCAATCCTTATTTAATTATGTAAATCTATCATGTGTAACCAATTTGGTTATACCATACGGTACATTGTAATATGGATGATTAACTAAAAAGGGAAACTGTGAAACCTTCGTAAGGGTCTACAAATACTTTGATGTGCCATTGGTAACGAGAAGGGATTGCCTGAATATACATTTCAATATTTTCCAAACATTATTTAATGTGATGATGACAGAGGAGTCTATAAATCTTTTTTTCTCATTGAGGAAAGGGATGTGTATGGGCACAAGAAGTGGATGTGCCCAACAAAAATTGTGGAGGCTTGAAACATTGGCATCACAACCACGTTCTAAAGCAACACTCGTTGCTAAGATATATATGTTCCCAATAAAAAGCTTCATATATGGGAATTAGAAGAAAATAAATTAGTTTAAAAAATAACAATTGAAGAAAAAAATTATAAATAATTTTAAATTAGTGTAAGGAATTTGTTTATCCAACCGTATGTATTCTAAAAACAAAAGAAATTCCTACATAGAAAATAATCTTATACATAAAAATCTAGTTTCATCGAAAACAAGGTATGACAACGTAAACAAGAAACTGATTGAAGAGTAATTATTTCTTATCCTGTAATGATATCCAAGAATTCCCATGGATGTAGAAGTGAAACAAAGAGATCTTCCAAGAGGCTTAGGGTTGATGGCGTCACAACCTTTGTCAATGGGGGACGAGAGTTTATGTCAAGTTGATGCCCTAAACCTTGTCGATCTCCCCTTATATAGGTAACCAATCCGTTATCAGCTCACATATGATGATGGATCGGGCCAAAGGGTTCTACATATTCAACCCATATCCATAACTCAAACATAATAAACTTAAGTTATATCACTTTATATGGGTTTGATTTGTATTTATATGTATAACTTATAATTAAGCTCACTAAATAGAGATAATATCTAACAATCTCCCATTAAGCTATATGTGTGTAGTGTACAAAATATAAATAAAACATTAGTTGATATTAAACATTATACGTACAAATACCCTATAATAATCTTGTCAATAAAGAACTAGGACTAAAAGGTCATAACTACTATACATACCTTTAATAAACCCCAATAGTAAACACAATATCAATGTCATTAATGACATAGTTCAAGATGTGAGTGTGTAGAGTGGAAACTACATGAAATATATCAATATATGTTAATTTTCAACTGGTCATGAATGACCCAAAGCTTGATCATATTTGTAAATACTTTATGCTAAACTACAATAACCAATCATAATCTAAACCTTATGATTCCTGATAGAATCCATATCATATTTACAAGTATCAAATGCTAAACAATAATAGTAAATTATGATACTTTATTTCAGAATGTGAAATAAATAAATAAAAATTTCATTAATATTTCGATCTTAAATACTTACAATAATCAAAATAAAATATTTATCTTCATTAACAAAATATGAACCAATAAAGAAAATATATATTTTCACTTGATAAGTTAGTCTTCCATGAGGACTCTCATATCCACAACATATAATATATACATGAAACACCTTAGGCACCAAACCCTTAGTGAGTTCATCTATCAATACGGAATCTGTGCTAATATACTCTATCATGACCTAACGACTCTAAATATTTTCTTTAACCGCTAGAAATTTGATGTGAATGTACTTGAATTTTAATGAACTGCAGTTGTTATTGGCATACAATTCTACGTCTTTATTATCACAATTAATCATCAATAGCCTGTTGTTAGGATGTATACTAAAAGCATAGCTTTTATATAGACATCTATATTTTTGGCATGAGAATCACATGATCATTGTTTGTATATATATATATTGGTTATTTATGTGCATATTGTCTAATACTTTACTTTGTAGATAACATGGTGTGTGGTGTCACTCAAAAGATCATGTTATCAATCTCTTATAGAGTATAAGTAGAGGCTCACAACCTAGATGGTTTTGGACAAACCATTGTCATGGTTGTAGTGTAATTTGATATTGGTTTATCTTGACCATAGAATTACACTAGTACACTTTGTGTATATTGAGCAGGACCGATATAGAGGTGATTCAATTTATACTAACTATATAATTGAATCAGACCTCAGATATTATGGAGTACATGCTCTTAATCCCGAAATAATAATGGACACATGTACTTAATATTTATTTTTTTGATTTACCAATGGTCGAGATTTATTTGTTAAATCGATAGGCCCGACAAGTTGGGAAATAAAATTATTTACATGGTGTGTCATTGATTATAGAAGGAAACTGTGTCTTGGTGAGTCGGGTTTATGATGCCCCCTTGAGGAGCTCATAAAGCTCATCATGTTAAATCCTGCAGGTGGACTTAGTCCGATATGATGATAAGGTTGAGTGGTACTACTCAAGGAGTTAGATATTAATTAATTAAATTATCAGTAATTTAATTAATTAATGAACATTCGATATCTTAAGCACGGAGAGTTCTTGTACTCATAATAGGTGGAGCCCATATTTAAATATAGAGGTTGGTGAGGTAGATCAATGGTGATCCTCTAGTGGAATGGATCATCATTAATGATCGAGCCTTGATCCATTGGGTGGCCAAGATCCAATCCTCCTCATGGTTCCTATTGTAGCATATATATACCTCATATAGCCATGATACCAAGATACAATCAAGAGAACCAAGGCTTGGGTTTTCTATCCTCTCCCTCCTAGGGTTATGGGCGCCGGCTAGAGGAAGCAAAGGGTGGCGGCAAGAAGAATGGGAAAGGAGAAGATCTTCACGTCCTCTTTTTATCTCTTCATCTCTTGGCTTCCTTCTTCTCTAGGGTGTGCAACAACAAGGTGGAGAAAGAGGTGCTTGGTCGGTGCAAATCATAGAGGAAGATTTCATTCTTCCTTTTGGTTGATTGGCACCGCAAGTTGGAGAAGAGGGACCGGGTGGCTTTGGATTAGGGAGAGATTCTCTTCTTTCTCTTCTTCTTCATCTTCTTCTTCCGCCTTTGTCTACTTGGTGGACGGTGCAAGGTGGAAGGAGGAACTCCTTTGAGGCCGGCGGCATAACTAGAAGAAAGAAGGAAAACGCTCCTTCTTTAGTTAGCGCAAGCAAGAAGGGAGGGAGGAAGAGTCTTGGCGGCTTTTGTTTCTTGGAGGATCGTCGCCCACACGACGTCCAAGAAGGGGATAGGCAATACAGTAGAAGATCGCGAGGTAAACAAGAAGGTATAATTCTTGTTTGATTCCTTTTGATCTTGTTTGTTTAATTATCATTTCATGTTAATTATTATTTAATTAATTATGATAATTAATTGTCATGGACCCCGATGATAAACACAAAAATCGATGATCCACTCATCGTCTATTCCACGGCTAATCGGTTGGACGAGTTTGATTGCTAGAATAATATATTTGTTCAAGCGGTCGCTCGAATCAGTTAGCACGATGAGTCGGTCGTATGGGAAATTGTTCTCCATTAGGATTGAAAAATTTTAATCCAGGGACATGGTGAGGTTTCCCATGCGCGACCAGGAATCCCAGCACCTACGAGTGCCATTAATGATCTACAGTGCTGCGATAATGTTCTGCAACCAAATTCCGTGATTGGTGTTTCATAACATTCTAACAACTCTGCCTCCATAGTAGAAGTGGCTACTAGCATCTGCTTGACGTTCTTCCAAAATATAACTCCTCTAGTAAACATGAAAATATAGTCTGAAGTGGACCTCCTACTATCCAAGTATCTCACAAAATCAGAGTCTGAATATCTAATCATCTCCAGGTGATCTGACCTCAGATATGTGAGCATGTGTCCTTTAGTTCTTTGCAAATACTACAACACTCTTAATTTCATTCTAGTGTGATAGCCCTCAGTTATTTACATCTCTACCTAGCTAACATCCCCACTATAAATGTTGTATCGGGTCGTGTACAAATCTGTGCATATATGAGACTTCCCACAGCTGACGCATAAGGAAATTGATCCATCTCCTTTATTTTATATTCTAGACGTGGACACTATTATAGATTGAATTTGTTACCTTTAGACATAGATGTGTCACTAAGTGTACAGTTTTGTATATCATACCTTATAAGCACCTTTTCAATATAGGTCTGTTATAAAAGTCCAAGAATGTCTTTTGACTTATCACGATAAATCTGTATGCCCAAAACAAACGATGCTTCACCAAAGTCATTCATTTCAAAAATACCATATAGGAATAACTTGGTTTCATGCAGCAAACTCTTATTATTGCTCGAAAGTAATATATCATCTGATCCTCAAATAGGGCAAGTATAACAAATTTGCTATTACTAAACTTGATATTTATGCACTGATCAACAAGTTTTTTTCTAAATCCAAATGATTTGACAACTTAATAAAATTTTCAGTACCACTGATAAGCTGCTTGTTTCAAACCATAAATAGACTTCTTTAAAATACATACTAGGTTCTTTGAGTCTGAGGACTCAAAGTTCTCTAGCTCGACCATATATAGACTCCTCAATATCACTATTGTGGAATGCAGTCTTACATCCATTTGGTATAGCTCCAAATCATAATGAGCTACAAGTGTCATAGTTATCCTAATAGAGTCTTTCGTTGACACATGTGAGAAATTCTTCATGTAATCAATGTCTTCCTTCTAAGTGGATCTCTTGGTAACAAGACGAGCCTTATACTAATCAACATTGCCCCTCGAATCCTACTTGGTTTTAAATATCCATTTACAACCAATGGACTTTATACCTTCAAGAAATTCAACAAGTTCCCATACTTCATTATTTGCCATAGACTTCAACTCTTATTACATGACGTTAACTTACCTTTCAGGGTTAGAGTTTGTTTGGTCTCATGAAAAGTTGGAGGATCACTTTCTAACCCTATGCCAAAGTCATACTCTTGGTGATAAACATAATTACTAGAAGTCATCGTTCTCTATTCCCTCATCGATGACCTTAATAACACTTGTGTTCAAAGTAGTTGATGTATTTGCTCATCAATATGAGGTAATACCTCAATTTGAGTGATAGACTCCTCTAATTATATTGGATATGATATGAGAATATCTTGAGTCACTCTCACTAGATATGTAATATCCATAATGTGCAATATGAAAACCATACTGCTACTTATTACACTAGTAGTGACCATAGGAGGATCGCTAACGTTTTTGGTCAAAAGATACTTCCCTAACTTTATCACTCCCACCGTCCTCAATAATTTGGCATTTCCTGTTTCGATGAAGGATTTATTAGAGAGATTATAAAATTTATACCCCTTTGATTTAACCTCTTGATTTATCAGAGTAACCTACAAAATTACAGCTCACTATTCTTAAATCTAGTTTCTTTTCGTTAGGCCTATAAACCTAGCGTTAATTGAACAATCCCATATGTATAAATGTATAATGCTGGGCCATCTACCTGTTCATCTCAAATGGAATTTTAGTTACTACCTTATTAGGTACTCTATTGAGTAAGTAAACTATAATCTTGAGTGTCTCACCCCACAAAGGCTCAGATGGAGGAGTGAAAGCCAACATATTTCTCACAATGTCTGTTAGGGTTTGATTGTGATGCTCAATTATACCATTCTGACTGAGTATACTAGGCATAATATATTAAGGCACAATCCCACAGTCAGCAACGTAGTTCGCAAAAGATCCTGGACATTATTTACCTGATCCATCATGTCGATCATAATATTCACCTCTACGGTCAAATCGTACTATGATACACATATATTATATATATTTTTAGGCATTAATTGATATATATTTACTTGCATTTCATGAGCATGTTTTACTTTATCACACCTTATTTCTATTTGATTTCATTACTTTTACTCTTTTAGTTCAAAGAATTGCTCTTTGTTTATTTTCATTGATAGGATGCATTTTAGAGAAAAAAGGGAGCAAAAATGGACATTGGAGTAGTTTTGGAAGAAAAACAACAAACAAAGTCATGTCTCATGAGACACAATTGTGTCACCCAAGAGCAACCAGAGTTGTGCCTAGAGTTATACATGACATGACAATACCCAAAGACACGGTCGTGCCTTGGTTTAACTAGACCAATGTCGGTCATGACAAATTGACATGGTCATATTTCATTCTAGTCGACATCAAGTTGTGGGCATATCATAATGACACAGTCATGCCCTTGTCCCAAGAGATCCCACAATGAAGTCGTGCCCAAGAGGGATGACCGATCCACCTTTTGTAGAAACTCCCATGACTCATCCAGCAAAGGAAAGGGTAGAATGGTCAAAGTTAAACACCTTGGCGTCTCTAGTACAATATATCTTATTTGGCAGGCAAAGAACAAATATAGATTTAAGGGGGCAACAACCAACATAGAGGATACTTTTCGGAAGGTCCAGATTCATGTGCACCGGTTCATGGACCACATCTCTACATAACCTCATGATAGAGTAAGCAAGTGAAAGTTACTATGTATTGTTATGCTCCTGTTTTGAGCAATTTTTTTCCTTGATGTTTGCTGTGATTTTCGCCTAATATGGGATGTTTTGTGAGTGTGTTGTGCCCACGTGTGGCCTGTGATTTGTGTGTGATGATGTGCCCGTGTGTGGGCTGTGATTTGTGTGTGATGTACTGCCCATATGTGACTATGATGGTGTGTGAGATGTCTCCCATGTGTGGGCTATAAAGATGAGTAAGTGATGTGAGTTTTTGATGTTCGCCCATGTGAAGGGGCTGATTTGATGTGTTTTGTTCTCATGTGCTAAGTGGAGGATCTCCTTCACTATACTTTTTAATATATGAACCATTTCTTTCCCACGACTCATCCATGCCTAAGAGGCATGACTATGCCTCTTCTCCCCAGATTACATGCCACGGTCATGCCACATATGCACGACTATGTGGTGGCATAACTATGTGGCGATAAAGTGTGGTCATATGTCCCATATAAAAGGCAACTTTTCTCCCTTTCTAGGGCATGTTTGGTTTGGGGCATTACGTCTTTCCTTGGGGAAGGATATTTCTGTTAGGATGTATACTAAAAGCCTTGCTTTTAGTTAGGATACATATGATAGATCGAAGACGTTGCTAGAGGGGGGGGGGGTGAATAACACTTTTTCGTTGAATTATCTACACAGAAGTTAGTGCAATACAAACAATAATATGCAAAGGACAAGAAAGAGCAATGCTAACACCGGAATTTACTTGGTATCCACCCAAATGGGTTACTAATCCAAGGATCCACGCGCGTACTCCACCTCCACCTCCACTATGAAAAGTCTCCTTCAGGTGGAGAAACCTTTACAACGGTGTTGTCTTCCTCTTTACAGAATACAATGATTAGAGAGAGAGGAAGATGAGAAGAGTCTATGCACGAACAGCACCTCGTTACAGTACGAAACCGTACCGTTCACGTGCGGAAAAGTCCTCTTTTTATAAGAGAATAGGACAAACTCGTAGTCTGTCCAGCCCCGCACCAGTCGACTGCCCCTGGGGCAGTAGACTGGCCTAGCATTAATTGCTAGCCAACGGTTAGTTTTCGGGGTACACTGTTGGTGCAGAAAGCACCCAAGTCGAACCTGTGTTTTGATAATGACAAAAGAGTTCAAAAGTTAAGTCTTGTTTATCTATCATGTTACTCAAGTGTGCAGGAAAAGTCCTAGCGAAGGACTGCTAGGCACCTGGCGAAGGAATGCCAGGATACAAAGCCCTAGCGAAGGACGGCTAGGCACCTGGCGAAGGAATGTCAGGATACAAAGCCCTAGCGAAGGGCTGCTAGGCAACTAGCGAAGGGCTGCTAGTCAACAAGTCCTAGCGAAGGGCTGCTAGGCAACTAGCGAAGGGCTGCTAGTCACCAAGTCCTAGCGAAGGACTGCTAGGCAACTAGCGAAGGGCTGCTAGTCACCAAGTCCTAGCGAAGGACTGCTAGGCAACTAGCGAAGGGCTGCTAGTCACCAAGTCCTAGCGAAGGACTGCTAGGCAACTAGCGAAGGGCTGCTAGTCACCAAGACCTAGCGAAGGACTGTTAGGCACCAGGCGAAGGACAGCTTGACATCCAAGACATGGCGAAGGACCGCTGGGCAAAAGTCCAACCAGAGGAGCCGGTTGGCATCAGGTAAATTCTCCCGAGAGGAGTAGGTGAGGACGCGTTCCCCGCTGAGGGAACAGTAGGCGTTGGTTCGACCTAGGGTTCCATTTTGGAAACCCAAAGTCAGAACCAAGACAGCTAAAGTTGTATAAAACTAACATATTACTGCTTTATGTGGTTTTTGGACTAACCCTGGATGCAGGACCGAAGGAACGAGTGTCTGCAGCTCAGAGAGCCTCAAAGGAGTGAGGCAGCAGCTGAGTAGGGCGCCCTGAGTGTCCCGGGCGCCCCCAAGGTAAACACAAAACAGATGAAGCAAAAGGAGTCTTCGGCAGCTCATGGGCTGGGCGCCCCCAGCCTCCTGGGCGCCCCCAGCTTCCTGGGCGCCCTCAGCCTCCTGGGCGCGCCGCGCTTGAAGCCAGCGAAGAGGATAAGCCTCATCCAGCCGAGAGTCCCGCTGAAAAAGTCAGCCAGGGTGTCATCTGCTTCCCGGGCGCCCCCGTCAAGGGTTTATCTCGATTTTGAAGGGATAAACCGCTGACCGCGAAGTTGGCGGATCAAAGGCCAGGTGGAGGGCGCCCCCGTGCTCTCGGGCGCCCTCAAACCCCTATAAAAGGCCCTCGACCCCTCAAGCTTCAAAACAACTTCTTCCAACGCTGTTACGTTCTTCTGCTCCTGCGCTTCGCTCCAGAAACCTCCCAACTCGACACACAAGCGCCGACGACGTCCCTCTGCTCCGAGAAACATCCCATACCGGACGTCGGTAACGAAGAACTGTTATTTCATTTCGGTTATACTACTACTGCAATCTTTTTGTAAGAATTATTCGCACATATAGAATTGCCCCCAGTAAACGGTCAACGACCGTGGGCCTTGGAGTAGGAGCCGACCGCGACTCCCAACCAAGTAAATCTTGGTGTTTGCGTATTGTTCAATTTTGTTTATTTCCGCTGCGCGTTTGCTCTAAATTTTATCCGAAAAATATTTAACGATATTCACCCCCCTCTATCGTTTCTCTCGATCCAACAAGTGGTATCAGAGCGGGGAAGCTCAAACTTGGTGCAACCACTAGTTTGAGAATTTTTTTCGGATTTTTATGAATTTTTTTTTTGTTCGAAATTTTTCTCGTTAATCGAGGTTGGTGCAACACCCCTCAATATTTAATTTTCTTTATCCCGCACTACTAATCCAAGACCAAGTCTTGAGACAAAGTTTTTCTCTTTCTTATCTCTTTTTCAGATAAAATCCCTAATGGCCATGCAACAAGGATTCAGCACAGCCAGACCTCCACTTTTTAGTAGAGAAGACTTTTCCTACTGGAAAAGTCGAATGGAGGTCCACCTGAAAACTCAGGTGGACATGTGGATAATCATCCAGTCCGGACTGGAGATTCCGAAAAATGCCGAAGGAGTACCTCAAAGCTACACAGAGTGGGCCACCGCTCTGAAATGGAAAATTGAAGCGGATGCAAAGGCGACCCAGGCCCTCCAATGCGGCTTAACAAATGAGGAGCTGAACCGGGTGGGCCCTTTCAACAGTGCTAAGGAGCTATGGGGGAAATTGATCGAGCTGCACGAAGGAACATCAGACACACGGATCAGCAAGAGGGACCTGCTCCTGAACAAGCTGTATACAATCAAAATGACCGACATCGAAACAACAGCTCAGCTACACGCCCGAATTCAATAACTAATGAACGGACTGCACACCATTGGTCACAAGGTAGAAAATCGTGACCTAATAAGGTATGTTTTAAATGCTTTCCCAAGAAACACCTTATGGGCATCTATGGTAGATGCATACAAGGTTTCAAGGGACCTTTCAAAAAATAAAATTAGATGAATTATTCTCTGAATTAGAATTACATGAACAGACTAACTGCAACCTGGCCGAGAAAGGTATTGCCTTTATTGCAGGTAAAACTGGAAGGACGACCAAGAAGAAGCCTCAACCTGAACCCGAGTCTAACTCAGACTCAGACTCAGAAGATGAAGAAGGAGAACGACCTAAGCTGGTCCGACTGGCAAGAAACTACTACAAGGAATTGAAGAACCAAACCAACAGACGGAAAGCCAGCCGAAGAAAGGACAAACCAGCTGAAACCGCAAACGAAAAGAACAAGCCCAACGTGACCTGCTACGAGTGCAAGAAGAAGGGTCACTACAAGACGGAGTGTCTGAACCTAAAGGAAACCAAGAAGAATAGAAGGAAGAAGGCACTTCAAGCAACGTGGGACGAGTCCTCCTCCGAAGAAGAAGAAGAGGTCCCACAGTCGAACCTACTAGCACTAACCGCCTCAGAGAAAGTCGAGACCGAGTCAGAATCAGAACAGGACGACGGCAGACTGACCTTTTCAGAGGACGGCGAAATCAAGGTAAGTGGCTTTACTAGAAGTCAATTAAATGAATTAATATCTTATCTTTCTCGAGATTTAGCGAAAACTAAACTCCGAGTCGAATCCCTCCGACAGGAAGTAAAACTCCTGAAAGAGGGAGCTGACTCTAAACCCTTAACTGAGAAGGTTCAAGAAGGAACCTCTAATCAAGTTGAAAAACTTGAGAAAGAGAATTCCTCCCTGAAAACTCAGGTTAAGGATCTTAGATCATCTTTAGAACGATTCTCTTCTGGTTCCAAGGGTCTTGACATGATTCTTGGAAAACAGAAATCGGTTCTAAATCGATCCGGACTAGGCTACAGAACCAAATCTAGACAAAGATCATACTTTGCTGTACTGAATCAGTCCAGAAATAAAGTTCAGGCATGGGTGCCTAAACTGTACCTGAACAAACAAACGGGTTCAAATCAGTATTGGATCCCCAAGGACAAGATTCACATCTTGCCTAACCATTATCGTGGCTTTAGTCCAGGGGGAGCCAAACTGAAAACTATATTTATGGTTAGATAAAATTCAATTCTTGATTGTAATTTGATTGTTTATTTAATTTCTGCAATTTACAATGCTTAGAATTAGGATTGATTAGTTTAAGGACTGAACCAATTTAACTGAAATCTAACAATATAGTATTGGGTGGCGGTGAGATGATAGTACGTTAGGGAAACCAATTCTAATAAGGTCAAGTATACTTGGTCTCTTTAGACTGGTAAAACTAGCCGAAGCTACCGATCCAAGACCCAAACTAGTTAGACCAGAATTTTTCAAAGATTAATTTTGAAAATGAGATTTCACTAAAAGGCTTTGTCAAGGAAAGGGTTGATGATCCAATAAGGCTACGGCTAAAGAAGGCCTAGTGCCTCGCCAAGACCTGGAAGCTAATTTGTGAAATTCAAATTCAAATTATTCTTTGTCAAATTCGAATCTAACACAAACTTTCAGTTAATTGTAGACTCAAACATTCTTTCCAAAATAAATTGATTGCTTTTAAAATTAAATTAAGTTTTTCAAAATAACTCTATTTACCAAAACCTGTCTCACAAAACCTGTAAGGCTAACGTGATTGATAACCCTAGATTGGGTGAGACGGCAAAATTAATGAAAATTCATTTAATAACTGCATTTTGTTTAACATTTAGTTTAGAATGGCACTGACGTAACGCAAGTCAAACCATGGTCAAAGTAGTCAAACCATGGTCAAAGTGTTCAAACCATGGTCAAAATAGTCAATCCATGATCACTATAGTCAAATCATGGTTAAAATACTCAAACCATGGTTAACTAGTCAAATTTGGTCAAACCTGGGCAAACAGGTCTGTCGCGGGCGCCCATGAACCCACGGGCGCCCCCCCCCCCCCCCCCCCATTTGACGTCCCTTCTCCTTTAAGCAGAAAGGCTGCAAAAGGTCTTGACCAGGGCGCCCTCGCCCTCGCCCTCCGGGGCGCCCGCGCCTGCCAGGGCGCCCGCGCCTGCCAGGGCGCCCTCACACACCAGGGCGCCCCGCCGAGCACTATAAAAAACCCTCAAGCCTCACTCACTTCCCACACCAAAAACCATTCCTCCTCTTCAACTCTCTACCTTCCAAGAGACCTTGCAAGCTCTCATCCTCAACAATGCCTCCCCGAGCTGCCCGGTATAATTTTCTTTGCAATTAAGTTAATTTTTTTTGTTCCTTCATACTTTCCTTAAATGCATATTTATTTTAGAAGACGCCGAATAAACCAGGCAGAACCCGGTACCGAACCTAGTCCTGATCCTAGGTTCCCGACTTTAGAACTATGTAATAAGTTCGCTCGCACGACATATAAGCCTATCAAAACGAGCTACTTAAATAGATAATTTTTCACCCAATCCTGTCCCTTAGCAATGAATGTCATAAACTTTTATCAACTTGATAATCTCGTATTCTGCACTTATTCAATCAACACATCCTTATGTGCAGAATTTTATAACAACATAATTAGACAGGATGGTCTTATGTTCGTCACCACTGTCGAAGGGATTCCCCTGACAATCACACCTACACTACTCAACCGATTTTTAGGATTACGATCCTCACAGTCCACCTTTCGTTGTTACCCCCCTAGGGAGCCTCCCTTTGATGCTCCCTACTCTCATATTACTCTAGATGTTTTACACTCCTACTTCTTTAGGCAACCCCTGGCCAGACGATTTCAGTCTGTCGACCTTCAGGTCCAGGACTACGCTCTATATAGAGTTATTGTCCGATGCATTCTGCCATTATCCAGTAGAGACGTCACTACTATGCGACCATATCACGCCTTCCTCCTATATGCATTCATTCATCAGCTAGACATCGACATAGGACTCCACATGTTTCATGTTATCCTACATGCGTCCAGTGTTACCACGCAGGGATGGGTTCGCACTCCCTACTGCCACATTATCACATCCATTTTACATCACCACGGTAGGAACATCACCGAAGGAGAGATGGCCGCCTTGACTGATTACGACGAGATAGGTTATAGAAACTTCTCCCTAGTTGGTATAGAGGTTTCCGGTACCGGGGTTTTGTCCTGGAGACGTCAGAGAGCCGGTCCCTAGATTGACTCAGATGAGGAGGTTGACGTCGATATAGCCGATCTGGCAGCCGAGGCTCGTGCACACATAGACGAGCCTCTACCACCGACCCTGTATGAGAGAGTGACACGACTGGAGACACAGGTCCAGAGCCTCCGAGAGGAAGCAGAGGCAAATCATGCTAAAGCAATGGCAGCAAATCAGGGCTACTATATCGAATATATGAATGCCCTTAGAGCAGAGAGGGAGACCAGCGACGCCCGATATCACGAGATGATGGAGCTGTTTCGGTCCTAGCAGCCAGGCTCTTCTGATCATCCTGGTCCCTCCTCATAGACTTGATTAGCATTGTATCAGTGACTATTTGACTGCCCCTACTTAGTAGGGTTGACTCCTATTTGACTTATATGACTACGCTGGTTCTCTCCTTTGACCAGCTAACCTATTTGACTTGTTTGACCTGTATAAACTGTTTGACTACTCTGTCTTTCTTGATTATTTGATAGGCAGTTAGGATTATGCTTAGTAGAATAGGTTAACACTACTTTTGATTTCCTTATTGCTTTACTTGATTTGAGAATCAGTTTATAAAAGAATTTTAAAACCGCTTTACTTAATTTCAGCTTTTACTTATTTTTGAAAAAGCTTTTAAAAATAAAATTTTCGACTTAGTTTTATTTTGAAAACTACCCCTTTCAAAACTAGGGCTTTTTCACAAATGGACTTAGCCTAGGCTCTAACCCTAGAACTGCATGCACCTATAGATTCAGAAGCCAGCATCTCACAAGCACCTAAGGGTACTTTTGAGTGATAACCTAGAATGGGTTGAGATGCTTAGGTCTTTGCCTTAATTCAAGATGCTTTAAGTCAGTGCATCTACAGTAATTGGGGCACTAAATACAACTTACACAGTAATCAAGTTAAATGTCAAGTTTAGAAAATCTAACTTGAACAGAACACTTAACTTGACTAACCCTAGCGAAAATTACTGTCTATAACAGTCAGTAAGTAGCTAATTGGGTTAGACAGGTCCCTAAAAGAGAAAATTGAAACTGATTTGGTTTAATTCTTATCATGAATTGGTTCAGTACAGCAAAATTATGTAAAATTATTTTCCTTTATACAATTTAATTATCCTGTCTCTGCTATATTTATTTGTTTTTGATATATGGCAAAGGGGGAGAGATAGGAAAGGAGAGAGTTTAAAATTTTTTCTCTCATAAATTTTTTCTCTAAATTCTAAATTTCAAACTCTATCCTTTAATCAAAAAGTACTCAATTAAGTTTTTATCCTTTAATCAAAAAGTACTTAATTAAGTTTTTCAAAAGTACTAAATTTTCAAAAGTACTAAGTTTTTCAAAAGTACTAAGTTTTACTAAGTACTAAAGTTTTTCAAACTTCCCTAAGTATTTAAGTTTTTCAAACTTCCTTGAGTACTTAAGTGTTTTAAACTTCCCTAAGTACTTAAAACTAAAGTCTTTCAAATTTTACAAAGTACTTTAAAGTTTTCAAAACTTTTTGAGTACACCTTAAACTTAAGGCTTCAAAATGGTTCCTTAGTACTCAAACATAAGTTTTCAAAATCCTTCTTGAGTTTTCAAATTTGTCTAAGTATTTAAACTTAAATATTCTACAAGTTTTCCAAAATACACAACCGAAATTATTTTGAAAAATATAAAGTCTCAGTTGAAAATTATTTTTAAGTAAAATCCATCTTTAGACTTAGAATTTATTTTCAAAACCCCACGAACTTTTGAAAAATCTAGGGGGAGATTCCTTCTAGGGGGAGGAAACAAAAATTCGTTTCTTATGCGCTGATTAACTTAACTTTTTGAACCATGGTTGCCATAAATCAAAAAGGGGGAGATTGTTGGTGCAGAAAGCACCCAAGTCGAACCTGTGTTTTGATAATGGCAAAAGAGTTCAAAAGTTAAGTCTTACTTGTTTATCTAACATGTTACTCAAGTATGCAGGAAAAGTCCTAGCGAAGGACTGCTAGGCACCTGGCGAAGGAATGCTAGGATACAAAGCCCTAGCGAAGGACGACTAGGCACCTGGCGAAGGAATGCCAGGATACAAAGCCCTAGCGAAGGGCTGCTAGGCAACTAGCGAAGGGCTGCTAGTCACCAAGTCCTAGCGAAGGGCTGCTAGTCACCAAGTCCTAGCGAAGGACTGCTAGGCAACTAGCGAAGGGCTGCTAGTCACCAAGACCTAGCGAAGGACTGCTAGGCACCAAGCGAAGGACAGCTTGGCATCCAAGACCTGGCGAAGGACCGCTGGGCAAAAGTCCAACCAGAGGAGCTGGTTGGCATCAGGTAAATTCTCCCGAGAGGAGTAGGTGAGGACGCGTTCCCCGCTGAGGGAACAGTAGACGTCGGTTCGACCTAGGGTTCCATTTTGGAAACCCAAAGTCAGAACCAAGATAGCTAAAGCTATATAAAACTAACATATTACTGCTTTATGTGGTTTTTGGACTAACCCTGGATGCAAGACCGAAGGAACGAGTGTCTGCAGCTCAGAGAGCCTCAAAGGAGTGAGGCAGCAGCTGAGTAGGGCACCCTGAGTGTCCCGGGCGCCCCCAAGGTGAACACAAAACAGATGAAGCAAAAGGAGTCTTCGGCAGCTCATGGGCTGGGCGCCTGATAAGCACCATTTTATTGATTATTTTAATTGCTAAAATCCATGTTTGACCCTTGTTTTACTTGCTTAATTATGATTTTACCCTAGGTTTTAGGATTTCTTTTTATTTTGGACTTAATTGCAATATTACATATTTTTGGATTATTTGGCTACTAATTTTCTGATATATTTTTGTAGGCATGAAAGGATCCTGGACCTAGAGCATATTGGGTCAAACTTGAGTCGGAAGTGAACCGGATCGATTTATCAAGCTTACGATTAATCCGAGCCGTCCGATTCAAGTTTGACCCAATATGCTCTAGGTCCAGGATCCTTTCATGCCTACAAAAATATATCAGAAAATTAGTAGCCAAATAATCCAAAAATATGTAATATTGCAATTAAGTCCAAAATAAAAAGAAATCCTAAAACCTAGGGTAAAATCATAATTAAGCAAGTAAAACAAGGGTCAAACATGGATTTTAGCAATTAAAATAATCAATAAAATGGTGCTTATCAACTCCCCCACACTTAACCTTGAGCGTCTCGCGAAACTACTAAGTATGTATCCCCTAGATTTTCTTAAGCATAATTAGAAGCAAATGAAAAGAAATTACCTAAGGTTGTCAATTCTCATAAATCTAAGTATGTATCCCCGACAACGGCGCCAAAAATTTGACAGACCCAAATGATATATTAAATATACTGTCACGAAATTGTGAGTCTATCGAATTTAGAATTTATAAATGTGCTGAATGCTGGAAACCCTTTTTGCAATCAAGAACAAAAGCGTAGTAAAGGGGCCACAGGTCGTATTTTTCTCGGGGACTAGTTGAAGGTTTGTTTGATTCGAGCTTGTATTTAGGTGTCGTTTGTGTTTTCGGGTTTCAAATAAAATCTGGGTTTTGGGTTACAATTGGAAACAAAATCTCGCTAGAGAGAAGAAAACTTAACCACGCAAACTGAACCAAAGTAATGGCAATTGAAGATTCAACCAATTGGATCACTTACTCATCTAAAGCCCTTAAGCAATTTGTTTAAAACTGATTTCTGATTTCAAAAGCAAATCAAAATGCCAAGCAATGAAATAAAAACAGTGATTGAGTTTTCGGAAACAAACTAGCTTGATACAATGAAAAGCATGCAAAATTTAAGAATTTGAATAAGTATCAACTTCAATTCAATTTGGCTACAAGGTTTGGTGGTCAACCACTGCCAACAAAGTTCGGAAATGAGTGAATTCTAACTTATTGATTCCGAACACAACCACATGCCACCAAAGCAAGTTAAAAAAAACTGATGCAATCAATTTCTCAAATAAGCTTGGCACGCAAGTGAACCTATTTGCCAAAATTGAACCCTTTGTGCCAAAACCAATTCTAACAACTCAGAAATGCAATGACTGCGAGAGAGATTAATTTCAAGTTCAAAAGTACACCGTAATTTCACTCAATTTGACACAAATCCATGCCGAGACTGATCTTGACACAAGCAATGCAGAATTTCAAACTCAGCACACAAATCTGCAGAAATTCAGAGACAAATCCTGCAGATTTGTGATAGCATGTATCGAGCCATTTTTTTGCAGCTACGAACTGACTGCTAATCAACCAGCAGCTAAAGTGAAACAATCAGATGGGAAACAACAAATCAAACACAGACTTCTCAAGCAATTCAGATTGCAGAAGCTGTATTTGGATTCCCAGAAATGAAATCCGAATGAAGGTAGAAATCAGAACAGGAATTGCAAAAATTGAAACCTACTGAAAAACTAATCCAAACTAAGCAACTGAGATCGAAATTACCAAACTAATATAAGAAACAATTTAGCAACAACTAAACTAGCTAATGTGATAATGCAGAAATTAAAGAACTGATACGCAGCTAAAGAAAAACAGGGAAAAACAGCTACAACCTGATACGCATCAATTAAAATGCAAAAACAGCTGAATTTAAGTAAAGTACTAAGTAACCAAATTATCTAGCTACTGACATTGAAGAATTAAAACCTAATTACAAAGGAACAATTCAGACAAAACAGCTACAGCTAATACAAAGTTTCAGAAACAGAAATAAATTGGCAAAACTGAAGTTACAGCTAAGAAAACTAAAATTAACCAATTTAAACTACTCCTCAATCTCCCCTAAGCTCAAATTCTTCTTGGTCGTCAAGCAAGAGCTAGCTTCAAACCCCTAGGCTCAGCAAATCAGTGGAAATCAGCCTCGCATGATGAACTCTGCTCAAACTGCGTCATATGGGGAAATCCAATCCGAACCCCTTCGATCTCAAATAATGGAGCTGCGATGATGAATTGGGAAGCTCTGAGCTCACCTGAGAACCCCTACAAATGGCTCAGAAGCTTGGAAATGGCTTGTGGATGAGATTTCAGTGGTCAGACCACAGAGCCACCGAAACCCTCAAATAGCTCTGTCCGGCGCGAATTCGAGCTGAATTCTCCAACAAAACTGACCTCCAAAGATCCAGAAGATGATCTTGATGAAGAATCGAGGGGTCGCGCCCCGGAAATGGAGAAAAACGACTGGAAAATGAAGAAGAACTCGATGAAGGATACTGTAGCGGCGGAGACGCGACAAGGCTGGGCTGCGGCGATTTTTTTATTAAATAGTTATCAACGGACGGCCCAGATTGATCGGAGGAGATCCAACGGCAGATCTTGGTCTGATTTGAGCCAAACTTTTATGATGATGATCTGGGGTCAGGATCTGCCTTGTGGTAGCTCGGATCCTCCAGATTTGCAGCGGATGGTTCAGATCAACTCTATCTGTGAATGAATGCTCTAGAGCCCTCCTTGCTTGCTTCAACGGTTGATTGAGCTCTGATTGGAATGAAACCTTCAGATCTTGATCATAGAGCTTGATCAACCCTAACCCTAGCTCGGATTGCTTCAGATCGTCCCGGATGGCTCAGATCTAGCCGCTTTTGAATCGGACGGCTCGGATTAATCGTAAGCTTGATAAATCGATCCGGTTCACTTCCGACTCAAGTTTGACCCAATATGCTCTAGGTCCAGGATCCTTTCATGCCTACAAAAATATATCAGAAAATTAGTGGCCAAATAATCCAAAAATGTGTAATTTTACAATTAAGTCCAAAATAAAAAGAAATCCTAAAACCTAAGGTAAAATCATAATTAAGCAAGTAAAACAAGGGTCAAACATGGATTTTAGCAATTAAAATAATCAATAAAACGGTGCTTATCAACTCCCCCACACTTAACCTTGAGCGTCTCGCGAAACTACTAAGTATGTATCCCCTAGATTTTCTTAAGCATAATTAGAAGCAAATGAAAAGAAATTACCTAAGGTTGTCAATTCTCATAAATCTAAGCTCTATGGATTAGTATCTTGTCCTTAAATCAACAACTTAGCCTTTTCATCCATCATGAGTCATTGAGATGAATCTAACTCATAGCCTTTCAAAGGAAATTTTGGTAGCTCTCTCCTTAAGTTCTAACTTGATGATGGAAGTGGAGCTCACTCAAACACATATGATTCTTGCACTACCATAGACTTGCTTATTATCTACTCTCCACCATTAATCATGATTAGGATTCACATCTACAAAAACAAATGAAAAACATAGAATATGGTGAAAAATGGGACAAAAGCCAAGAAAAATGGAAAAATAGAGAAAGTGGAAGACTTGAGTGCTTGGGGATATTTTTGATGCTCTTTGCTCTCCATGCAGTCCCCTAATGATCTCAAAAGTGTTGTGAAGTCAAACTTGAATAGATTCCTTTTATTTGGATGAAAAATCCTTCCTTGATTTCCTTGTGCCAAGTTTCCCTATTGCGTACCAACTTGATTTTGCTTTTTCTTTTCTCATTCTTCTTTTTGTTCCTTCTTTCTTTCTAGTAAATTCAGAGTGTAGTGATGCAAGGCTTGGATTTGGATGAGATCAATCCCATTTTCTTCATGTTGCCGAAATTCTAATTTTGTGCCAACTCTATCTTTGCTCTCTTTTTTTTTCTGCTCTTTAAGCTTCTCATTTATCCGAAATTGAATGTGCACCTTCAACTTCAGATACATTTTACACTTAATATCTTGATTCATGGCTTCAAAAACTCAAATTTCAGCTTCAACTTGACACAAACTGCATTTTCAGCTTGCTTTCTCAACCTTACTGCATTTCCAGCTTGTATTCTCTGCTTGATTCAATTGGTTTTGCTTTTAATCCTTGTCAACAGCCCCTTGCATCATTAAGATTAGTACAGCTACAAAGAAACTCAGTCTAGTTGCAATCCACCAATTCCTGATCTTCACAGCTGCACTTCAGCAATTCTGGTCTTGTGCAGCTATATTTCAGACTTCCAACAAGGAGTTACTGATCTTAACTTCCCAATTCTCAATCCTAGCTTTGCTAACTAAATTATGTTTCACAGATTTTCCTTTTGGCATAGAATTTTCTGCTCCAATCCAGTCTTCAATCATGAGGTTCCCTATCTACATTTCCTGTTTGATACAATCTGATACAGATTTTTTTTCTTTTTCTTTTTTTAATAGAGAACCGGAAATATCAAACAACAAGTGGGGATTCCACTACATAATTCTGATCAGCAGTTTCAATTTCAGCCACTTCTCCCACTGCATTTCCGAAAATGCCTTTACTGCTTTTCAATCACTGCTTCCTCTAAATTAGCTTCATAAACATTCCTTCAATAAATTCAGAACTCGCAGCTTACTCCCTTTCAATTCATATAATTTCAGTAGCTCCAAATTCAACACTCGGCAGCAACCTTTCCATGCTTCAATTCAGATTTTTGGTCAGTCTTTTTGAATTCTATTTCTGATCAGTAGCCTCTAGCATCTGAATTTCTTCCAGATTTGGTCAACATTTGGTGTTCTCAACACTCTTTAATACAATTCCGAACTTGTTCCCTGATTCACAGCCTTGGAAACCCAAAATTCAGCTCAAGTTGATACAAACTACATTCTCAGCTCTTGACACTGATTTTCTGCACAGATTCTGCCTTAATCAAATATGATCAGCTGAAAATTATGGCTCCATCAGATTGTGGCTGAACTTAGCTTCCACAATTCCATCTTCCAAATTCTTGATCCAAGTTAATTTGATCCAAGTTAGCAGATTTTTTTCCATTGGCACAAACTGCTTTTCTCTTCTCTTTTTTTTCTGTTTTTGACATTTGTTTTCATTTCAACTTTGAGTGCCGAATTCAACTTGAGGTTCAACTCCCTTGGATCTTCAAATGATGATCAAGAATCTTCAATTGTTTCCATCTCTCTTGCTCATTCTTGGCACCAAACATCACTCAAACTCATCTTTGGCACATGAAATTTTTTTTTTTCGAGTTGAAATGCATCATTGATAAAAATTGCTTCCAAATCACCAATCACTCCCCCACACTTAATTCTTTGTCCGTCTCGGGCAAAATAGCATCAAGAAAACATCCCAAGCAAACAAATCCATAGAAAAATTAGGGTTAAGATTAGCAATAAGGAAAGGTAAATAGAATAGACATGATTTTTGCCAAAATTGAATTGGAAAGGTAAACAAAGTGATTAGCCTCTATAGATGTGATCCAATCATTGAAATATGGTTTTGAAAGAACCTAGGCAAGTTCTAGAGCACAATAACATGTATGTGTCACAAAATAAGGCTAATCTCACTAGGTAAAAATAATCCATCTCGAATCCTCAATTAAGAATCTAAAGCAAAATCGTACTCAAGCATCCAAGATTTCATCCATGAACTCAAATCCTAAGTTTTAACAACCAAATTTAATTTATTTTCAAAAGACTCTAACATGCTATGGAGATAACCTAGAGGGATACATTTATTTCTAGTCATGAAAGAAAAAGTGACAAAAGAAATAACAAGGTATTTACAATGACTCCTATGCTTCTACTATACTTATGCATTTATTAGCAAAGACTCAATTTAAAGGAAAATTCTAGAAGGCATAAAAATGAAAAATGCAATAAAAGAAAATATGAGAAATAACAATCTCCCCTTTATTTCTGGTGGACGGAGCCTATCAAGCAGTAGCCTCCATCTTGGTAGTGGAGGAACATGGGTGGCTGGGAGAATTTGGACTCCCCCACACTTGAACTTTGCAGAAATACGCTCCGGTGGCCGAAGGCGATTCAGGTATAAGATCCATCGAAGGAATGGAGTGCTTCGAATTAAAGTAAAATCATCTCCTCCTTCTTGATGCCTTTCAGAAGTCCTTCCAGGAGGTTGAAGTCTGTTCAGTTGGAGCACCCACTCTTGGAGTCTTCTGGACCCTGCAAAACAATGTAATACCCCTCTCAAGCGTGCAGGGTCAGAAAGAAATAAAATAATGTCAGTCTCTGCATAAATTATATCCAACACTGCATCATATCCAATTAAATCAAGTTCTGGTGCCAGAATAATGGAGCTGCGATGATGAATTAGGAAGCTCTGAGCTCACCTGAGAACCCCTACAAATGGCTCAGAAGCTTGGAAATGGCTTGTGGATGAGATTTCAGTGGTCAGACCACAGAGCCACCGAAACCCTCAAATAGCTCTGTCCGGCGCGAATTCGAGCTGAATTCTCCAACAAAACTGACCTCCAAAGATCCAGAAGATGATCTTGATGAAGAATCGAGGGGTCGCGCCCCGGAAATGGAGAAAAACGACTGGAAAATGAAGAAGAACTCGATGAAGGATACTGTAGCGGCGGAGACGCGACAAGGCTGGGCTGCGGCGATTTTTTTATTAAATAGTTTATCAACGGACGGCCCAGATTGATCGGAGGAGATCCAACGGCAGATCTTGGTCTGATTTGAGCCAAACTTTTATGATGATGATCTGGGGTCAGGATCTGCCTTGTGGTAGCTCGGATCCTCCAGATTTGCAGCGGATGGTCCAGATCAACTCTATCTGTGAATGGACGTTCTAGAGCCCTCCTTGCTTGAGATCGTCCCGGATGGCTCAGATCTAGCCGCTCTTGAATCGGACGGCCCGGATTAATTGTAAGCTTGATAATTCGATCCGGTTCACATCCGACTCAAGTTTGACCCAGTATGCCCTAGGTCCAGGGTCCTTTCATGCCTACAAAAATATATCAGAAAATTAGTGGCCAAATAATCCAAGAAATGTGTAAATTTGCAATTAAGTCCAAAATAAGAGGAAATCCTAAAACCTAGGGTAAAATCACAATTAAGCAATAAAAACATAGGTCAAACATGGATTTAAGCAATTAAAATAATCAATAAAATGGTGCTTATCAGCGCCCCCAGCCTCCTGGGCGCCCCTAGCTTCCTGGGCGCCCTCAGCCTCCTGGGCGCTCCGCGCTTGAAGCCAGCGAAGAGGATAAGCCTCATCCAGCCGAGAGTCCCGCTGAAAAAGTCAGCCAGGGCGCCCTCTGCTTCCCGGGCACCCCAGTCAAGTGTTTATCCCGATTTTGAAGGGATAAACCGCTGACCGCGAAGTTGGCGGATCAAAGGCCAGGTGGAGGGCGCCCCCGTGCTCCCGGGCGCCCTCAGACCCCTATAAAAGGCCCCGACCCCTCAAGCTTTAGAACAACTTCTTCCAACGCTGGTACGTTCTTCTGCTCCTGCGCTTCGCTCCAGAAACCTCCCAACTCGACACACAAGCGCCGACGACGCCCCTCTGCTCCGAGAAACATCCCATACCGGACGTCGGTAACGAAGAACTGTTATTTCATTTCTGTTATACTACTACTGTAATCTTTTTGTAAGAATTATTGCGCACATATAGAATTGCCCCCAGTAAACGGTCAACGACCGTGGGCCTTGGAGTAGGAGCCGACCGCAACTCCGAACCAAGTAAATCTTGGTGTTTGCGTATTGTTCAATTTTGTTTATTTCCACTGCGCGTTTGTTCTAAATTTTATCCGAAGAATGCTTAACGATATTCACCCCCCCTCTATCGTTTCTGTTGATCCAACATACACCAGTCGACTGCCTCTGGGCCAGTCGACTGGTAGAAGGCTGAAAACCTTATGTGAGTTTTGGCAGTCGACTGCCCTCTGGCCAGTCGACTGCTCACTCACTTACAGCCATTCTTCACATTCTCCTTCACATGTGCCTTCAGGTTCACTCCCTTGGCTCGCCCCTTGAAGTCATCTTCCTCTGACTCTTGTCCCTTGGATGCGCACACAAGCCTTCCCTTGGCTTGCCTCCATGCCACCCTTCACGTGTGCCCTTGAGGTCCACTTCCCGGCTTGCCCTTGGAGTCCTCCTCCCTCGACTCTCGTCCCTCGAATATATTCACCATGTGTGATTCTCCAAGTCTTGCAAACTCAATCATGCATATCAAATACAACATAACACTCTAACATTAAACATATTCACACACACACATCAAAACCATGATCTTCCAATCATTTTAGGGCTGATTGCCTCAACAATCTCCCCCTTTTTGATGTGTGGCAATATGTTTAAGTTTAGAGATAAAATAACAGCTAACCATAATAGTAGCAATAAATGCAATTGAAAAACATAAGACATATCAAACCAAAGAGGTAACCTCCCCCTTAATCCATGTCTTCTCCCATTTTCAATTCTACTCATGATCCAAGTTAAGTTTCAACTTAACACTAAACAACATTAAAAATGTAAGACATATCAAAACCTTAGAGGTAACCTCCCCCTTAATTCATGTCTTCTCTCATTTTTAATCATCCAAGATTTAAGTTTAAACAACTACCTTAAACCATCCATTTCAAGTCAAAATTCTAACTTAAATCATCCATTCTCCCCCTTTGACACCATCAAAATGATTGCCTCAAGCAACCCAACCCTATGGCATCAAACGAGAGAAAGTTGGATTTCTGAAAAAAAGTTCAGAAATTGAAAGCAGGCATGCCAGTCGACTACCCTAAGGGGCAGTCGACTGATACTCTGTCAGTGCCATTTTTCAGTTTCTGAGCCGAATTTCAGAAACGTCCAGAAAATTCAGGAAAATTCCAAAAATCGTAAAAACTTGCAGATATGTTTGAAATGATATACTCTATCAAGGAAAATTATCAGTCCATATAAAATTTCAAACATGCTTGACTTTTGATAAAAACTCAAAATCCTTGAAAACTACTAAGTTTTGTATCAAAATTACAACCTAATTTTGCAATCATATATCTTTTAAAAATATGGCAAAGCATATAAAACATAAAATGGTTTTCAAAGGTTTAAAATGTCCAATTATGATCTTTAGGCAAAGTGTCCATTGATTAAACACTAGCCTTCCCCATAGTTGGTCTAGTTGTTATATTTTGATACTTTTAATGATTCAACAATATGCCACAAGCACAAGTGAACCAAATGTATCACCCTAATGGATCAAGCACACTTTTTCAAATTTAATATCCCAAAGTTCATCCTATACTTCTACAAAACATATTCCAAGACCTCTTCTTAAGGATGTAAACTCCGATTCGGGAAGAGGCTTGGTAAAAATGTCGGCTAGGTTTGACTTTGATTCAACATAGTGTAGTTCTATGTCTCCCCTTGCCACATGGTCCCTAATGAAGTGATGTTTCACTTCAATGTGTTTTATTCTAGAGTGGTGAACCAGATTTTTGATCAAATTGATTGTACTTACATTATCACACAAGACTTTGACCTTGAAGTAGTGTAACTTATAATCTTCTAAAGTGTGCATGATCCAAAGGAGTTGGGAAACACACCCACCCATTGCCACATATTCCACCTTCGTTGTTGATAGGGCAACGCATGGTTGTTTCCTACTACTCCAACTAACTAAGGAAGACCTAAGGAATTGACACCCTCCACTAGTACTCATTCTATCTAGCTTACATCCCGCATAGTCCGAGTTGGTGTATCCAATAAGATCAACACTAGGGGTTCTAGGATACTAAAGCCCGACATTGAGGGTACCTTTTGTTGGATCGAGAAAAGAAAACACGATAGAGGGGGGGGTGAATATCGTGAAAGCGTTTCGGATTAGAAAAGAGAATGTGTTGGATCATGAAAACCGATAGAGGGGGGGTGAATATCGGAAATCGTTTTTCTTTCGGAAAGCTTAGAGCAAGTACGCAGCGGAAATTAGAAACACAGAGACACAGTTCGATTTACTTGGTTCGGAGCCTGTGTCGACTCCTACTCCAAGGCCCACGGTCGTTGACCGTTTACTTTGGGCAATTCTATATCAGGCGCAAAACAAGTTTACAAAATTGATTACAAAAGTATGTGCAGTAAACTTAAATAGCTCTTTTACCGACGTCCGAGGAAGATCGACTTTTTCCGGAGCAGCAGGACGTCGTCGGCTCGAGTTGGAAGGATTCCGGGGCGTAGCGCGAGAGCAGAAGAGCGTAGAGTCGTTGTTTCGATGTTGTTGTTGAAGGCTTGGGCGTTGGGTGCTATTTATAGCACCTAGGGGCGCCCTGGACGTCGGGGGCACCCTGCCACGTGTTAGCCGATCCGGATTTAGCTCGGTCAATAGTTATCCCATCCGAATAGGGATAAGTTTGACTCTGGGGGCGCCCTGGTCGCAGAGGGCGCCTTGGCTGACTTCTTCCGCGCAGAAATCTCGGCTGTGGATAAAGATGAGGCTTCGCAGACCTGGGCCCAAGGCGCCCTGGCTGCTGAGGGCGCCCTGGCTGCTGAGGGTGCCCTGCCCAATAGGCAGCCGAAGCCCTTTTTGCTTCACTTGGTTCTGGTTCACCTTGGGGGCGCCCTGGACACTCAGGGCGCCCTGCTCAGCTGCTGCCTCACTCCTTTAAGGCTCTCTGAGTTGCAGGCACACGTTCCTTCGGTCCTGCATCTAGGGTTAGTCCAAAACACAATAAAACAATTAATTATTAGTTTATACAGCCTTAGCTATCTTGGTTCTGACTTTGGTCTCCAAAATGGAGCCCTAGGTCGAACCGACGCCTACTGTTCCCTCGACGGGGAACGCGTCCTCACCTACTCCTCTCGGGAGAATGTACCTGATGCCAACCGCTCCTTTGGTTGGACTTTTGCCTGATGGTCCTTTGTCAGGGCTTGGATGCTGAGCTGTCCTTCGCCTGGCGCCTAGCAGTCCTTCGCTAGGGCTTCAGTCCCAAGCTGTCCTTCGCCTGGCGCCTAGCAGTCCTTCGCTAGGTCTTGGATGCTGGCAGTCCTTCGCCAGTTGCCTAGCAGTCCTTCGCTAGGGCTTGGTTGCTAGCAATCCTTCGCCAGGTGCCTAGCAGTCCTTCGCTAGGGCTTGGATACTGGCAGTCCTTCGCCAGGTGCCTAGCAGTCCTTCGCTAGGGCTTGGATACTGGCAGTCCTTCGCCAGGTGCCTAGCAGTCATTCGCTAGGGCTTTTTCTGCACACTCAGTGAACAACGTTAGATCACAAATAAACTTAACTTTGAATTCTTTGCCAATATCAAAACCAGGTTCGATATGGTGCTTCCTGCACCAACAATCTCCCCCTTTTTGATTATGGCAACACAATTCAAAGTTAAGTAAAAAAACTTTATAACTGTTAAGAACATAATGTAAAAATGAAGTATAGCAATTTTACACAATTCAATGTTAAGTAAAAACTTTATAACATTTACTAACGCAAGGTAAGATTTGAAAAAAACCTTTATTTCTCATTAAAAAACCTTTATTTCTTATACTCCCCCTAAAACCCTGAGTACTTGTGTTATAATACTTAACTTTGACCTTTCCTCCCCCTTTGACATATATCAAAAATAAACATGGGTGAACAAGGTATCTGATAGGGAGGTTTGAGTTTTACCAAAATAAATTTAAGTAAAGGTGTTCAAAAGCATAGTTTTCAACAGAAACTTTAAGTAATGAATTTCATAATTTTCAAAGTAATGGATGTTTTGAAAATACATGAGGCTCCCCCTTAATGTGATAACTCTTCTACTTATATTTTAGAAAAAGCTTGCAAAAACTTGTAACATAGTTTTCAAGAAAAACTTAACAGTAACTTACTTAGCCAACATTTTGAAAACAAGTTTTCCTTAAAAAGTTTCAACTTTTGCACTCATAGAGAAATTTCCTTGGAACATATTTTGTGCATTAAAAATCATTTTTACTTGGAAAACCTTTAAATAGACAAGTTTTTGCTGAAACATAGATCTGTTTACTAAGAAAACCTTACTTAGAAACATTTGTCAAAAATTTTCAAAGGTTTTGCTCAGACAAACTTTGTTTACTAAGATATATTTTCAAAAATAACTGCACTTCGTGCTTTAGAGATTTTGAAAGTACTTTGAAGATGCTTAGACCAATTTTAAAGCACTTAAAAGTACTTAGTAAAAACAAGATAAAGTTTAAAATTTTCTCTCTCTTGATCATATATCAGTAAGGAACCTTTAAAAAAAGATTTAAGGAAAAATTGTGTGTATCAGAGCTTATGAGTTTTGAAAATAAAAATACTTAGTATAATTTTGAAAGCACACAGATTAAAAGACTCCGCTTTGAAAGATATTGTGCAATTTTGAAAAAGGATTTTGTATTTTTAGCCAAGTCTTTAGAGAATTCACGTACTTAGAACACTATTGCCTTGAAAAGTATTAGAACTTTTTACAACATTATATTTTGAGATATTATGCAAAATTTGGAAAATATAAGTACTTTTGAAAAGTATGCATGTAAGTACTTTTAAACATAATATTTTAAAAGAATTTAATGTTATTTTGAGATCATGATACTTTACTCGGTTTCTTTTCCAGTCTGACACAATCCTAGGAAACCTTGTTAACTACAAGGATATTTTCCTAAGTGTCCTGGAAATTTTTCAACCCAAGTAAATATTATTTCAAAAGGTATTTCAAACAAAAAAATATTTTAAAATAATATTATTTTGTAAGACAAATGTTTTTGACATAATTTTAAAAATATAGTGTATGAAAACATATTATTTAGAAATGTTTAATAACTCTTTTAATTTGACCTCCCCCTAAACTTGATACAGTCCTTGGAAGCTTGTTGACCACAAGTATTCTTTCTCTGAGTTCTTAGGGTTCAGTTCATATCAAAAGAATTATTTAATAATTTCAAGGATAAATATCAAGGAAAATACTTGTTAGAAATAATTTCTTTTGGTTTAGACTCCCCCTAAATTTGACACATCCTTGGAGTCCTTGTAGATCATTAAGTAGACCTTCCTTTGTGTCTTTAGGGTTTACTAACATCAAAAGGGTAGTTTTGAATACTAGCAGGGTAATATAATTTTTAGTAAATTCAATTTGAGCAAAAACCCTATTTTCGAAAAACATTTTGAAATAATAATGGTTTTTGTAAAGCACAATTTTAAAAAAAGTATAGTGATTATTGGAAAACATAGTATTTTTAAACTTCTTGATCTCCCCTTAGATTTGACACAGTTTGGCTTTTATCTAAGTTCCTTAAGGGGTTTCAGTGTTGAGCAAGTTTGACTATGTTGACTAGGGTTGACTGTTTTGACCATGTTTGACTATCTTGACCATGGTTTGAATATGTTGACCATGGTTTGACAAATACAAGATTATCTCATCCTATAGGTATTAAAAGAATTTCCAATTGAGTCTTAATCCTACCGTCTCACCCAAAATCTAGGGTTTTCAATCACGTTAGCCTTATAGGTTTCGTGAGATAGGTTTTGATAGTTAAGACTATTTTGAAAATTTTGATTAATTTTGAAAACAATTAAATTTTGAAAACTTAATTAATTTTAAAATTTTTGAAGAGATGTTTAAATCTACAAATAACTGAAGTTTTGTGTTAGATTCGAATTTGACAAAGAAAATTTGAATTCGAATTTCAAAAATTGGCTTCCAGGTCTTGGCGAGGCACTAGGCCTTCTTTGGCCGTAGCCTTATGGGATCATCCACCCTTTCCTTGACAAAGCCTTTTAATGAAATTTCATTTTCAAAATTAATCTTTGAAAAAGTTCTGGTCTAACTAGTTTGGATTTTGGATCGGTAGCTTCGGCTAGTTTCACCAGTCTAAAGAGATCAAGTAAACTTGATCTTATTAGAATTGGTTTCCCTAACGTACTATCATCTCACCTCCACCCAATACTATATTGTCAAGTTTCAGTTAAGTTTGTTCAGTCTTTATACTAACCATTCCTAATTTTAAGCAAAAAATAAATAACTGAAATAAAAAGAATTGAAACACATAATTAACACAAACAATTGTCTAGGTAAGGTCACAATTGGAGTAATACTCCGGATTTTCGAAATCAGCAAGATTATGAATTAAATTTTCTAACTTATTGACCTTATGTTTTAGGGTTTCATTTTCTTGTTTCAAATTTCTGAAATTTGCTTTAATTAAGTTACATGAATCAATCACATTATTCAAGGTAAATGACGGATTTTCAAACACTGTAAATTTACCTTTGTTGATTGTTTGTCCGACATTCTTGGTAGCTCTTTTATCTGCGCATTCACTTTTGTAATGCCCGAACTCCTGGCACTTGAAGCATTGAATGCGACTTTTGTCCTTTCGTGCTTTTGGAACTGATTCCTTTGTCGCCGTCGGTGGTGTCGTTCGAATCTTACGAGTAGGACACTCACTTTGGTAGTGCCCTCTCTCCCTGCATGTGTAACAAATTACATGATTAAAATCTAATTTTACACTTTTACCTTTTGGTTCCTTATTGGGAATCTCCCCCTTGATTCTTGCCGCCTCGGATCTAGGCTCATCTTCTGATTCTGTGTCGGAGTCGGACTCGGGTACTGGTTGAAGCTCCTTCTTTGGTGGTTCTTTAGGAGTTTTCCCTGCAATAAAATTTACACCTTCCTCGACCATTATAGTATCTGTTTGATTATTTAATTCTAAATTTGAAAAGAATTCGAAATCGGTTACCATCTCAGTCAATTCGTCGTCTAATTCTGGTTCGATTTTGGATTCGGGTTCAGACTCTGACTCGGCTGTTTGTGCTTGGACTGAAAGGGCAAGATAATTTACCTGATCTTCTTCTTCATCTGATATCTCTTGATGAAGGTTAACCAATTTTTCCCAGATTTCTCTAGCACATCTGTATGGACCTACTAGTTCGAGTTGCTCCTTGGTTAGACCACATTGTAGGATTGCAATTGCCCTTGCATCGGTCTCGATTTAGTTGAGGGTGTGTTCATCCAGTTTATCCCACTCGATTGATAACTCGTCTTTTATGGGAAAAGAGAATCCCGTTTGGATGATCCGCCATATGTCCGTGTGGGCCTTCAGAAGGGACTCCATTAGACTTCTCCAGGAGTTGAAGTTTTTGCCGGAGAAAAGTGGTGGACGGACACTGTTCCATTCTTGATTGGCCATTTAAAACGATAGATCTTGCACACAAAAAGAAAAAATAGAACTGTACCAAGACTTGGTCTTGGATTAGTAGTGCGGGAGAGAGAAAAATAGCCAAAAAAAATTGCACGAGTTTCGAGGCAGAATAATAAAATATTAAAAAAAATTTGACTAATTTTTGAAAATGGTGGCTTTATCAATTTTGATTAATGATGAAAAGATAAGACTTTAATGTTGGGAGAAATTTTGCTCAAATTAATATAGCACGATTTTCGAGAAAAATAATATTAAAATAATAATAAAAAAGTTTTATGACAAATTTTCAAAAATTGGTTATTTTATCAATTCTGACTTATGGTGAAAAAATGAGAATTCAAATTTGAAAAAGGCGTAAAAGATGTAGTGGTGTTGATTAAAAAAAGAAAAGAAATAAGATAAAAAATTTCGTAAATCCGAAAAACTTTCAAACTGGTGGTTCCACCAAGTTTGAACTTCCCCCCTCTGATACCACTTGTTGGATCGTGAAAACCGATAGAGGGGGGGTGAATATCGGAAATCGTTTTTCTTTCGGAAAGCTTAGAGCAAGTACGCAACGGAAATTAGAAACACAGAGACACAGTTCGATTTACTTGGTTCGGAGCCTGTGTCGACTCCTACTCCAAGGCCCACGGTCGTTGACCGTTTACTTTGGGCAATTCTATATCAGGCGCAAAACAAGTTTACAAAATTGATTACAAAAGTATGTGCAGTAAACTTAAATAGCTCTTTTACCGACGTCCGAGGAAGATCGACTTTTTCCGGAGCAGCAGGACGTCGTCGGCTCGAGTTGGAAGGATTCCGAGGCGTAGCGCGAGAGCAGAAGAGCGTAGAGTCGTTGTTTCAAAGTTGTTGTTGAAGGCTTGGGCGTTGGGTGCTATTTATAGCACCTAGGGGCGCCCTGGACGTCGGGGGCACCCTGCCACGTGTCAGCCGATCCGGATTTAGCTCGGTCAACAGTTATCCCATCCGAATATGGATAAGTTTGACTCTGGGGGCGCCCTGGTCGCAGAGGGCGCCTTGGCTGACTTCTTCCGCGCAGAAATCTCGGCTGTGGATAAAGATGAGGCTTCGCAGACCTGGGCCCAAGGCGCCCTGGCTGCTGAGGGCGCCCTGCCCAATAGGCAACCGAAGCCCTTTTTGCTTCACTTGGTTCTGGTTCACCTTGGGGGCGCCCTGGACACTCAGGGCACCCTGCTCAGCTGCTGCCTCACTCCTTTGAGGCTCTCTGAGTTGCAGGCACACGTTCCTTCGGTCCTGCATCTAGGGTTAGTCCAAAACACAATAAAACAATTAATTATTAGTTTATACAGCCTTTGCTGTCTTGGTTCTGACTTTGGTCTCCAAAATGGAGCCCTAGGTCGAACCGACGCCTACTGTTCCCTCGACGGGGAACGCGTCCTCACCTACTCCTCTCGGGAGAATGTACCTGATGCCAACCGCTCCTTTGGTTGGACTTTTGCCTGATGGTCCTTTGTCAGGGCTTGGATGCCGAGCTGTCCTTCGCCTGGCGCCTAGCAGTCCTTCGCTAGGGCTTTAGTCCCAAGCTGTCCTTCGCCTGGCGCCTAGCAGTCCTTCGCTAGGTCTTGGATGCTGGCAGTCCTTCGCCAGTTGCCTAGCAGTCCTTCGCTAGGGCTTGGTTGCTGGCAGTCCTTCGCCAGGTGCCTAGCAGTCCTTCTCTAGGGCTTGGATACTGGCAGTCCTTCGTCAGGTGCCTAGCAGTCCTTCGCTAGGGCTTTTTCTGCACACTCAGTGAACAACGTTAGATCACAAATAATCTTAACTTTGAATTCTTTGCCAATATCAAAACCAGGTTCGATATGGTGCTTCCTGCACCAACAGAATGTGCAGCGGAAATTCAAATCAAACACACAGAACGCAAGTGTTTTTACTTGGTTCGGAGTCGCGGTCGGCTCCTACTCCAAGGCCCACGGTCCTTGACTGTTACTGCGGGCAATTCTATAATGGCGTAAAGAATTACATAGATTTGTACAATAGTAATGCAGTAAAAAGGACAATTATATTCTTCATTACCGACGCCCGGTGTGGATCTACTTTGGAGCAGAGGGTCGTCGTCGGCGCTAGAATCTCGAGATCGAAGGTTTCCGGAGCAGAACACTTGAACGAAGAGAGTATAGGTGTTGGAAAATTGATGTTCTGAAGCCTTGGGGTCGAGCCCCTTTTATAGCACTTCTGGGGGCGCCCTGGACGCTGGGGGCGCCTGACACGTGCCTTTGGATCCGAGAAATCTCATCCGAAGCTCGATCAGCGCTTATCCCTCCAGAATCAGCCACGGAGCTGACGGGGGCGCCCGGGACACTGGGAGCACCCCGGTTGACTTGGTCTCCTGGCTTCTCGGCTGATTTCGCTTCGATCACTTAGTTGGCTTGGACCCAGGGTGCCTGAGCCATCCGAGGTGCCCGGGACCATCGGGGCGCCTAGCCCAGTAAGTCTTCGAAGTGATTCTTGCTCAATTAGTTGTTTGGCTTTGACCTTGGGCGCCCGGGACCTCCCGGGCACCTAGCCCAGCTGCTGCCCTTCTCCTTTGGGGTGTTCTGAGCTGCAGAAATACGTTCCTTTGGTCCCTGCATCCAAGGTTAGTTCCACAACAAACAAGGCAAGAAATGTTAGGTATTTACAGCCGTAGCTGTCTTGGTTCTGACTTCGTGTCTCCCAAATGGAACCCTAAGTCGAGCCGACGCCTACTGTTCCCTTGACGGGGAGCGCGTCCTCACCTACTCCTCTCAGGAGAGTTTACCTTTTGCCAACCGGCTCCTCCGGTTGGACTTTTGCCCCATGCACCTGACCAGGTCTTCATGCCCACCTTCCGAGCAGGTCTTCGGTGCCCAACTCCTTGCCAGGGCTTCGTGCCCAGTCCTCGACCAAGACTTCGTACCCACCTTCCAAGCAGGTCTTCGATGCCCAGCCCTCGGCCAGGTCTTAGTGCCCTGTCCACGACCAGGACTTATTGCCCAACATTATGTCAGGACATGTTGCCCAGCCCACGGCCAGGACTTATTGCTTAGATTACCTAGGACTTTCCTGCACACTTGAGTAACTTTATTAGATCACAAATAGTACTTAACTTTGAACCCTTTGCCAATATCAAAACAAGGTTCGATATGGTGCTTCTTGCACCAACACCTTTAACATACCTTAGGATCCTCTTAACTACAACTAAATGGGACTCTTTGGCACAAGATTGGTACCTTGCACACATACCTACCGCAAAAAGTATATCGGGTCTACTAGCGGTTAGGTATAGTAGGCTACCAATCATGCTCCTATATTGTTTAGAGTCTATCGTTTTCCCTTCAAGGTCACTATCCATTTTCACATTTGTTCCTATGGGGGTAGATGCTACCTTAGCATTTTCTAGGTCAAATTTCTTTAGCATTTCTTTAGCATATTTAGTTTGAAAAACATGTGTTCCTTCATTAGTTTGCTTAACTTGAAGTCCTAAAAAGAAAGTTAGCTCTCCTACAAGACTCATCTCAAATTCATTTTCCATACATTTGATGAATTCTTATAGAAAATTATTATTTGTTGACCCAAAAATGATATCATCTACATACACTTGGGCAACAAATATGTCCTTATTCTTAGATTTTAGGAACAAAGTAGGGTCAATTGTTCCTCTCCTAAACCCCTTAGACACTAGAAATGAAGAAAACCTTTCATACCAAGCCCGGGGAGCTTGTTTCAATCCATATAAAGCTTTTCTCAATTTGTAAACGTGTCTTGGATAATCAGGGTCATCAAACTCGGGGGTTGTTCTACATAGACCTCTTCTTTAATAATCCCATTAAGGAATGCCGACTTCACATCCATTTGGTGAAGTGTGAAACCCATGTGAGCGACATAGGCTAGTAGAATTCTAATGGACTCTAATCTAGCTAGGGGGCATAAGTCTCATCATAATCCAATCCCTCAACTTGGTTAAACCCCCTAGCTACCAATCTAGCCTTCTTCCTAGTGATTTTGCCTTGGTCATCTAGTTTGTTTCTAAAGACCCATCTCGTAGTTACAATGGTGCAATCATTGGGCCTAGGAACCAAATCTCAAACCTCACTTCTCTCAAATTGATTTAGCTCTTCTTGCATGGCTAAGACCCAATCTACATTTCCCAATGCTTCATCAATAGACTTAGGTTCTAATTGAGATATTAAGGCGATTTGACTAGTTTGGTCTCTAAAATAGGACCTAGTCCTTACTCCTTGAGTGACATCACCCACTATTTGGTCAATAGGGTAATCTTGGTGATATCTCAAGGGCTTAGAGGTCGTGGGTTCATTGACTACTTCTTCCTCATTCTCTAAGGTACTTCTTACTCCCCCTTGATCATTGCCCTCCAAATGTAGGTATTGGATTCTTTGGGCAAGGGGTTGGGCGTCTTCCATATCCTTATCAATTGAGGCTTTTCTAGGGTAGGTATTTGTTGATTCATCAAAGTCGACATTTGAGGACTCCTCAATCACCTTTGTCCTTTTGTTGTAAACTCTATAACCCCTATTAGTGGATGAATAACCAACTAAGATTCCTTCATCAGCTTTTGACTCAAACTTCCTTAGGTCATCTTTGGTATTTAGAATATAGACCTTACATCCAAAGACCCTAAAGTAGTGAACTTGTGGAACTCTCCTGCATCAGTTGATGCAGTCTGACCCTGATTGTTGTTTTGGTGTTGACACCGATTTTAGTTTGGGTTAATGAGATGATTGGGATTAAGTCCTGGTTGGGGACTGGGCACGGAGTTGGATGAAATCCTGGCTTGGAGGGCCAGGTCCTAGCCTGAAGGGCTAAGTTAGATGAAACCCTGGCTTGTAGCTTGGAGGGCTAGGTTGGATGAAACCCTGGCATGGAGGGTCAGGTCCTAGCTTGGAGAGCTAGGTTGGATGAAACCCTGGCTTGGAGGGCCAGGTCCTAGCCTGGAGGGCTAGGTTGGATGAAATCCTGGCTTGGAGGACCAGGTCCTAGCCTGAAGGGCTAGGTTGGATGAAACCCTGGCTTGGAGGGCCAGGTCCTAACTTGGAGGGCTAGGTTGGATGAAACCCTGGCATGGAGGGTCAGGTCCTAGCTTGGAGAGCTAGGTTGGATGAAACCCTGGCTTGGAGGGCCAGGTCCTAGCCTGGAGGGCTAGGTTGGATGAAGTCCTGGCTTGGAGGGCCAGGTCCTAGCTAGGAGAGCTAGGTTTGATGAAACCCTGGCTTGGAGGGTCAGGTCCTAGCTTGGAGGGCTAGGTTGAAGTCTCGATGAGTGAAACTGGGCACGGAGTCTTGGTCCGGGGGACTAAGAATGAGTCAGAGAAGGGCTGGAAGCTTGTTCTCGTGACTTAGAGGAGATTTGACCTTGCCTAGATCGGTCTGGTGACCGATCAAGGAAGTTGGCATGGAGTTCCCTTGTGGATCGGTCTGGTGACCGATCCAACTATGTCTGATCGGTCTGGTGACCAATCAGGGAGCATACAGTGAGTTTGGGAACCCTACTGATCGGCTCCTGATCGGTCTGGTGACCGATCAGGGAGCATACAGTGAGTTTGGAAGCCTACTGATCGGCTCATGATCGGTCCGGTGACCGATCAGGGATACTATTTAGATCGTTCTGGTGAATGATCAATTGTCGTGAGCTTCTCACTATAACCAATTAGGCTGGAGCCTGATCGGTCAGAGAGTGGCCTGATCGGTCAGTAGCTGGCAGCTTTAATTCAAAAGCACTGTCAGAGTTCTGATTGCGTTCTGTTTCTCTTCTGATCACCACTGATATGTTCTGATGTTTTGATCTTCTGTTGATTTGCTATTCTAATGAGCTGCTAAGTGTGCAGATGAATCAGGTTTGCACAAGGAGAGTCAAACAGAGGCTTTTGCTACATCAGGTTTGGCAGGGATCCATCTCAGGTTGCAACGGATGCTGGCGCTGCTGGAGCTGCTGACTGGGGCTCGTCTGAGGGAAGCTCAGGGAGTCCAGGAGAGCTCAGTGGTAGGTGGGCAGTTGCAGTTGAGCAGCTGGGAGCTGCAGAGAGGTGGCTGTGACCTGGCGATCAGTGGGAGAGGCTTAAGGGCTTGGTAGCGATGAAGCCTCAAGAATGGACTAGAGATCTTCTCTGGCGACAAGCTGCTTCTCCATCTGTTGTGCACTACTCTGAATCTTGAAGCAACTGAAGCTTACTCTTTGAGTGATCTGTTGATCCACGACTTGAGCACTTAGAAGAAGCAGAGAGCTTGGCGAGTCCATCAGCAAGGCACGAAGAGCAGGGATTTCTTGCGTGAGGTTTGTGCTAAGTGGAGCTCGGGGAAAGAGTTCTCTTGTGTTTCTTCTGTCCTAAGTGATCGGTAAGCCTTCTTGTGGTTCTTGTGCTTATTTACATTATTCTGTTGAACCCGTTGTGGAGAGGTTACTCCACCGAGAAGGAGATTATATTTGATATCCGGATTTCCGGGGCTTGATCTGCCGACGATCAAGGGATCGCTGATAAGTGCTATTTTATTGGTTATTTCAGATGCTAAAATCCAAATTTGACCCATGTTTTTCTTTCTTAATTGTGAATTTACCCTAGGTTCTAGGACTTACTTTTATTTTGGACTTAATTGCAAATCTTTACACATTTGAATTATTTTGCCACTAAATTTTTGATTTATTTTTGTAGGCATGGAAGGATCATGGACCTAGGGCATGTTGGGTCAAACTTGAGTCGGAAAGGGACCCGGATCGAGTGATCAAGCTTCAGATTAATCTGGGCCGTCCGATTCGAAAACGGCTAGATCTGAGCCATCTGGAACTTCTGAGTTAATCCGAGCTAGGGTTAAGGCTGATCAAGCACTCAGGTCACGATCTAAGATTTTCATCCAAATCAGAGATCATCCAACCGTTGGATCAAGCTCAGAGGGCTCTAGATTGTCCATTTAAAGATTAGGTTGATCTAGGCCATCCATTGCAAATCTGGTGGATCCGAGCTACTGGGAGGCAGATCCTGACCCTTGATCAACATCATCAAAGTTTGGTTCAGATCGGACAAAGATCAACCGTTGGATTTGACCTGAAAAATCTGGGTCATTCATTTCAAAGTATTTAATCAAAAGTTTCTCCACATTGCACAGTGTCGCATCTTCGCCGCAACCATCGTCTTCTTCAGCAGTTCTTCGAGTTTTCTTCAGTTTTCTTCAATCCGTGGGCGTGACCACTCAATTTCTTCATTGGATCAAGTCATGGATCTCGGGAAGATGTTTTCGTGAAGTCTCAAGCTCAAATTCACCCAAGAACAGAGTTGATTGAGGGTTTCGTCAGCTCTGCCCTTCACTGATCAGATCTCAGTTTTGTTCCATCCTTCATCCATCTGAGCTATCCGGAGGGGTTCTCTGGAGTGCTCAGATTATTTCCCCGCCATCATCGCAATCCAACATATCAAGATCGAGGAGATTGGATGGGAAATTCAACTTGGAGCAGAGTTTGGGTTTGAGTCAGTCACAGTGACACATTTTTGAGAGATTTATTAAGCATAGGGGTTCAAGGCTCACCCTTGTGTGACAAGCAAGGAGTTCTTGAACTAAGGGAGGAATTGAGGCTTAGTTTACTTAGTGTTTTTCAATTTGTTAGCTGTAATTTCATTTCTGCAGTTCATTTCATGTCTGAATTTCTATATCAGTTGCCTTAGTTTTGGTTCTGGATTGATTATGCTTTAATTAGTGGTTCGAATCTGTACTTTCATTAGTTAGCTAGCTTGTTTAGTTAATACTTCACTTAATTTCAGTTGCTTTGCAATTTCATTCTTGCGCATCAGTTTGTATCCCTGTTTTCTGCATTGCGTATCAATCTAATTTTTGAATTTTCTTTCAGTTTACCTCAAACTTAGTTGTGCCTAGTTTAAATTCCTGAAGTTAGAGATAAATTTTAGTGAGCTAATGTATTCAGTCCCAGCTTTCTTCGCGAATTGATCATTTCTGAATTTAGTTCATCACTGCAGTGGGTTTTAGCTTATGTGTGTCAGATCACATTTTCTGTAGATTCAGTTTTACTTCTGCAAGTATTGGTTGACATGTTTCTGAATTGTGCGTGAATGAACATTAGCTTTTCGGAAGCTTTTCTGAACATTAAATTGTTGCTTTGAATCTGAGTTTGATTTGTTTGTTCTTGCATTTCATTTGTTGCTGAATTTCTAAATTCTTGAGCATCATTTCCGCATCCAGTTGCGTCTGAATTGACTGGTTTTCTAGTTCCGAGTTTATTTGCTCATCCCTGCACATCATCTGATTTATAGCTGTGCTTTCTAATGATGCATCGATCAGTTTCAAGTCTTAAGTATTAGATAAGAGTCCTGCATTAGTATCATACTCGGCACATTCAGTTTCCCTTGTCTGCGTGCCAAGTTGCTCAATTTTCTGCACGTTGTATCAAGGTAAGTGTCAGCAATGATTTGTATCAGGATGCAATCTATCTTTTAGTGAATTGTTGTGCTCGAATTCAGTTTAATTTGCATTTGGTTTGTTTCTGAACCGTAGCCTCATCTTTGCTTCATGTTCTGAATTCTTGCATTCGAATTCTGCACTAAGTCCATTTTTGATTTGCTGCATTCAATTCTGAATTTCTTCCTTTTCTCATGCATAGTACTTCACTATGAGCTTGATTTCCAAGTTAATTGATGAGTTTCACTTTGGAATGGTCAGTTTAGAGTTCTGCATTTAGTTTTGCACTTCACTATTAGCTTTTGGCACATAAGCATCTCTCTTGCGCATCAAGTGTTAGTTGCATGCTTTTTGTATCACGTGAATGTTTCGGATTTGAGTGATAACCTCTGAAGTTCCAAACCAATTGTTGTGTACTCTTGCAGTTGGGTTAAGTCTGATTTCCTGAATTTTGCAAAGTTGCATCAATTGATTTAATTGCCCATTTGTTTGAGTTCATTGGTTGAATTACTTGGGTTAAGTTCCATGGTTAAGTTCCTTACTTTATATTGCGATTTCATTTCTAATTGAAACCAAACCCAGATTTTATTTAAAATCCAAAAATTCAACGACACATAAACTCGAGCTAGAATCAAACAACCTCAACTAGCCCTAGAAAAAATACGACCTGTGGCCCCTTTACTACGTTCTCATTCTTTGATAGCAAAAAGGGTTTCCAGCTTTACACATATCTAAATTTTGAGACCCACATTCGGGACACCTAGTTAGCGGGTCCATCAAAATTTTTGGCACCGTTGCCGGGGAACTACTAGTTGAGTTGTTTGATTTTTGCTTGTGTGCTTATGGACATATCATTTGATTCTATTTTCTTGTACTTTATCTTTTGTATACGGTTGCTGTCATTTTTCTTGTTTGTTTTGTGACAGGGCTACAAGATCAAAATGTTTTCAACTGCACAACCAGAGCTCAAAGGTTTATTGGTGGAGTTAAAAAATTGGCTTAAGCACTTGAGATCCCAACAAAGACCCAACAGTGATTCATCTACTTACCAGCAGCCATGTCAACAGCTTCAGCAGCAAAACCAATCTTTTTAGCAATCCCATTCAAATTTTCAGCAACCAAACTATCAATTTCAGCAAGGGCAGCCACAATGTCAATCTTTCCAACAATTTCAGCAGCCAAATCAAGATTTCCAACAACCCTATTCGAATTTTCAGCAAACAAATCAGTTTTTTCAGCCACAATTACAACAATTCCAGCAGCCACAGCAATTTCAACCCCAAAATCTACAATTCCAGCCCCAAAATCAGCAATTCCAGCCAACGTTTCAAAATTTCCAGCAACCATTTCAAGGGAATAAACAAGGTTTCCAAGGGAATTTTAATTTTCAGCAACAATATCAACCTTTACAGCAGCAACTTCAACAACCGCAGCAAGGTTTTCAGACTTGGAATCAAAGTTTTCAGACTTGGAATCAAAGTTTTCAGCCACAAAATCAAGGATTTCAGCCCACTCAATTTCAATCTTCACCACAGCAGTTTCCACTTCAAAACCAGAATTTTCAGGGCTATAATTCTCAGCAAGTTCAACCATCCTTTCAGCTACAATTCCAACAGTTTCAGCAAGATTGCCAGTTTCAAGGTCAGAATTTTCAGCAAGACACTCAGAATTTTCACCCTCAAGCATTTGAACAATTCAATCAACAATGTTAGCCCCAATTTCAGAATTTTCAGAACAATAATTTCTAGCAACATCATCCTTGCTATCAGTTAAATTTTCAATAGTTTAATTAGCCTATTCAACCATTTGAGCAGCCCCAACAGCTCCAATTTCAGAATGCACAGTCTACTCTTGATTTTCAGCAACCTTATGTCACATTTCAAGAACAACAAAAGCTTCAAGACATCAGAAGACGCTTTGGACAATTGGTTGATCAAATGAATCAAATAAAAGCCCAAATATCAGGACAAATACCTTCTCAAGCTACTCTTAATTCTGAGGAGCATGATTGTGATCTAACTTTGGGGAATGAAGAGGTTGTGTCAAGTTTAAACACTCTAAATGCCGTATTTCCTGAAAAAATTCCAGCATCCCATTTTCCCATTCAAAACAGCCCCGGAGTTGATTTTATATCAGTTCAAGGTGACCCTAGTGCATGGCCAAGTCCTTCTTCAAGTGATCTTGCAACTTTGGTGGAAGAAGAAGAAGAAAACATCAAAATTAGGGCACCTACAGCATGCATTCCTCCTGAAATTCTTGTTCAAAATTCATTTTCAAATTTTTCAGCTCAAGAAGAAGATTCTGACGCACTACAGGACCCTTCTCATCTTTTATTTTGTGATGATAGTGTTATTGATGGTCCTAATTTTTCTCATATGGTTGTCGCAGATACTACTGAAGAAGCATGCATAGGAAATGATTCCATTGGTGTAGGGGATTGCACAGAGCCCCAGGGACCACCATCATTGACTAGTGCATTAAAAGATTCAGAGGATAAGCCAGAAAGTGTAGGGACTTGCATGGTGGAAGCAAGAACCCAAGAATCACCTGTTTCAGTTGAGTGTCCACCAGAACCTGAACCTGAAGTGGAGCATATACTTGACCAGGAGGAGGCCATGAATACATCTACTCTTGTAGAACCTCCAGGTATTCTTCAGCACGATCAGGTAAGTATTCCTCCTATTTCTTTGGAAACATCTATAGAGGTACCTCAAACTGATGTTATTGCCTGTGATGAATTTCCTGATATATCCTTTGTAGAATTTGATTGTGAAAAATCTATAGAGGTACCTAGTGTTGAATTTGCTGAATATGAAGCATGTTGTGATACATCAGATGCAAATGCTGAGTGTGAAAAATTTTTAGAAGTGCCTCAAATTGATGTCGTTTGTTATGATGAATCTCATGATATATCTTATGCTGAAATTGATTGTGAAAGACTGATAGAGACACCTAAAGTTGATTTCATTGGTTGTAATGCATTGCTTGATACATCCTTGGTGGGAAATAATTGTGAAAATTCCAGTGAAGTATCCAAAATAGATTTTATGGGTGGTGATAAGTTTCTTGATATATCTTTGGTGGAAAATAATTGTGAAAAATTCATTGAGGTACCAAGAATTGATTTCATTGGATATGATGCATTTTTGGATATATTTCATGCAGAGACTGATATTATTTCATTTCTTTCTTACCCTGCACGCTTGAGAGAGGTATTACATGGTTTTGTAGGGTCCAGAAGACTTCTGGAGTGGGTGCTCCATCTAAACAGATTCCAACCTCCTGGAAGGACTTTCAAAAAGCATCAAGAGGGAGGAGTAGATCTTACTTTAATTTATAATACTCCATTTCTTACATGGATCTTGAACCTAAATCGCCTTCGGCCACCTGAACATTTTTTTGTAAAGTTCAAGTGTGTGGGAGACATGCACCATGAAATTGATCAAATGAAGGCAGCTCTCTCAACTACATATACTCCTCCATTACCACGATGGAGGTTATTTCTTGATAGACTCCGACCGCCAGAAATAAAGGGGAGTTTGTTCTTTCTTGTATTTTCTTTCATTGCATGTTTCATTTTTATGTTTTCTAGAAGTAAAATTTTCTTTTAAATTGAGTCCTTGCTAATAAATGCGTGAGTAGAGTAGAATGAATAAGAGTCATTGTAGATACCATGTTAGTTTTCTTGGACATTTGTTTCGTGCATGACTAGGAATAAATGTATCTCTCTAGGTTATCTTCATGTCATTTTAGAGTCTCTTGAAAATAAATTAAATTTGGTTGTTAAAACTTAAGGTTTGAGCTAATGGATGAATTCTGGGATGCTTGAGTACTACTTGGCTTTAGATTCTTAATTGATGATTTGAGATGGATTATTTGTGCCTAGTGAGAATTAGCCTTATTTTCGTGATACACATATGTGATTGTACTCTAGACCTTGCTTAGGTTCTTTCAAAACCATATTTCAATGATTGGATCATATCTATAGAGGCTAATCAATTTGTTTACCTTCCCATATCAATTTTCATCAATAATCATGTTTATTCTATTTTTCTTTCCTTATTTCCTACTCTTAACCACACTTTTCTATGGACTTGTTTGTTTGGGATGTTTCTTGATGCTACTTTGCCCGAGGCGGACAAAGGATTAAGTGTGGGGGAGTGACTAGTGTTTTGGAAATATTTGGTATCAAAGAGGCATTTCATGTCAAGAAATTTTTTTTTTTGCAATTACATGTGCCAAGTTGAGTTGAGTTTGGTGTCAAAAATGAGCAAGAAGAAGTGGTTAAGGATGGAAGCAATTGGAGATCTAGATTCCTTATTATAATTTGAAGATCCAAGAAATTGTGTGCCAAGTTAATTTCGGTTGAAGAGCAGAAAAAAATATGTGCCAAGTCAAAGTGGCACGCAAATGAGAAGAATTATGTGTCAAAGTGAAAAAAAAAATTTGTGAAGCATGTTTTGGTCAGAATGTCTTGACTGCAGCTGCACACGAATTCTGGATGGAGATGAAAACAAAAACAGGGCATTGAACAAACAGTGAGGGAAGCAAACTCTCAAGCACATTCAATGGAAGAGAAGCTTCCATATCTGAAAATTGTGGATCTTGGGAGAATTGACAGTTTGATTGGAACTTAGTACTTCTTGAAGCTGCAAATCGGGCACAATTGAATAAGTTGACAGCCTATTCTCCATGTCGGGACAGAACAGAAAAAAAATCAGTGGAATGCTAGGACTAAGGTTGTGTTCCATAAAAGCAGTTTCTGCACAAGTTGTGTATCAACTTGAATTGAATTTGATTTTCCTAGGCTATGAATCAGGGAATAAAGTTCGGAAATGCATCAAAGCGTATTGAGTACACACAATACTAACCAAACCAGGAAGAAATTTGGATGCTAGAAATTCTGATCAGAGCCGAAAAGCAATTGCAGTGCAGTGGCTGAAGTTAAACCTGCTGAACAGAAATTTTTTGAGTGGAATACTTTAAGTGCTAAACTACTCCTAGATGCTAACTGAAGATTAAGAGATCAGAGAAGTGAAATGAATCTGCCGTGAGCTGGGATCTGGAACAGAGAGAAAAAAAAGAGAAAGAAGTGATAGAAGTGTGCCAACTAGAGAAGAGTATGTATCAAGAGTGAGTTGCAAGAGTTGTTTAGTGAGGATTGTATGTGGAACATCAAAGTTACTTGATGTCTTAAGTTCTCTGATATAAACCTGATCTGAAATGCTCCATTAGAAGATTGGATGAGCAGAAAAAAAAGAGAGAAAACAGTTTGAAAAAAAAGAGAGAAGAAACAATGTTGGCGCAGACAATTGAAGTTTCGGCACCCTGAATTCAGTGGAGTTAATCTCATCCAAATCCAAGCTTTGAATCACTAACATTCTGACTTTTCCAGAGAGAAAGAAAGAAGAGAAAAAAATACGATGAAAAGAGGAAAAGGAAACAAGTGGCACACAAAAGGAAAAATTGGCACATTGAGACCAATAGGGTTTTCTTCATCCAAATCAAAGGCATTGTTCAAGTTTGACTTCACCACACTTTTTATATCACTAGAGGACTGTAAAGAGAAGCAAAGTACATTGGAAACATTTTTGAGCAACCAAGTCTCCCACTTCATCAATTCTCTATTTTCTTAACTTTTACTCCAATTCTTACCATTTTCTATGTCTTTCACTTGTTTTGTAGATGTGGATCCTAATCATGAATATTGGTGGAGAGTAGATAACAAGCAAGCCTATGGTAGTGCAAAAAGTAAGTGTGTTTGAGTGAGCTCCACTTTCATCATGAATTTAGAACCCAAGAAGAGAGCCACCAAAAATTTTCCTTGAAAGGCTAGTGAGTTAAATTCATCTCAATGAATCATGAAGGATGAAAAGGCTAAGTTGTTGATTTAAGGACGAGATACTAATCCATAGAGCTTAGATTTTTGAGAATTGACAACCTTAGGTAATTTCTTTTCATTTGCTTCTAATTATGCTTGAAAAAAAGTCTAAGAGATACATATTTAGTAGTTTCGCGAGACGCTCAAGCTTAAGTGTGGGGGAGTTGATAAGTGCTATTTTATTGGTTATTTCATATGCCAAAATCCATGTTTGACCCATATTTTTCTTGCTTAATTGTGAATTTACCCTAGGTTCTAGGACTTACTTTTATTTTGGACTTAATTGCAAATCTTTACACATTTGAATTATTTTGCCACTAAATTTTTGATTTATTTTTGTAGGCATGGAAGGATCATGGACCTAGGGTATGCTGGGTTAAACTTGAGTCGAAAGGGGACCCGGATCGAGTGATCAAGCTTCAGATTAATCTGGGTCGTCCGATTCGGAAATGGCTAGATCTGATCCATCTGGAACTTCTGAGTTAATCCAAGCTAGGGTTAAGGCTGATCAAGCACTCAGGTCATGATCTGAGATTTTCATCAAAATCAGAGATCATCCAACCGTTGTATCAAGCTCAGAGGGCTCTAGACTGTCCATTTAAAGATCAAGTTGATCTGGGCCATCCGTTACAAATCTGGTGGATCCAAGCTACTGAGAGGCAGATCCTGACCCTTGATCAACATCATCAAAGTTTGGTTCAGATCGGACAAAGATCAATCGTTGGATTTGACATGAAAAATCTGGGCTGTTCATTTCAAAGTATTTAATCAAAAGTTTCTCCCCATTGCACAGTGTCGCGTCTTCGCCGCAACCTTCATCTTCTTCAGCAGTTCTTCGAGTTTTCTTCAGTTTTCTTCAATCCGTGGGCGCGACCACTCAATTTCTTCATTGGATCAAGTCATAGATCTTCGGGAGGAAGTTTTCGTGAAGTCTCAAGCTCAAATTCACCCAAGAACAGAGTTGATTGAGGGTTTCGTCAGCTCTGCCCTTCATTGATCGGATCTCGGTTTTGTTCCATCCTTCATCCATCTGAGCTATCCGGAGGGGTTCTTTGGAGTGCTCAGATCATTTCCACGCCATCATCGCAATCCAACATATCAAGATCGAGGAGATTGGATGGGAAATTCAGCTTGGAGTAGAGTTTGGGTTTGAGTCAGTCATGGTGACACATTTTTCAGAGATTTATTAAGCTTAGGGGTTCGAGGCTCGCCCTTGTGTGACGAGCAAGGAGTTCTTGAACTAAGGGAGGAATTGAGGTTTAGTTTACTTAGTGTTTTTCAATTTATTAGCTGTAATTTCATTTCTGCAGTTCGTTTCATGTCTAAATTTCTATATCAGTTGCCTTAGTTTTGGTTCTGGATTGATTATGCTTTAATTAGTGGTTCGAATCTGTACTTTCATTAGTTAGCTAGCTTGTTTAGTTAATACTTCACTTAATTTCAGTTGCTTTGCAATTTCATTCTTGCGCATCAGTTTATATCCCTGTTTTATGCATTGCGTATCAATCTAGTTTTTGAATTTTCTTTCAGTTTACCTCAAACTTAGTTGTGCCTAGTTTAAATTCCTGAAGTTAGAGATAAATTTTAGTGAGTTAATGTATTCAGTCCCAGCTTTCTTCGCGAATTGATCATTTCTGAATTTAGTTCATTACTGCAGTGGGTTTTAGCTTATGTGTGTCAGATCATATTTTCTACAGATTCAGTTTTACTTTTGCAAGTATTGGTTGACATGTTTCTGAATTGTGCGTGAATGAACATTAGCTTTTCGGAAGCTTTTCTAAAACATTAAATTGTTTCTTTGAATCTGAGTTTGATTTGTTTGTTCTTGCATTTCATTTGTTGCTGAATTTCTAAATTCTTGAGCATCATTTCCGCATCCAGTTGCGTCAGAATTGACTGGTTTTCTAGTTCCGAGTTTATTTGCTCATCCCTGCACATCATCTAATTTATAGCTGTGCTTTCTAATGCTGCATCGATCAGTTTCAAGTCTTAAGTATTAGATAAGAGTCCCGCATTAGTATCATACTCGACACATTCAGTTTCCCTTGTCTGCTTGCCAAGTTGCTGAATTTTCTACACGTTGTATCAAGGTAAGTGTCAGCAATGATTTGTATCAGGATGCAATCTATCTTTTAGTGAATTGTTGTGCTCGAATTCAGTTTAATTTGCATTTGGTCTGTTTCTGAACCGTAGCCTCATCTTTGCTTCATGTTCTGAATTCTTGCATTCGAATTATGCACTAAGTCCATTTTTGATTTGCTACATTCAATTCTGAATTTCTTCCTTTTCTCATGCATAGTACTTCACTATGAGCTTGATTTCCAAGTAATTGATGAGTTTCACTTTGGAATGGTCAGTTTAAAGTTCTGCATTTAGTTTTGCACTTCACTATTAGCTTTTGGCACATAAGCATCTCTCTTACGCATCAAGTGTTAGTTGCATGCTTTTTGTATCACGTGAATGTTTCGGATTTGAGTGATAACCTCTGAAGTTCCAAACTAATTGTAGTGTACTCTTGCAGTTGGGTTAAGTCTGATTTCCTGAATTTTGCAAAGTTGCATCAATTGATTTAATTGCCCATTTGTTTGAGTTCATTGGTTGAATTACTTGGGTTAAGTTCCATGGTTAAGTTCCTTATTTTATATTGCGATTTCATTTCTAATTGAAACCAAACCCAGATTTTATTTGAAACCCAAAAATATCAACGACACATAAACTCGAGCTAGAATCAAACAACCTCAACTAGCCCTAGGAAAAATACGACCTGTGGCCCCTTTACTACGTTCTCATTCTTTGATAGCAAAAAGGGTTTCCAGCTTTACACATATCTAAATTTTGAGACTCACATTCGTGACACCTAGTTAGCGGGTCCATCAATCGCCCACCTCACGGGCATGCCAAGGAGTAGGGGAAGTTATCCCCGAACCTTGTAAACGATCCTTGTTAGCGTTTTTGGTTTTCTTTTCATTTCTGCAGTTATACTTTGTTTTTGCTTCCGCTGTGCTACTAACCCTTGAAGTGCAGAAATCTGTTAAGTGAAAGCGATTTTTGTGTCTGGCTATATTCATCCCCCCTCTCTAGTCATCCAAGTTCCAACAAGTGGTATCAGAGCTTGGGGCTCTGTTCAAGCGGCTTAACATCCGAGAGTCAACAATGGCGTTGAGTGAAGGATTTAGCACCACCCGACCACCCTTCTTCGACGGATCCGATTTTCAATATTGGAGGTCTCGCATGGAGTACTACCTCAAAACCGACATTGGAATGTGGTTCTCCGTGAAGGAGGGCTTCATTCCTCCAAGATACGCGGAGGGAAAAGAATTGGAGTCTTCATGATGGTCGACTGAGTAAATCGGTAAAGGTGAAGCCGATGCGAAGGCGGTGTTAACTTTGCAATGTGGAATGAACAAGGATCAACTAATCAAGGTTGGTCCCTTTACAAGCGCAAAGGATTTGTGGAATAAGCTCATCGAGCTTCATGAGGGTACCCGAGACTCAAGAATAGCCAAGAGGGACTTGTTCCTCAATCAACTACAAAACCTCTCCATGAAGGAGAGTGAAACGGTGAGCGAACTTTATAGTAGATTCAAAGAGGTATTGAACGGTCTCCATTCCATTGACGAAAAGGTCGAGAACCGCGACCTTGTGAGGTATGTGTTAAAAGCTTTTCCAAGGAATGTCTTGTGGTCATCCATGGTTGATGCCTACAAGGTTTCTAAGGATTTATCAATTGTAAAATTAGATGACTTATTTTGTGAAATGGAGCTACATGAGATGGCTAACAAAGGCCCCAAGGAGTAGGGGATTGCTCTTGTGGCAAGGGAAAAGACTAAGAAGAAGGAGAGGAAGAAGGAGAAGAAGAAGGAGAAGGAGGTCTCTTCATCTTCATCTTCATCCGAATCCGAGTCTAAGTCCGAGGAGGATGGCAGCGGATCTTCTTCCTCCGAGATGGCCAACTTTGTTAGAAGAATGATGAGAAATAGCCGGCGCTTCAAGGGTAAAGGTAACCCTAGTGAAGTTAAGTTTGATAAGTCTAATGTTACTTGTTATGAGTGTAGCAAGAAAGGGCACTTCAAGAAGGACTGCCCAAAACTTAAGAAGAAAGAGGAGAAATCAAAGAAAAAGAAGAAGGCCTTGAAGGCCACATGGGATGAATCATCCTCTAGTTCATCCGAAGAAGAGAAGGAGGAGAAGAGTACACGCCATGTAGCACTCATGGCCATGGAAGATCAAGAGAGCAGTGATGAATCCATGGACTCATCAAACGCGACTTCATCATCTTCGGATGATGAAGAGGTAATCTCTCCCGAATTGGATAAATGTTATAGAACCATTGCATGCTTAACCGAATTGTTGAAGAAATCAAAAAATAAGGTTAAATCATTGAATGTAGAAGTTGAACAATTGAAATCCTCTAGGGATGAGGATGTTGATGATTTGCATGTAGAAATGTTAGAAGATGAAAATAAATCATTGAAGAGTGAGGTTGAGAGACTCAAGAATGTTCTTGAGAAGTTCTCAACTAGCTCAAAGACGTTAGATATGATTTTGAATGCACAAAGGGCGGTTTACAACAAGGCCGATATTGGTTACCGACCTAAAGATCCATCATTTGTTTCCTTAATATCTAGGACTGATGTTAGACCACTTAAGACTCCTAGGGTTCAAAGGAAAGTGGTCAAGGCATGGGTGTCTAAGTCTTGCATAGTAGGTGCTTTAGGTCCCAAGATTTGGGTACCTAAATCTTCTATCTTTCGTATTGTGTAGGTCATGATTGAGGGGGAGCATCTATCAACTTGGTTCGTTGATAGTGGGTGCTCCAAACATATGACCGGTGATAGATCCTTATTCACTACCCTTCAAAGAAAAAGTAGAGGTAATGTTTCCTTTGGTAACAATGGTAGTCTTAAGATTATAGAGATAGGAGACATTCAAATATCCGAATGTCTTAGGATTAAGAATGTCCTTCTAGTCAAGGGAATGACATTTAATCTCCTATGTGTCAGTCAATTGTGTGATGAGGGTTACACAATTGATTTTCAGTCAAGTCAATGTCTAGTTAGACAACATGACACCTTTGACATGGTACTAGTAGGCACAAGAGTAGATAACTTTTACCAAGTTTCCTTTAAAAGTGCTACTAATACTTTTGTTAAATATTTCATGTCAAGAGAAGATGAGTCCACCTTTTGGCACCGGAGACTAGCACACGTGAACATGAAGAATATCCGGAAATTGGCCAACAAGGGACTAGTTCGTGGCTTACCAAGCATTAAGTATGAAAAGGACAAACTTTGTGATGCATGTCAAATGGGTAAGCAAACAAAATCTGCACATAAATGTAAAAAGCACTGTAAGTACTTCTACCGCTTTAGATTTACTTCACATGGACTTGTTTGATTGTAACACTATTATATCATTGAATGGTAGTAGATATTATTTTGTGATTATTGATGATTTTACTAGATATACATGGACTTATTTTCTAAAATATAAGGATCAAACCTTAGATGTTTTTATTTCATTTTGTAGAAGGGTTGAAAATGAAAAATCATCAACAATTAAAACAATAAGAAATGATCATGGAGGTGAATTTCAAAATCAAAGATTTTTAGAGTTTTGTCAAAAGAGAGGGTATAGACACGAGTTCTTCACTCCTAGAACACCACAACAAAATGGTGTTGTAGAGAGGAAGAACCGGGTTTTACAAGAGGCTGCTCGAAGCATGCTTAATGAATACTCCTTACCGGGTTATTTATGGGCTGAAGCTATAAACATAGCTTGCTACGTGCAAAATCGAGTCCTAATACATAGATTTCTAGGGAAGATTCCTCATGAACTTTGGTTTGGTAAACCACCTACAGTTAAACATCTTAGGGTGTTTGGGTGTATGATGTTTATTCTAAACACCAAGGACCACCTTGGAAAGTTCATGGCGAAAGCTGATGAAGGGATACTGGTCGGGTACTCCCTCGTTAGCAAAGCTTACCGGGTCTATAACAAGAGATCTAAATTGGTTGAAGAGTCTTCTGATGTTGTTTTTGAGGAAATCCCAAAAGCAAATGATCAATCAGAAGATGTTGAAGGAGTTCAATTCGAACTTAGGCAACTAGGTTTGGATGGAAGTCCAAGTGTTGTAGATGGTGATGAATCTGATGACGGTGAGCCTAGACAACTCATAGATCAGCCGGACCCTGAGGCTGAGCTTGTGTCTAGTGACACCATCCAAGAAGCACCACCAACACCAAGGCAAACTAGGTTAGCATCTAGTCATCCCCAAGACCAAATTGTTGGAGACATCCATCATGGGGTTAGGACTAGATCATTCTTTAGGAATTAGGCTAATGAAGTTGCCCTAATTTCCTAAATTGAACCTAGAAAAATTGACGAAGCATTAAATGATCCTGATTGGATCATTGTCATGCAAGATGAACTAGGTCAATTAGAAAGAAGTCAAGTTTGGGACTTAGTCCCTAGACCTAAGAAGACCACCATTATTGGAACCAAATGGGTCTTCAAAAATAAATTGAACCATAAGGGAGAAATCGTGTGAAACAAGGCACGCTTAGTAGCCAAGGGCTATAGTCAAGTTGAAGGCCTTGATTACGATGAGACCTACGCTCCCGTGGCACGATTAGAGTCCATCCGGTTGATGCTTGCATTTGCAGCACATCGTGGTTTCAAACTTTATCAAATGAATGTCAAATCGGCCTTCCTAAATTGTTTAATAAGAGAAGAGGTCTATGTCGAACAACCTCCGGGGTTTGAGAGTACCGAATTTCCAAACCACGTGTTCAAGCTCAAGAAGGCGCTCTACGGCCTTAAACAAGCACCCCGAGCTTGGTATGAACGGTTGTCGACATTTCTCATTGAAAAAGGTTTTGTAAGAGGACAAATAGACCCTACACTATTTCTACGGAGAGATGGTGACGATATATTTGTAGCCCAAGTATATGTCGATGACATAATCTATGGCTCAAACAATAAGGGCTATTTGAATGAATTTATTGGACACATGGAGAGTGAATTTGAGATGAGTCTAGTGGGAGAGTTGACTTTCTTCCTTGGACTCGAAATCAAGCAAACTCGAGATAGAATCCATGTGCACCAATCAAAATACACTCAAGAGATGCTCCGAAAATTTAACATGAGTGATTCTAAAGAGGTAACCACTCCTATGGCTACAAACACAAGGTTAGACAATGATGAGAGTGGTAAACCTGTTGACTTAACTCAATATCGGAGCATGATAGGTAGTTTGCTATACCTCACAGCTAGTCGACCTGATATACTTTTTGTTGTGGGTATGTGCGCTAGGTATCAAGTATGTGCCAAGGAATCTCATTTAATTGCTGTTAAGAGAATTTTGAGATACCTTAAGGGCACAATTGGAGTTGGTCTTTGGTACCCCCGTACCGAATCATTTGACCTAATTGGCTACACTGATTCCGACTATGCTGGGTGCAAGTTGGATCGGAAGAGCACGAGTGGGGGTTGCCAATTCTTAGGATCATCATTAGTTAGTTGGTCAAGTCGGAAGCAACATTGTGTTGCTCTCTCCACGACCGAGGCAGAATATATCGTCATGGGAGAGAGTGTATCACAATTATTGTGGATAATTCATACACTAGAGAACTATGGATTAAGCTACAAGGGTGTGCAAGTGTTGTATGACAACATTAGCACGATAAACCTAACCAAGAATCCAGTCCATCATTCTAGAACCAAGCACATTGAAGTGCGTCACCACTTCATTAGAGATCATGTTGCTAGAGGAGATATTGTACTCTCACATGTAGAGTCCAAATTGAACCTAGCGGACATTTTCACTAAACCACTCCCCGAGAATGAATTTAGTTTCTTACGAAGGGAATTGGGAATGTGTCGCGCTTCATAGGATTGAAAAGTATTCAAAACCCTTCATGATCATTCAAATTGTTGGGAAAAATTATTGGACAACTTGGGGACATCTCACACAAACTATAAGGTTTAACAAAATATTTTTGTTTGCTAGAAATGGGGTGAGATGCTAGGATCAAACTAATTCCTCAAAATGTCAATACATCCCTTGAGAAATTAGGTTTACGAGATAACAATCATTAAGTTGACCAAGTATGAGGAAAACCAATGCATAACATATGTGTATTTGGCTCCATGATCATACTTGGACATTCCAATCAAGGAAACTTGATTGGAGACTTTATTTTGATACAAACTTGTTTTTCATTGGATGATTGTTCAAATTGTTTGAATGCCTTGGTTGAGTTTGACTCCACTTGGGTAGAGTAAAGTGACTTGTTAAATCCATAAGGACCTTTCATCCTTGTTCAGGGATCAATTATAGTCAAGGAAACCCCTCTAATGTCGATAATCTTCCATCAAATCGTATCGAAATTCATTCAGGAATCTGAAACTGAAGTTGCAGAATCATATCAGAAAATCTCTAATACTTGATCGGTCCACAGACCGATCAGACATAGGGTTGATCGGTCCACAGACCAATCAGGAGTCGGCCTGATCGGTCCAATCGACCGATCCAGCTATTTCGCGAGAAATTGTCAAAACTTTCTGTGTTGGCCTGGATCGGTCCCCAGACCGATCTGGCCCCCTGTGGTGATCGGTCCACCGACCGATCAGGAGGGTCACAGAAAATCTCACGAACCTACTGTTCACTTCCTGATCGATCAGCAGATCGATCAGGGGCTTGCCTGATCGGTCACCCGACCGATCAAGACCAAGCCAGACCGATCAGGATGGAGCCTGATCGGTCTGAGCGCTCCCAGATCGAACGGTGATCCTTTCGATCACAATAAATTCTGATGGGTGATCGGTCCACCAACCAGTTTAATCACAGTTTTTCTTCATACTCAACCCTAGCCAACCTTTCCAAAATCCAAACAGAGTTGTTTCCTGTGAGTTCTTGTGATCTCTTTCTTTCTCATTCCTTCTGCGTGTGCTCGGCGAGCCCTTCCTTCGGTGAGATCCTTGGAGGTCAAGTGTTTACGAGCTCTCTCCGTGCGTCGATAAGTCTCTGAGGTCCTTCTTCCTGCTCGAGCTGCGCACAGTCCTTGGAGGAACTGTGTGTTTCTTCAAATGAGCTCCAGCTGCGTCTGTGGTTTGTCTTCTTGCGCAAGACTTCTGGAAGTTCTCTGAGAACCTCTCGTGCAACCTCTGAGTTTTCTTCCCAAGCAAATCGTTCACCAACATGGCACCAAAGTGAGCTTTTGTTTTCAATTTAACTTGATGATTACTCCATAAATCATGTTCTTTTTCTAACCATAATGTTTCATTTCGTTGTTTATTTTGGTGTTTACCGTGACCTTGCCTATGCCGTGATCCTATGATCCTGTCATGATTATCAATCCGTGGTTGCCGTGACCTAAAATTGATCAAACCTTTCTGTCATTTGATTATTGATCAAATCTTACCTTACATGATCAAACTCTTGTATTCACTTCACTGATCAATCCCATAATTATGCCGTGATCTTGATTTTGATCAATGTCTTTGTGGTGGACCTCATATTGATTCATTCAACTGTCATGATCAATTTTTCAAATCTTTAGAAAGTCGTCCAAGGGAAAAGAACCAGTTGAGGGAAGCCCGAAGGGAAAAGGCCCTTCTTCATCCGCACCCTCTCAAAGGCCTCAACCTTCATCGAGTTCTCAATTCCCTAACATTGCGTTTGAGCAAGCATTTCAGACCCGAACTTTCAAGCTTCTTTCTTGTAGGTCGATTGATAGACCTTTCCTGTCTAAACATTGCCCCTCTATCCTCGAGGTGGTTGATTTTTACAACCTCGAATTCTTTCTTTCCCTTGAGCGGGCAATCAACTATGACCTTGTCTCTGAATTCTATAATAACTTGCAACAAGGACCGCAGGGGGGCTTTGATTTCACTACTCGGGTAGCCAAGAGGAATCTTGACTTCTCCTATAATGTCTTGGCGGAGTATCTTGGCGGTCGACGATCGCCTAATTTCTATTCCATCTACCCAGAGCTTCCTGACCCCTTACTGCCTCCATTTGAAGGCGTCACCCCCGATGGCATTTACGAGCATTTCTTTGGCCATCCTAAACCAGCTGGCCTCGATGAGTTAGGGCCTGATTTTCCTATGTTTGCGACCCTTCGACTTTCTCCTATTGATTACATTCTTTTCAAGATAATCACCAACTGCATTCTGCCGATCACTTCCAAAACCTTGACTGAGATTCGTCCGTATCACTGTTTGATGCTTTATGGCATGCACTGCCATTTGGACTTTGACATCATGGAGAGCATCTTTCAGTCGATCATATCTTATAGAGAGCCCAGCCACCGCACTGTTTATATGCCTTTCGGTCACGTCATCATTGACTGGCTTCAGTCAGTTGGTGTTGATGTGACCAAGGGCAGGACAGTGCCCATGGTTAGACAGGATTGCCAATTGGGCAGACGCGCATTTGCCAAATTTGGCATCGTTGTCGGGCCGGACGATCAGAGTCTTGTGTGGAAGGACGGGCGAGGTCTAGGCGAGCTTCCTCGAGGCACACATGTTCATATACCAACAGCTCCGGCTGCACATCAGGAGGCGCCCATCGCAGCAGCTGCCTATGAGTACGAGCCAGATCCCGACATCCGCTGTAAGGTTTCAGAGCTGGAGCTGACGATGCAGCACGAGTTTCACATCTCTGAGCTCTGGCGACAGGAGGTCCGGTCTGAGTTTCGATCTTTCGATAGTAGGATACTAGCACTAGAGTCGAACGTCTCTGGGATCAGCTCCCAGTAGCAGACTTGGTACGAGGAGTGGCACCAGCATACGTTTCCTGGAGCTGCGCCCTCTGGCAGTATTGCACCGGGGTCCTTCATGCCTGACGATGACACGACTGATGACCCCATGCAGGCCGATGACCCCCCAGCTGACGATTGATTTGATTGTACTCTAGTCTTGCTTACATGATTTGTGTTGCGGTTGACTATTATGGCTTGGTGGTGTCTTTGACTGTACTTTGATGCATTGATATGCATCTGACCATTTGCTGTCTTGGAGTTATGTTATACGTGACTATATTCTGATGTTGTGTGATGCATCTGACTTTATGCCTGATTTCCATGTATGATTTACTACTCCATGTTTATTGCTATGTCTTGTTTATTCCCATTCCTTGATTCATATGCTGCATATGATTGCTATATCCTGCTTTATCTTTATCACATGGGTTCATATGCTTTCAAAATTAAATCATATCTTTGTTGTTTTTGGGAGAACCCCTAGGTTTGAGGGGGAGTATATTTAAACTTAACTACCAGTCTACACCCTTTTCGGTGTTTGACAAAGGGGGAGAGTGTAGTTTGGTTAAGTTTAGGACTACTACGAGTTTAACTGGTGTAGGGGGAGGATCCTGATTCTCCTACGATAGTGAAATTTGAGACCTTGGATTTTAAATCCCTAAACTTAAAATCGAGTTGTCAAACAACAAAAAGGGGGAGATTGTTGATGCAGTCTAACCCTGATTGTTATTTTGGTGTTGACACCGATTTTAGTTTAGGTTAATGAGATGATTGGGATTAAGTCCTGGTCGGGGGCTGGGCACGGAGTTGGATGAAATCCTGGCTTGGAGGGACAGGTCCTAGCGTGAAGGGCTAGGTTGGATGAAACCCTGGCTTAGAGGGCCAGGTCCTAGCCTGAATGGCTAGGTTGGATGAAACCCTAGCTTGGAGGTCAGGTCCTAGCCTGGAGGGCTAGGTTGGATGAAATCTTGTCTTGGAGGGCCAGGTCCTAGCCTGAAGGGCTAGGTTGGATGAAACCCTGGCTTGGAGGGTCAGGTCCTAGCCTGAAGGGCTAGGTTGGATGAAACCCTGGCTTGGAGGGTCAGGTCCTAGCCTGGAGGGCTAGGTTGGATGAAACCCTGGCTTGGAGGGTCAGGTCCTAGCTTGGAGAGCTAGGTTGGATGAAACTCTGGCTTGGATGGCCAGGTCCTAGCCTGGAGGGCTAGGTTGGATGAAATCCTGGCTTGGAGGGTCATGTCCTAGCTTGGAGAGTTAGGTTGGATGAAACCCTGGCTTGGAGGGCTAGGTCCTAGCTTGGAGGGCTAGGTTGAAGTCCCGGTGAGTGAAACTGGGCACGGAGTCTTGGTCCGGAGGACTAAGAACGAGTCAGAGAAGGGCTGGAAGCTTGTTCTTGTGACTTAGAGGAGATTTGACCTTGCCTGGATCGGTCTGGTGACCGATCAGGGAAGTTGGCACGGAGTTCCCTCGTGGATCGATCTGGTGACCGATCCAGCTATGTCTGATCGGTCTGGTGACCGATCAGGGAGCATACAGTGAGTTTAGGAACCCTATTGATCGGCTCCTGATCGGTCTGGTGACCGATCAGGGAGCATACAGTGAGTTTGGAAGCCTACTGATTGGCTCCTGATCGGTCCGGTGACCGATCAGGGATACTATTCAGATCGTTCTGGTGAACGATCATTTGTCACGAGCTTCTCACTATAACTGGCTGGAGCCTGATCGGTCAGAGAGTGGCCTGATTGGTCTCCAGTCCGATCATGCCACACACTGATCGGCCTGGGGACTGATTAGGAGGGTTGGGCTGTGAAGCTGGACAATCACTCTACAAAGGGGTGGATCGGTCTGGTGACCGATCCACGACGTGGGATCGGTCTGGTGATCGATCACGAAGAAGTCACGATTTCTGATTTCTCACTGGGGACCGATCAGGCTGGAGCCTGATCGGTCTGAACCCATCCTGATTGGTTTGGTGACCGATCAGGAGTCCCTCTGATCGGTCCGGTGACCGATCAGTAGCTGACAGCTTTAATTCAAAAGCGCTGTCAGAGTTCTGATTGCGTTCTGTTTCTCTTCTGATCACCACTGATATGTTCTAATGTTTTAATCTTCTATTGATTTGCTGTTCTAATGAGCTGCTAAGTGTGCAGATGAATCAGGTTTGCACAAGTAGAGTCAAACAGAGGCTTTTGCTACATCAGGTTTGGCAGGGATCCATCTCAGGTTGCAACGGATGCTGGCGCTGCTGGAGCTGCTGACTGGGGCTCGTCTGAGGGAAGCTCGGGGAGTCCAGGAGAGCTCAGTGGTAGGTGGGCAGTTGCAGTTGAGCAGCTGGGAGCTACAGAGAGGTGGCTGTGACCTGGCGATCAGTGGGAGAGGCTTAAGGGCTTGGTAGCGATGAAGCCTCAAGAATGGACTAGAGATCTTCTCTGGCGATAAGCTGCTTCTCCATCTATTGTGCACTACTCTGAATCTTGAAGCAACTGAAGCTTACACTTTGAGTGATCTGTTGATCCACGACTTGAGCACTTAGAAGAAGTAGAGAACTTGGCGAGTCCATCAGGAAGGCACGAAGAGCAGGGAGTTCTTGAGTGAGGTTTGTGCTTAGTGGAGCTCGGGGAAAGAGTTCTCTTGTGTTTCTTCTGTCCTAAGTGCTCGGTAAGCCTTCTTATGGTTCTTGTGCTTATTTACATTATTCTGTTGAACCCGCTGTGGAGAGGTTACTCCATCGAGAAGGAGGTTACATTTGATATCTGAATTTTCGGGGCTTGATCTGCCGACGATCAAGGGATCGCCCACCTCAAGGGCACGCCAAGGAGTAGGGGCAAGTTATCCCCGAACCTTGTAAACGATCCTTGTTAGCGTTTTTGGTTTGCTTTTCATTTCTGCAGTTATACTTTATTTTTGCTTCCGCTGTGCTACTAACCCTTGAAGTGCAGAAATCTGTTAAGTGAAAGCGATTTTTGTGTCTGGCTATATTCACCCCCCCTCTAGCCATCCAAGTTCCAACATCTCCCATTCCACAACTCAAAGGGTGTTTTGCCTAGGAACATATATACCAAAACCCGATTTTGAATGTAACAAGCGGTATTAACCGCTTCGACCCAAAAGTAGCTAGGAAGGGAATATACATTAAGCATAGTCCTAACAGCTTCTTGTAGGGCTCTGTTTCTCCTCTCAACTACCCTATTTTGTTGAGGAGTCCTTGGGCATGAAAATTCATGCTTATATTCATTTTCTACACAAAATTGTGAGAAACTTGAATTTTGGAACTCCCCACCGTGGTCACTCCTAATTCGGTTAATTTTGAGGTGTTTTTCATTTTCTACCCTTTTACTGAACCCTATAAAAATTTCTAAGGTATCGTCTTTATGTTTCATAAAGAAAACCCATGTGAACCTAGAAAAATAATCTACTATAACTAAAAAATATTTACTCCCTACTAGTGAGGGAGTACTATGGCAATCAAACAAGTCAATGTGTAAGAGTTCTAACGGTAAAGTAGTAGTGGTTAGGGTTTTATATTTGTGTGATGATTTTGATTGCTTACCCTCTTGGCATGCATCACATAACTTTGTCTTCTCATACTTGATCATAGGTGGTCCCTTCACCAACTCCTCCTTAGTCACTCTTGCAATGCTTCTCATGTTGACATGTCCAAGCCTCTGGTGCCACAACCACCCTTCTTCTTCTTTAGACATGAAACACTTAGCCAAATTGTTAGTAGCATAAGCAAGATCAAGATAATACAAGTTAGCCTCTTTATACCCTTCTAGTATGACATTATCGGATTCATTTTGTTTTATTAGACACTTCCTAGCATGAAATTCAACCCTATAGCCCGCATCACATAACTGACTTATACTAAGTAAATTAAATTTCATGTCTTTAATTAAAAGTACCTTATGTATGAAAATTGTAAGAGATACCTCAATGGTGCCCCTACTAATTATTTTCAAATTTCCACTATTTCCAAAGGAGACCGTCCCTTCTCTTAAGTAGCTAATAGTAGTGAACTTGCTCACATCTCCGGTCATATGTCTTGAGCATCCACTATCTAGTATCCACATGGTTGAGACCTCCTTCACCTTCACCTATACAACATGGAAAACATACTCTTTTGGTACCCAAAATTTTGATCCACAAGCATCATTTAAAAATCTCTTAGGTACCCACGCCCTCTTGATGTTTCCCTTAGTCCCTTGTCTCCTAGATGCACCAATCCTACCCATGAGTGAGACAAAGGTCACTTCCTTTATCTTTGGCCTATATCCTAATCCGGTCTTGTTATAGACGACCCTTTGACTGTTAATTATCATATCTAAGTTGCTAGAGCCCACTTGAAATTTCCTAAGTACCTTTGTGAGGTCCTCTAACTTTTTCCTTAGTTCCCTATTTTCAATTTCAAAACATGAATCATGTGATGTAAGAGAACAAGCATGTAAGTCTTCCTTAAGTTTTGTAGACTCTACTCTAAGCATGGCAATTTCATCTTTCGAGTCCTTAATCTTACTTTTAGCCTTAGCTAAATCCATGTTGGTGCTAGAAATAATTTTAACTAAAGTGGAGGAGGGTAAGTTGTATACCTCACTTACCGAAGCTTCTGACTCGGATGATGATGAAGCGCTTTCATCTTCACTGCTCGAGCTTCTCTCATCATCTGATGACTCTGAGTGGTCGACTGCCATGAGAGCAAAGTGAGACACTTGCTCCTCTTCCTCCTCCGAGGATGATGGATCATCCCAGGTCGCCTTGAGGTTGGTGGCACCCTTCTCCTTTCCCTTCGACCTCTTCTTATCACCTTTCTTCTTCTCCTCCTTTGTTTCATCTCTTCTCTTTAGTTGAGGGCACTCGTTCTTCATGTGTCCCTCTTGGTGGCAGTTGTAGCAGATGATGCCCTTTGCCTTACCCTTGCCTTTGGACCCTTTCCTAGTATAAGACTTGTTAGAAAAATTTTTGAAAGCCCTACGTATTTTTCTTACCATGAAAGCCTCTTGGTCGCTATCCATAGAGGCGTTGGACTCCTTTGAGTCGGATGAGGAGGAGTAGACCACCTTCTTCTTCTCATTCCTCTTCTTCTTCTCCTTTTCTGCAATAAAAGCTATACCTTTCTGATAACTAGCATTTTATGACATTTTATTTGCTCATTTACTTAGCATTTTTTATCCTCTCGTACGTTTAAATCATGTTTATATCATATTTTATGATTAGGATCTATTTTTGGAGCTTATTATAATTTCTTCTAAATTTTGGTATTATTTCATGATTTTTGTAGGGAATTAAAGATGAACCTTGGACCAAGGCTTGGATCAAAGAAATTGGACCCAATGCTAGTGTTGAGGAGCTTGGTTCAATGGTCTAATTTGAAGGCTTGGTTCAATTGAAGCATGGTCTAATTTGAAAGCTTGGTTCAATTCAATTGAAGATGGTTTATTTCATCTAACCCAAATTGGATCCAAGTAGAGGGAAGCTCTAACCCATCCAAAAGCCCATCAACCTCATCCAATCCTTAAGCCCAATTTCAACCCTTATTGGATTCGGATCTAAACTTCTTACTCCTACCCTCAACCCAAAACCCAATAACCCATTAAGAAACCCTCTTCTCCACTTCCTCATGGATCGCACAAGATGGAGGGGCGCAAGCTAGGGTTGAAAGAGGAGGCCACTACCATCATCTTCTTCCTCCATCTACTCCACCAAGGCCGGTGGTTCTTCTTCTCCACCTCTTCACACCGCCGGCCGGTCACCTCAAGCCCCTTCTCCATCTCTTTCACTTCTCCTTCTCCTTCACATCTCCTCAAGCTTCTTTCATCTTCCTTCCACACCAAGAGTTCGGATTGCTTCCTCCTCAAGCCCCGGCCAATTTCTCTTTGGGTTAGAGAAGGAAGAGCAGCTCCTTCATCCATTTCGTCATCCGGCAGCCCGCTTTCGTCATCCGGCAGCCCGCTTCCGAAGATCCATCCGCAACTTAGTCCATCTGCATGAGAAGCTCCATGTGTTGGTTGATTTCTTTGTTGTGTTGAGTGGTGATTGTGGATGTGTGATTAAAGTTGAGTTTATTGTTGAATTGTAATGGCATTAACCTCCCATTTTTGAAATTTCATATTGTAGGCTTGGATTGGTAGATGCATATTAGGTGTTTGATGAAATTTCCCAATCAATTTTTGTTACTTTAATTGTTCCCCTTAGGCTAGTTTAAATTCTTGCAATGCATTTCTTATTGAATGGTAGTTAGTTATGTTTGTTCTTTTCTTAATTAAGAGAAATTAGGTTAGATTAAGTTTCATTCCATGCTTAGTTTCCTTAATGCTTTCTTTCATGCATACCATGTGTTTGATGAATTGTCTCTTCCATTAGATAGATTTCAATTTTACATTTTCTTTAGCTTAGATTCTTTTAATGTTTGTTAGTTTGATTGCTTTATGTTTTCTTAGGGTTATGTCTTTCGAGTTGATGCAATTATGTTAGGTTTCATTGATGCCCTATTTTTTGAATGCTTCTTTTATGTTGCTTTTCATTTTCTTGCAATTGTAGTTTAGGTTAGATTAGATCTTCTTTACTCGCATTGTCTCTCATTAATTAGGATTAGATTTCATACTTGCTTTGCCATTTCATTTCGTAATCATAGCACTCAAATCCAAACCCCCAGTTTAATAACCCAAAATCCAAAAGTAATACCATACAATCCTAAGATTTATTAATCTATCATTACATTCCTTGAGACAGACGACTCGAGTTACTCTATACTACATTAGTTTATAGGAGTTCGATACTTTAATTGTATTTGAAACCGTAACACGACTAAAATAGTTATCACTTTCTCTTTGGCCGAGACATTAGCTTGTTCGTGTAGTTCAAATTCATAAAATAAATCATCTAATTTAACTATAGACAAATCCCTTGATACTTTGTAGGCATCAACCATAGATGCCCACAAAGTTATTCTCGGGAAGGCTTGTAGGATGTACTTGACGAGATCCCGGTTTTCAATCTTTTCTCCAATCACATGGAGTTCGTTGATGATCTCCTTCACCCTTCCATGTAGTTGGCTGACAGTTTCGTTGCTCTTCATGGACAGGGAATGGAGTTGGGCCACGAGCAAGTCCTTCTTTGCCCTTCTGGACTCGTTGGAACCTTCGTTCAGTTCCACCAGTTTGTCCCACAACTCTTGGCGCTTTTGAATGACCTTACCTTGTTGAGTTGCTCCTTTGAGAGCCCGCACTGAAGTGTGGTGGTGACATTGGCATTTGACTGCGCCCTCTTCATGACCTCCTTTGACCACGATCTCATGGGTGTGGCTCTCCTCTTTCATCGACGGGTGCATCGAATCCATCTACAATACTAATCCAGTTTTCAATGACATTCATAAGATAGTATTGCATCCTACCTTTCCAGTACGCAAAGTCGTTCCAGTCGAAGAAGGGTGGCCGTGCCGTGCTGTATCCCTCTTGAAACACCATTTAACATTGCTCCGGTCGACAGTGAGTTCTTCCGAAACGAACCGGCTCTGATACCAATTGATAGATCGAAGACGTTGTTAGATGGGGGGTGAATGACACTTTTTCGTTGAATTCTCTACACAGAAGTTAGCGTAATACAAACAATAATATGCAAAGGACAAGAAAGAGCAATGCTAACACCAGAATTTACTTGGTATCCACCCAAATGGGTGACTAATCCAAGGATCCACATGCGTACTCCACCTCCACTATGAAAAGTCTCCTTCAGGTGGAGAAACCTTTACAACGGTGTTGTCTTCCTCTTTACAGAATACAATGATTAGAGAGAGAGGAAGATGAGAAGACTCTATGCACGAACAACACCTCATTACAGTATGAAACCGTACCTTCACGTGCGGAAAAGTCCTCTTTTTATAAGAGAACAGGACAAACTCGCAATCTATCCAGCCCCGCACCAGTCGACTTCCCCTGGGGCAGTCGACTGGCCTAGCATTAATTGCTTGCCAACGACTAATTTTCGGGGTACACCAGTCGATTGCCTCTGGACCAGTCGACTGGTAGAAAGCTGAAAACCTTCTGTGAGTTTTGGCCGTCGACTGCCCACTCACTTACAGTCATTCTTCACATTCTCCTTCACGTGTGCCTTCAGGTTCACTCCCTTAGCTCGCCCCTTGAAGTCATCTTTCTCTGGCTCTCGTCCCTCGGATACGCACACAAGCCTTCCCTTGGCTTGCCTCCATGCCACCCTTCACGTGTGCCCTTGAGGTCCACTTCCCGGCTTGCCCTTGGAGTCCTCCTCCCTCGACTCTCGTCCCTCGGATATGTTCACCATGTGTGATTCTCCAAGTCCTGCAAACTCAATCACGCATATCAAATACAACATAACACTCTAACCTTAAACATATTCACACACACACATCAAAAACATGATCTTCCAATCATTTTAGGGTCGATTGCCTCAACAACATATACATTTTAAAGAGAATCACAAAATCACACAGTGCATGTTTATATTAGTATATGCACAAAATGTCTGATACTTGGCATTGTAGATAATATGATGCGTGGTGTCGCACAAAAGATCATGTTATCAGGTTCCTTGCCGAATATAAGAAAGAGGCTCACAATCGAGATGAAGTTGGACAAACCATCGGCATGGTTGTAATGTAATTAGGTGTGGTTTATCTTAACCATAGAATTACACTAGTATACTTTGTGTACATTGAGTAGGACCAAAAGAGTGGTCATCCAATTTTGTACTGACTTCGTAAATTGGATTAGACCTCGGATTATATTATGGAGTACGATCTCTGAATCTCGAAATAATAATGGGCACATGTAGTTAATTAATTATTACTTTGATTTAGCAATGGGCGAGATATATTCTGTTAGATTGATAGGCCCGGTAAGTTGGGTAATAATTTTATCTGCATGGTGTGCCATTGATTATTGACGAAATCCGTGTCCTGGTGAGTCGGGATGATGATGCCCCCTTGGTGAGCTCAAAAGGATCGTCATGTCAAATCTTGCAAGTGGACTATGGTCCGGCATGATGAAAAGGTTGAGTGGTACTAATCAAGGATCAAGAAGATAATTAATTTAATTATCAGTAAATTAAATTAATTATTGGGCATACGATATCTTAAACACAAGGAGATGGACGACTCGTAATATGCGAAGCCCATATTAAAATATGGGGGTTGGTGAGGAAGTACAATGAGATCCTTTAGTGGAATGGATCACCATTAATGGATCGGGTTTGAATCCATTAGCGGGCCAAGAACCAACTCGTCCTTTTGGTCTCTATCTTTGCCCTATAAATACCCCATAGGAGTCATGAAACATGAATTAATCTCTAATTAATCACCAATAGCCAAAAACCCAAAACCCCTTCCCTCCTTCTCTCTCCTAGGTTGCGGCGACACCATTGGAGCCGGCAGGAAGAAACAAGAGAAGGAGAAGGTTCTTGCATCATCTCCTTCGGTTCTTCTTCCTTGCTTCCCTCCTTTGGCCGGAGCAATCCTTGGGATTGCTGGAACCGGCGGAACAAGGGTGAAACAACACCTACTGGTGGTGTTTTGTCGCCGCAACAAGAAGAAGAAGGAAGTGTGGTTTGCATTGGGTTTTCTCCTTCTTTCTCCTATTCCATTGCATCTTCTCAGGTGGCTGAAGTCTCCTTGAGGCAAGGAATGAGTCTCAGCGAAGAGAGGAGGAGGTCGGCGGCCGGACAGCAAGGTTCTTGACGTTGTTTGGCGTCGGTGAGCTTGGATAAGTGGAGAAGAAGGTTGCGGGTTGGTAAGGAAGAAGAAGGAGTTTTGACTCGGCTTCTTCTTCCATCCTCTTCAACTTCCAATCCTCCTATCTCTCAGTTCTCTTGCGGCCGGAGTCTCTTGGATAGGGGGAGCTGCCGGCGGCGCAAAAGAGGAGGTGGAAGATGTTGGATCGTGAAAGCCGATAGAGGGGGGGTGAATATCGGAAATCGTTCGGATTTGAAAAGAGCACGTACGCAGCGGAAATAAAATAAAATAAAACACAGCACAAAAGACACAGTCGATTTACTTGGTTCGGAGCCTGTGTCGACTCCTACTCCAAGGCCCACGGTCGTTGACCGTTTACTTTGGGCAATTCTATATAAGCGCAAAATCGGTTTACAGAGTTTAATTATAAGTATAAGTGCAATAATTAAAAAGAACGCTCTTCTTTACCGACGTCCGGAGTGGATCAACTTTTTCGGAGCAGCGGGACGTCGTAGGCTTGAGTTGGAGAGTATCCGGAGCAATGCACGAGCGTAGAAGAGCTTTGAGGCGTTGAGAAAATTGTTGTTGGAAGCCTGGGGTCGAGGGCCCTTTATATAGGGCCTGGGGGCGCCCGGGATGTCGGGGGCGCCCCCCACGTGGCGTTTGATCCGGTTGTAGCTCGGTCGCCATCTGATCCCCTTATCCTCGGGATCCGGTTTGACCGGGGCGCCCGGAGGGCTCGGGGCCCCCGGAGGGCTCGGGGCGCCCGGAGGGCTCGGGGCGCCCGGAGGGCTCGGTGCGCCCGGATTGACCGGTCAAAGCCTCATCTCCTCGGCTTCGCAGGGATGCGCTTCGGCAGCTGGCAGTGGGGGCGCCTGCGACACGCGGGGCGCCCGCGACAAGCGGGGCGCCCGGAGCATCCGGGGCGCCCCGAATCTAGCTGTCGAGGCGCGTTGAGGTTCTTACAGACTTGGGTTGACCTTGGGGGCGCCCGGATCATCCGGGGCGCCCTGCTCAGCTTCTGCCTCACTCCTTTGAGGCTCTCTGAGCTGCAGATACTCAGTCCTTCGATCCTGCATCCAGGGTTAGTCCAAATAACAATTATATTATTATTTTATACAGCCTTAGCTGTCTTGGTTCTAACTTTGGTCTCCAAAATGGAGTCCTAGGTCGAACTGACGCCTACTGTTCCCTCGACGGGGAACGCGTCCTCACCTACTCCTCTCGGGAGAGTTTACCTGATGCCAACCGCCCCTTTGGTTGGACTTTTGCCTGATGGTCCTTTGTCAGGTCTTGGGTGCCGAGCTGTCCTTCGCTCAGTGCCTAGCATTCCTTCGCTAGGGCTTTGATGCTGGCAATCCTTCGTCAGTTGCCTAGCAGTCCTTCGCTAGGGCTTGGATACTGGCTGTCCTTCGCCAGTTGCCTAGCAGTCCTTCGCTAGGTCTTTTCTATTGGCAGTCCTTAGCCAGTTGCCTAGCAGTCCTTCGCTAGGGCTTTGCCACTGGCAGTCCTTCGCCAGTTGCCTAGCTGTCCTTTGCTAGGGCTTTTCCTGCACACTTGATTAATTTGTTAGAAAACAAGAAAGACTTAACTTTTGACCTATGTTGCCATTATCAAAATACAGGTTTGACTTAGGTGCATTCTGCACCAACAATCTCCCCCTTTTTGATTTATGGCAACCTTAGTTCAAAAAGTTAAGTTTAAGCAAAACATGAAAAAGTTTTAACTTTTGTTCCCTCCCCCTGGAAGGAATCTCCCCCTAGATTTTTCAAAAATTCGTGGGGTAAAAAAAACTTATTTGTACTTGACAACCTTTTTGAAAATGTTAGCTTAAGTAAGAGTTTCAGTTTTAATACTGAAAAACTTAAGCTTTAGAGTACTTAGGAAAATTTTGAAAGCTTGAGTACTTAGCGACATTTTAAGAGATTTTGAAACTAGAGTACTTTGGTCAAAATTTTGAAGACTTTTACGATATTTTGACACTTAGTCAAAATTTTGAAAACTTTAGGAACTTAAGTACTTAGGCCAAATTTTGAAAACTTTAGAGAAATTTTGAAAAGACTTGAATACTTAGCAAGATTTTGATAGCTTAAGTATTTTTCAAAAGGATTTTAAATAAGTAAAAATTTTGAAAGCAACCTTTTTGAAAGCTTAAGTATTTTTCAAAAGGATTTTAAATAAGTAAAAATTTTGAAAGCAACCTTTTTGAATAAAGGATAGAGTATAGAAAAATTTGAAAATTTAAAAATTTGAAAATTTTACTCTCTCCTTTCCTATCTCTCCCCCTTTGCCATATATCAAAACAAATAAAAATAGCATGGATAAAGGAAATAAATAAGAGTTTGCTGTACTGAACCAATTCATAATTAGATTTACACTAAATCAATCAATTTTCTCTGTAGGGACCTGTCTAACCCAATTAGCTACTTACTAACTGTTATAAACAGTAGTTTTTGCTAGGGTTAGTCAAGTTAAGTGTTTCTGTTCAAGTTAGATTTTCTAAACTTGACACTTAACTTGATTGCTATATAAGTTGTATTTAGTGCCCCAATTACTGCAGATGCACTGACTTAAAGCATCTTGAATTAAGGCAAAGGCCTAAGCATCTCAACCCTTTCTAGGTTATCAATCAAAAAGTATCCTAAGGTGCTTGTGAGATGCTGGCTTCTAAGTCTATAGGTGCATGCAGTTCTAGGGTTAGGACCTAGGCTAAGTCCATTTTCGAAAAAAAACCTAGTTTTTGAAGGGGGTAGTTTTTTAAAACATAAAACTAAGTCGAAAATGAAAACTGATTTTAAAATTAAGTGAAACAGTTTTTCAAAACAACTTTTAAAAACAATTTTAAATCAAGCCAAAAAAAAATAATCTATTCTACAAGGCAGATATTGCATGAAATAACTTTAATGCAATAAAGTTATTTCATGCAATATCTTTATTTCTTTAACTCTTCTTAACCTAGAAGACGCCGACCAAACCCGGCCAACCCCGGTGCCCAGCCTAGTCCCGACCCTACTTGGCTGAATCCCTTAGCTACTAAGCGGACTTTATTTCTGACTATTTCTCCTTGATCATTTAGCTTGTTCCTAAAGACCCACTTAGTATCTATGATGGATTTATCTTCAGGTTTAGGTACTAATTCCCAGACTTGGTTTCTCTCGAATTGAGCTAGTTCTTCTTGCATTGCTATGATCCAATCAGGATCAGGTAGGGCTTCTTCTATAGTTTTGGGTTCAATTTTTGATATCATAGCTATTTGACTAAGGTTCCTATAGGAAGACCTAGTCCTGACTCCTAGAGTTGGATCACCCACAATTTGATCGGTTGGGTGACTAAGTCTGGGTTTCTTGGTTCTTCTAGAGCTTGGTTCAGCCTCAGGTCCGGCTGGATGGTTTGTTTCGATTATTTGGGCTGGTTGATTTGTTGGTTCAATATTTGTTTCAATTGACTCATTAATTGGTTCAATGGTTAACTCGTTTAAGGGTTCAATTAAGGGTTCATTATTTTCTTGGTCAGAGTGTGATGAAGTTAGATCTGGATTATTAGATGTTGAATTGATTTCTTCATCAAAAATTAAGTTTGTAGTTTCTTCAATTTTCTTAGTTTGTTTGTTATAAACTCTATAGGCTCTACTTGTGGTTGAGTATCCTAGCAAGATACCAGGGTTTGACTTGGATTGAAATTTTCCTAAATAGTCTTTGGTGTTTAGGATATGGACTTTACATCCAAAGACCCTTAGGTAATGTAAGTTTGGTAGTCTATGGTAGTACAATTCATAGGGGGTTTTGTTGTGTCGCTTGTTGATTAAGACCCTATTTTGGATATAACAGGCTGTACTAATTGCTTCTGCCCAAAATTGGTTTAATAGATTAAATTCGTTGAGCATAGCCCTAGCGGCTTCTTGTAAGGTTCTATTCCTTCGCTCAACTATCCCATTTTGTTGGGGGGTTCTAGGACATGAAAATTCATATAAATACCCATTTATTTTACAGAATTCTTCGAATCGTTGATTCTCAAATTCTCCCCCGTGATCACTCCTAAGTCTTTTTATTTTAGTGTCGTTTTGATTTTCAATTAGTTTACAGAATTCAACAAATAGGTTTAGGGTTTCATCTTTAGTTTTTAGGAACCTAACCCAGGTAAACCTAGAGTAATCATCAACTATTACCAAGCAGTATCGGTTCCCGCTTAGTGACTTGGCTCCATGTGAATTAAATAGGTCAAGGTGCAGGAGCTCAAGTGTAGTTTGAGTTAAGTCAGATTGAATAAGTTTGTGAGTGGATTTGGTTTGTTTGCCTTGGTTACATGATTCACATATTAGGTTTTCATTATTTTTGATTTTGGGGAGACCTTTGATTAAGCCAAGTTGGGTAATTTTTGATATAGTTCTTACATTGGTATGACCTAATCTCCTATACCAGAGGTTTATTTGTTCTAATTGTGTTAACATACATTTGGGTATAAGGGGAAGATTTATAGTGTACACATTGTTTTTCCTAGTGCCCTTAAGTATGATTTCTGAGTCTTGTTCATTTCTAATCAGGCAGTTAGAATTATTGAAAGTAACTATATAACCAGTATCACATAATTGACTTATGCTAAGCAAGTTAAAATTAAAGTTTTCAACCAATAGAACTTTCTTAATAATGAAATCAGATTTAAGCTCAATGTTACCTGACCCAATTACCTTGAGTGTAGCATTATTGCCAAATGCCACTGAGCCTAGGTTTTTGAGTTTGAGCTTGGTGAATTTCAATTTATCTCCAGTCATGTGTCTGGAGCAACCGCTATCCAACATCCATTGGTCCAAATTTTTATGTTCCTACGCATAAAGAATTTTCTTGATCTGGATCCAATTAGAATCAGGAATAGCTTAAATTGAGTTTCACTGCCTAGTCTGTCTCACCCAAATCTAGGGTTTTCAATCACGTTAACCTTATGGTTTTCGTGAGACAGGTTTTGATAGTTAGGAGTTATTTTTGAAAAGTTTGATTAATTTTGAAAACAATTAAATATTGAAAACTTAAGTATTTTTGAAATGTTTGAAAAGATGTTTGAATCTACACTTAGCTGAAATTTTGTTTAGATTCGAATTTGACAAAAATTACTTTGAATTTGAATTTCAAAAATTGGCTTCCAGGTCTTGGCGAGGCACTAGGCCTTCTTTGGCCGAAGCCTTATAGGATCATCCACCCTTTCCTTGACAAAGCCTTTTAATGAAATTTCATTTTCAAAATCAATTTTTGAAAAATTTGTGGTCTAACTAGCTTGGGTTTTGGATCGGTAGCTTCGGCTAGTTCCGCAAGTCTAAAGAGACCAAGTGAACTTGATCTTATTAGAATTGGTTTCCCCAACGTACTATCATCTCACCTCCACCCAATACTATGTTGTCAAGTTTCAGCTAAGTTTGTTCAGTCCTTAACTAACCTAAGTCTAAGCATGGTAAATTGCAGAAATTAAATAAACAATCATTTAAGCAATTTAAATCAATAATAATAAGTTCATCTAATAATGAAAATGGTTTTCAGTTTGGCTCTCCCTGGACTAAAGCCACGGTGATGGTTAGGCAAGATGTGAATCTTGTCCTTGGGGATCCAATACTGATTTGATCCAGTCGGTTTGTTCAGGCATAGCTTAGGTACCCATGCCTGAATTTTACCTCTGGACTGATTCAGTACAGCAAGGTATGATCTTTGCCGAGATTTGGTTCTGTAGCCCAATCCGGATCGATTTAGAACTGATTTCTGTTTTCCAAGGATCATGTCAAGACCCTTGGAACCAGATGTAAATCATTCTAATGTTGATCTAAAATCCTTAACCTGAGTTTTCAGGGAGGAGTTTTCCTTTTCAAGTTTTTCAACTTGAGCAGGAGTTCCTTCCTGAACCTTCTCGGTTAAGGGTTTAGAGTCAGCTCCCTCTTTCAGGAGTTTTACTTCCTGTCGGAGGGACTCGACTCGGAGTTTGGCTTTTGCCAAATCTCAAGAAAGAAAAGAAATTAAATCACTTAATTGCGATCTATTAAAACCAGTTACCTTAATTTCTCCGTTTTCTGTGAAGGTCAGCTCGCCGTCTTCTTGTTCTGTTTCTGATTCGGTTTCGACTTTATCTGAGGCGGTTAGAGCTAGAAGATTGGACTGGGGTGCCTCTTCTTCTTCTTCTGAGGACGATTCGTCCCAGGTTGCTTGGAGTGCCTTCTTCCGTCTTGTTTTCTTGGACTCCTTTAGATTTGGACATTCTGACTTATAGTGACCCTTTTTCTTGCACTCATAGCAGGTCACATTGGGCTTGTTTGCGGGTTCAGTTGGTTCGTCCTTTCTTCGGCCGGTTTTCCGTTTGTTGGTTCGGTTCTTCAGCTCCTTGTAGTAGTTTCGAGCGAGCCGGACCAGCTTAGTTTGATCTCCATCTTCTTCTTCTGAGTCTGAGTCAGAGTTAGACTCAGTTTCGGGTTCAGGTTTCTTCTTCGTAGTCCTTCCTGTTTTACCTGCAACGAAAGCAATACTTTTCTCGACCATATTGGTGTTAGTTTGTTCATGCAGTTCTAGTTCGGAAAATAATTCGTCTAATTTTATTTTAGAAAGATCTCTAGAGACCTTGTACGCATCTACCATAGATGCCCACAAGGTGCTTCTAGGGAAAGCGTTTAGGGCATACCTTATTAGGTCACAGTTTTCAACCTTGTGACCTATTGTGTGAAGACCGTTCATTACCTCTTGGATCCGTGCGTGGAGTTGGGCTGCTGATTCGTTGTCCGCCATCTTGATAGTGTATAATTTGTTCAGGAGCAGATCCCTCTTGCTTATCCTGGTGTCTGAAGTCCCTTCGTGCAGCTCGATCAGTTTTGTCCACAGCTCCTTTGCACTGTTGAAGGGGCCCACGCGGTTCAGCTCCTCTTTCGTCAGCCCGCATTGTAGGGTTTGTGTTGCTTTTGCGTCGGCTTCTATCTTGCGTTTTAGGGAATTGTCCCATTCGGAGTAGTTCTGAGGAAGTCCATCAGCGTTTCGGGGGATCTCCAGACCGGACTGGATAATGATCCACATGTCCACCTAAGTTTTCAGGTGGACCTCCATGCGACTTTTCTAGTAGGAAAAGTCTTCTCCACTGAAGAGTGGAGGTCTTGCGGTGCTGAATCCCTCTTGCATGGCCATTTAGACTGAAAAAGAAAACTAAAAAAATTTTGCCAAGACTAGGTCTTGGATTAGCAGTGCTGGATAAAATGAATAACAAGGGGTGTTGCACCAACCTTACTTAACACAAAAAAAAATTGAATGAAAATATTTAACGAAAAATTCGTAAAAAAAATAGAAAAATAAAATCTGAAAAAAAATTTCAAACTGGTGGTTGCACCAGGTTTGAACTTCCCCGCTCTGATACCACTTGTTGGATCGTGAAAGCCGATAGAGGGGGGGGTGAATATCGGAAATCGTTCGGATTTGAAAAGAGCACGTACGCAGCGGAAATAAAATAAAACAAAACACAGCACAAAAGACACAGTCGATTTACTTGGTTCGGAGCCTGTGTCGACTCCTACTCCAAGGCCCACGGTCGTTGACCGTTTACTTTGGGCAATTCTATATAAGCGTAAAATTGGTTTACAGAGTTTAATTACAAGTATAAGTGCAGTAATTAAAAAGAACGCTCTTCTTTACCGACGTCTGGAGTGGATCAACTTTTTCGGAGCAGCGGGACGTCGTAGGCTCGAGTTGGAGAGTATCCGGAGCAATGCACGAGCGTAGAAGAGCTTTGAGGCGTTGAGAAAATTGTTGTTGGAAGCCTGGGGTCGAGGGCCCTTTATATAGAACGCTCTTCTTTACCGACGCTCTACTTTACCGACGTCCGGAGTGGATCAACTTTTTCGGAGCAGCGGGACGTCGTAGGCTCGAGTTGGAGAGTATCCGGAGCAATGCACGAGCGTAGAAGAGCTTTGAGGCGTTGAGAAAATTGTTGTTGGAAGCCTGGGGTCGAGGGCCCTTTATATAGGGCCTGGGGGCGCCCGGGATGTCGGGGGCGCCCCCCACGTGGCGTTTGATCCGGTTGTAGCTCGGTCGCCGTCTGATCCCCTTATCCTCGGGATCCGGTTTGACCGGGGCGCCCGGAGGGCTCGGGGCGCCCGGATTGACCGGTCAAAGCCTCATCTCCTCGGCTTCGCAGGGATGCGCTTCGGCAGCTGGCATTGGGGGCGCCCGCGACACGCGGGGCGCCCGCGACAAGCGGGGCGCCAGGAGCATCCGGGGCGCCCCGAATCTAGCTGTCGAGGCGCGTTGAGGTTCTTACAGACTTGGGTTGACCTTGGGGGCGCCCGGATCATCCGGGGCGCCCTGCTCAGCTTCTGCCTCACTCCTTTGAGGCTCTCTGAGCTGCAGATACTCAGTCCTTCGATCCTGCATCCAGGGTTAGTCCAAATAACAATTATATTATTATTTTATACAGCCTTAGCTGTCTTGGTTCTGACTTTAGTCTCCAAAATGGAGTCCTAGGTCGAACCGAGGCCTCCTGGTCCCTCGACGGGGAACGCGTCCTCACCTACTCCTCTCGGGAGAGTTTACCTGATGCCAACCGCCCCTTTGGTTGGACTTTTGCCTGACGGTCCTTTGTCAGGTCTTGGGTGCCGAGCTGTCCTTCGCTCGGTGCCTAGCATTCCTTCGCTAGGGCTTTGATGCTGGCAATCCTTCACCAGTTGCCTAGCAGTCCTTCGCTAGTGCTTGGATACTGGCTGTCCTTCGCCAGTTGCCTAGCAGTCCTTCGCTAGGTCTTTTCTACTGGCAGTCCTTAGCCAGTTGCCTAGCAGTCCTTCGCTAGGGCTTTGCCACTGGCAGTCCTTCGCCAGTTGCCTAGCTGTCCTTTGCTAGGGCTTTTCCTGCACACTTGATTAACTTGTTAGAAAACAAGAAAGACTTAACTTTTGACCTATGTTGCCATTATCAAAACACAGGTTTGACTTAGGTGCATTCTGCACCAACAGAAGAGATATTTGCCGGTGCAAGAAAACCCTAGGTTTCTAGGGTTTGGGTTGGTGTTCAGGAAGAAGCTTGAAGAAGGGAGATTAGTTCAAGGCCTTGGGTGACTCCGTGTCTTGGTAGATCGTCGCCCACACGACGTCCCGGAGGGGTGGGTCATAAGGTAGAAGACTGCGAGGTAAATAGCGAGGTATAATTCTCCCAAGCTCCATTTTACTTTTGTTATGTCTTATTGTGCCATGTTACTTTGTCTCGTCATTTCATGCATGTTTGTTAATTATTTTGATTAGTAGTCATGGATAATAATTAACTAACTGGACCCCGAAGATAAACACAAAAATCGGCGATCCGATCGTCGCCTTTTTCGCGGTTAATTAATCCGAAAAGTTACAAGGCCTTAACCTCAGTTTTGGTCATTTTGTAACTTGGATTAATTAACACGACGACAAGACGGTCGTTAGAGGGATGAGCCTCTATTCGGATTAAATTTTTAATCCATAGACATAGAGAGGTCTCTCAGATACGACCCCGTGGTTGTCTTGAAAATCGCCAAGTCATACCCAACATCTTAGTCCTCTACCTCCACTAAATATTTAATTATATTTGATCTACTTGGATTTATGCCAACACTTATTGGTCTTACGTTGACAAATGTCTTGTCACCCTCCCACTTAAACTTCTGCAATCATCTTTGATTCACTTAGTCTTCTATCAACACTTGTTGAACTTCCATCTCTACCAAATGTCCAATTGTTGTCAATCCATTTGGACTTTCCTTGCACGTGCAATGTTGGTCTCAAGAAACTTGCATCTACATGACTTACAACATGAGTTATCATAAGATGAACCTAAGATTAAGCTAAACACATCAGAAACCACGATATTATAGGACTCGACCACTTTGAGCATGATTATAGCAACAAATGTGCTAGATAATGGGTGGGTGGTGGTGGATTGCTCGTTAACCTTCAAGTGGAGATTTTGTTATCTCTGGTTTCGTTAGTTAGTTGGTGCGATTCTTGTGTGTTTGTACATGTTAGATTATGTAAGCACATAATCAAACAAAAATATAATGTTAACAAATAGTATTTGCAAGGTTTGGACCTCTGGTCTTACTCCATGGCTTAATTATCTATAAGGTGGATTAATCCCGCTAGTAAAAACTCTCCTTCTAAAAAGTAAAGAAACCTTGTACAATGTATTCGTCTGCTTGCAAAGATATAACACTAAAGCTAAAAGGATGTTGATAGTGGCTCATAGAAAAGAAAAACTTTTGAAAGTCTTTAGTGGTTGTTTTTTCTACTACTAAGTTGCTAGAATGTGAGGAATAAATTTGTTCACCAATACCAAGAGAAAATGTGGGCGATGCTTATATAGAGTAACTCATGTCTAGCAACGGATAGTTTCAATATCTTCAATCAACTAAAATCTAAGGTTAGTTGACTAGAATTCAAAAGTGATTTATTACAATCAATTATTAATAGTTCAATTGACATAATGGAGTCTCTAGTTGATTAAAATCGCATTCACTTGACTAGGTAATAAAAGATGATTCGTTCATCTTTAATGCCCCTGTTAACACATCTCAGGATTATCATGGAGGAAGTAAATCACAGGGCTACTAACCCGGATGATGTGGCTAACACGTGGGAAGAATGGGTACATTGGCTTTGTCAAATTTTAACCTCAGACCTCAAAATGGTAATACCACATACTAATCATCAGTCTATCTCGTGGGAACGTATTCAATTGAGTAGACACAAAACGTCATCAAAAGGTATTTTATTTATGAATAAAAAGTTTGTTGTAAATTCAATAGTCAACCCAACTCAAGGATCTTAACTTAACATATACCCTTGTAATCCCCTGTCAAGATTCAATATCAAACTTGAGCAAAGACTATCACTAGGATCTTATTGGTTCTTAAAAAAAAGACTCTCTACAAAATAAATATTTTTTTCACACAGATTATCCTCATCATTGCACGTTAATATTTTCTCAACGGAAACATGATATGCAACATAAATTTTAGCATGAACCCCAACATGCATGACGTGACATTCTAATTATAGCGATTCCCGATGGGTTCACTATGCCCCCAGGGTATAGTTTAGTTCGGGGCGACGGCGGAGGCCGCCGTTGGTGTCCAAGTGACAATCGGATACATATATAAAAAGTGTCATATCATTCGTGTTAGGTTTCATGTTACAAATTCATACTGCGTATCATTTCACTTTCTCAACGATATGATCACAAGATTACAGTTCAATATGCATAAGAGCTACATTGGTATTAATACATGAGTGTTTATAGCATCCAAATAATATTATAAATCATCGTAAATAGATATTATGATCCCCATACATTAATTATATTTAATTTTTTGAACGTTATTAATATGTATATTTTATATAAAATTAAATAAAAAATTAAGAAAATAAATTTTGAATATAAAATTAAACAATGTTAAAATTAAAATAAATGTGAATGTTTGTTAATAAAAGAAAAATATTAGTATAAAGGAGGTGGTATATATTAACAATCAAATCAATGTGCTGCCCTAATAAAGTATGAAACATCTTAAGGTAAAAAAAAGATTTTAAAAAAAAATAAAAACCTAGTTAATATCTTTAAACTATGCTAATTTTATTTAACCTAAACAACCCCATGGTATGATTACTATTGTACCAAATGTCTTTACACTCATGTTTTATTTGAAGCTTTGTTTTTTTTTGTTCGTCTCTTGGAAGAAAAACAGCTGATCTGATGGGTCACACAGCTGTCATTCACATGAGACCTTGCAACCGCCACCGACGCATTGATACCCGATACCAATTTCTCAAGGCGCATTCCTCACCAAATTTAATCACCATGATGAAGGAGCCCTTTTCCTTTCTCTCTTTTATACTTTTTCCTGTTACCTAACTGACGTGTTCATATGTACATTAAGATTGAATTTCCTAGGTGCATATCATTGCATTTTGCTGTCCACACGTCGATCTTCCATTTCCAAACGAGTAAAGAAACAAGAGACAGCAGTCTCCAATCTACGCAACTTTACTACAGGCTGTTAACTTAACCTCCGCCTTCCATTCTTGTATCTTGCAAGCCACTGCATCCTCGCAAGCAAAGGATGGGAGACAAGAAACACGGCTACTCCTGCAGATCATCTCTTCGATTCTCAAATTCATTAACCTTCCACCGTTTTTTGCTCTCCTGTTTGGTTGTAGTCCTCAGCTGTGATGGAACTTTGGCCTACAAGAATTACACAGTTGGGGATTCCTTAGGCTGGTTTGACAACCTCATGCAACCCAAGGTAGATTACCAGAAGTGGGCTGCTGAAAAAAACTTCTCCCTCGGAGATTTCCTCTGTGAGTTCAACGATCCACATCTCGGGGTCATGTTGTCTGTTATATAAAAAGACGATTCTGTTTTGAGAAAATTTTGTGATTCATCTTTTCTTTTCTCATTTTGGTCTCTTTTATTTGTTTTTGATTTCACAATCACTGATTTTGATGAAATTCTGATAAAAATTTTCCTTTCAGTTTTCAATACGGACAAGAATCACTCGGTCGTGCAGACCTACAACCTTTCCACTTACGAGCGATGCGACTACGAGGATGCCGAGGCTAATGACACCACCGAGTGGTCCACGGCGACGCCGGAGTACAGCGCGGATCCGGTAACTGTGCCTGTTCCTCTACTCAAAGTAGGAGTGACTTACTTCTTCTCCGGTAACTACGACGGCGACCAATGCCAGCATGGGCAGCGCTTCAAGATCGTGGTGACCTACGGACAGGGCCTGCCGGAGAGCCTCCGAAGCCCGTCGGAAGCACCAGGTCCTGTGAGCCCCGATGACGGGGGGTCGATGCCGGACTCAGTCCCGGCCAACTTCGACCACCCAAAGAATACCGGCGACGGGGAAGACGTGAAGCCGGCGTCTCGTGCAGGTGAAAGGCTAGTGAGGTTGATGTGGGAGCAACTTTGTGGGATTCACATAGGAATTCCCTTCTTGTGGCTTCTAATGCACAAGGATGCATGAAGCTTTTTAATTTGATTTTAAGTTTATTGCTATTATTTTGTTCATCTTTTGTTGGTTAAGCTGGAGATTCATAATTTATTCACCCAATTTATGTGTATGATGATAAATAACGATTGGAGTTATTGAAGAATGATTGATGTAGGACGGGGGTAGGACGGGGAGGAGAGTTCGTCGATCTAAATGAGCCAGGACTTGTTATAGAAGAAAGCTCAACAGTCAGCAATAATGAAAAGATAAATCAGGTAATTGGCTCGGTCCTACAAAAATTTATCATTAACTAAATCAGAAAATACTTACGACAGATGATTTAGAAGTCTAGCATGCCAGGACAAAAGTGATCGTAGGTCAGCAAGAGATGGGTGAATTGCCCCTGAAAAAAATAAAAGTTTACTATCTTTTGTTTATCTTAAATAAGATGTTAGTTAGTTCAAATAATAATAAATAGTATAAAAAATGAAGAAATATTGAAAAGAAAGAGGCAAATAAATTTTACTTGGTTTACAACCAGAGAGGTTGCTAATCCAAGACAAAATATAGTTTGATTCTCCTGAATAAATTGTTTCGAGCGGAAAAGCCTCTTACATAATAAAAGCTAGAAAAACAATAGAAAATTACAACGAATTCATTTTCTATGAATGAGTGATTTGTAACTGAACTCTGGGGGCTTATTTATAACACCGGTCAACTCTATCCGAATGTTGACGTGACACTATTGGGGTTCTCGAGTGGTTGAGGGCGCTTGACACGTGACTTATGCGTTATCCGATGTGTAACATTTGCAAACGGCTAGTTGGCAGATAAATCATGGCTTTCGGGCGCCTGTATACACTGGGGCACCCGGGAATAGGGGTGCCCTCATTCATGGACGTTCGAGTGCTCTCGGGTACTGGAGTGACTTTTGGCCAACAACTTACTGACCAGTCTCTAACGGATCTTCTTAGGTGATTTCCGAGCCTTTTAGAGTCAGGCTCACCCGAACTCTCTTCTAGCCTTCTTCTCAAGCGTGCTTCCCTCTGGTTTCTCATCCCTTAGACGTCGCGCACATTCTTCTCGCTCCACCGGTGTATTCTTCCGTAGACCTCCGCGTGTCTCGGATGCACCGAACCCGTCGGCTCCCTTCCCGTGCCATCCATCTCGACTGCTGCGTCTTCCGCTCGACTTCCTGTACTCTTAAGCTCTTGCACACTTAGATACAAGGATTAAAAAACTAACAAGACCTATTTGACTCGGTTGACCACTTCAAAATCAACTTGGGATACATACAATCTCCCCATTTTTAATGTGTATCAACCTAAGTTAAGTTAGGGTAAACGAACATAAAAATAGAAATGAATAAATGACAATGTAAGTATAACAAAAAATGTGAAATAAAAGTCTACTCTCTTAACTTCATCTTATTTCTTCCCCTTTGATCATATCAAAAAATATAAACATGTCAATCGAAATACTAACACATACAAAACCAAAAAAAAAAATTTAAAAATAATGCAACATCTAAAATTTTTGAAACTTTTCGAGAAGATTGCTAACACAATAATTAGTTTCCAAAAAATTTAATTTTTCAAATTTTGATCGAAAATTAATTTTTAAAAAGTAAAGTCTAATATTGAAAAATAATCTTTAAAAATTTATTTCCATTCAAAAATTAATCAAATTTTGTATCAAGTTAGAATTTACATAGAATTATCTCTAGAAAATTTGCCAAAGTGAAAATAATTTTCTAAAATTTTGAAAAATTATTTTTGATTTCAATGTTGATAATTTGGAAAAATAATTTTAAGTATTGATTTCGACATCAAATACATTTAAAAATTTTTCCCAAGGGTTAGAAGATAATAACAGATCCTAACAAATCGGATTCAATAAAATTAATTTTTTAAGTATTTTTAAAATTTAAAACTAGATTTTCGAACGAAAAATTATAATAAATCTGTTTTCTGTTAAAAATTCTGAAAAAATTCTATAGACAAAAAAAGAAGAAAATTCTATCATTGAAAAATATTTAATGAATTTTTCTGTATGTAATATCTTAAAAAATATCAACAAGATCAAGCATAAATTACAAAAAAAAATTAATCTCTACATGACAGAGAAAAAAATCTAATAGTTTAAAATAAATTTTGAGACCTAATATAATCTTTTGCTAATAGGATTTATCAGAAAGTTTGATATGGAATATTTGATTAAGGAATTTTTATAATTTTGTCCCTGTGAAATTTGAAATACTAGTTATGTATTCCATAATATCTAATTTTTGAATTTTGAAAACAACTTGAACATGAATGGTTGTTTTTCAAAATTTTAATTTGATTTTTCAAATTATCATTTTAAATCTCAATTTATCATATATTTCTAATGGGCATAAAGAAGATAATTTTCTTTTTAATTCAACATTCTTATTTTTCAATTTACACAGATTTTTTAGCCATTTACTTAATACCAAAATATAATTGATCAGGAGGTAGAAGTCATATCTCACTTATCATATCCTTTTTGAAATCGAAAGCTTCCCCTTCGTCATTGCTATCTTCTGACGGGACTCCTCCTTCATTGATACTTTTATCTTCCTGGTGTGAAGCCATCAGTGCAAGTCCGACGTGTTCCTTGAGATCTGAATCTTACGATGAAGACTCGTCTCATGTTCCTTTTAGGTGATGGACTTTTACCTTTGTTGCCCCTTTTCCTTTGTTCTTCAATTTAGGGCAGTTTTTCTTCACGTGTCCCACATCGTTGCAGTTGTAGCAGCGGATTTTCCTTTTGCTCTTACCCTCCACTTTATTAAATATTTTAGCTTTAAAATATTTGAACAGTTTCATTACTATGTATGTCGGGTTTTCTTCATCTTTAGAAGATTCGACTTCATGTTGGATCTTCCTCGAGCTTAAGGCGATGTTGTTCGCTTTATGCTTTCCTGCACATCTAGATTCGTGAAGTTCTAAAGTTGAAATGAGTTGCTCTAAGGTACATATCTCAAGATCCTTAGAGATGTAATAAGTGTCAATTATTGAAGTCTAGTTCAGGGTCCTCGGGAAGGCATTTAATGCGTACCTTTGTGTTAGTAGGAGTTCTAGAGCCAATTATGTGATGATTGACTAGGGACATTTTGTATCATATTCTATTATTAATAAAGACATGTTTAGTTATTATACTTACTTTGTATTTGTACCAAATAACTGAGTATAATAATGTCCTTGGGTAGTGAGATGACGTAGAGAACACAACTCTAAATATTCCTAGTCAAGTATTAATATTCAAAGACAATATAAATGCATGTAGAGAACACATTTGCATGTAGAATCTACATTATATCGATTGGTTGAATCGATAGTGAGATGATGTAGAGAACACAACTCTAAATATTCCTAGTCAAGTATTAATATTCAAAGACAATATAAATGTATGGAGACTAGCGTGTAGGTCAACTGATGACTTGAGCTCACAAGTCATGGATATGTGATATTAAGTTGACATATGAGTATACATTGGAGAATGTATACTGAATTAACCCGTCATGAGAAAGTTTCATAGATTGTCATAAACTTTCTCATGTGACTATTGGTATGAATAGTCCTTAGACCTGAAGTCACTACGGTTTCCTACATAAAGAGTTATGTACTTTGGTATCGTCAAACGTCACCCGTAACAGGGTGGACTATAAAGGTGGTCACTGAGTATGTAATGAATTATGCGGAGGGATGTGAGTAATGTAGATGAGATCTATCCCTCCCATATGACGGGAGTGATATCTGTGGGCCCCTTGATCAAGTAGGACTACTGAAACGCATGACCATGCTCAAATGAGTCAATCTGAGATATTGAGCTCATTTGTTTAAGAGAGTCTACTCGGGGATCAATAAACACAAGATTGATTGAGGATGACATGGTCTATGCCTTATTGGTCAATCTAGATATCGAGGATAGAAGGACAAGGTCATACATTATCATAGTCACGGAGGTTTAGTCGAATCTCGACTTTTCTTGTTACTTGGGTAGCAATGATGCATTGCTAGATGCCGCTCATTGCTTATGTGTCTAAAGCATTTAGGCGCATTGCCAACGTCACAAGAACCTATTGGGTCACACACTAAGGATATGATGCTTCGGGAAGCCCGAGTTGGGAACTCGGGAGATCTGAGCCCGAGTTGGGAACTCGGGAGATTTGATTAGGAGCCCGAGTTGGGAACTTGGGAGCTCGACACTCGGCAGATTGAGCTGGGAGCTCGGCAGACTGGGTCGGGGCTCGGCACTCGGCAGACTGAGCTGGGAGCTCGGCAGACTGGGTCGGGGCTCGACACTCGGAAGACTGGATCGGGAGCTCGGCGACTTGCTTGGCAGACTTGGTCGGGAGACTTGGTTGGAAGCCCGAGAGGCCCAGTCGAGATTATAAAGGAAATTCATTAAAGTGTTTAATGAAGGGAAAAACAAATATTCTTTTCTTGCATGGGAAAAGATAAAGAGACACATGAAAAGATGTGCTCTTTATTGATATTAATGAAGGAAGCCAAAGAGACACAAACCACTTCATATTCATGGGATGAGTATAAAAGTGGGCCTTGTGACTTTGGATGATAGCTTCTTCCCTTTTCCTCTTCCCGGCCCTCCCTCATCTTCCTCTTTTGGTCGAAACCCTATTGTAGGGTTCTTGGTGTTCTGCGAGCTACCTCAAGTTGCTAGCACAACTAAGGTAGTTCTCCTGAAATTGAGAGATTGTGTCCGTGTGGATACGAATAAAGGCACGGACATTTGAACGCGCAAGAGATCCGGCGCGTCTTGGACAAGCGGGATAAGCAAAGGGCACGCTCAAAAAGTATACACTATAGATAGATCTATTAGATAGATGTACTTCGTACGAGTTTTTCTTTCGCATGGATCGCTCGAGGGTTCTTGTTTCCGCTGCGTTTTGTGTTTTGGTGCCGGGAGAACCCAACACTTTGATCATCCCATTTGCTCACTGACTCTCCGAGGTTGTTGAGTTCCGTAATTAACTCCTTAAGTTTTACGTGTAGTTGAGCTAATGACTCTCCTTCTTCTAATCAGAGGTTGCTGAGTTGATTTTGAAGTAGGTCTCTTTTTGCTAATGTGGCTTTGGAGGTATCTTCGTGAAGTTCAAGGAATTTTTTCCAAAGTTTATTTGTAGATCGGTAGTTCCTGATTCGGTTGACTTCTTATGCAGGTAATATGGTCAGCAGATGAAATTCTACTTTCCCGTTCACCATAAAGTCCGCCTATTTCTTCTTTGTCCATAGACTTTCGTCTTTGGATTTGTCGTCGGCGTCCTTGGGAGCTACAAAATAATTTTTCATAATTAAAAGTAAATCGAAATCTATTTTAAAGAATACCTGCATCTTGCGCTTTCAACTTGCGAACTCCCCCTTGAACATTTCCGGGTAGATGATCGGTCCAACCATTTTGTTAATTACTTCAGACGGCGGTTAGTCCTTTTGAAGTGTCCTTACTCTGATACCAATCGAAAGTGATCGTAGGTCAGCAAGAGGAGGGTGACTTTCCCCTGAAAAATTAAAAACTCGTTATCTTTTGTTTATTTTAAACAAAGATGTTAGTTAGTTCAAACAATAATAAATAGCATCAAAAATGAAGCATTACTAAAAAGAAAGAGGCAAACGTATTTTACTTGGTTTGCATCGGGGAGGTTGCTAATCCTAGGCAGAATGTAGCTCGATTCTCCTAAATAAACTTCTTCAGGCGGAAAACCCTCTTAAACAATAAAAGCTCAGAAAATAGTGAAAAATTACAAAGAATTAATTTTTTGTGAATGAATGATTTGGAACTGAGCTCTGGGGTCTATTTATAACCCCGGGCAACTCTATCTAAATATTGACGTGACACTATAGGGGTGCCTAAGTGGTTGAGGGAACCGACACATGGCTTGTGCATTATTCGATGCACAACGTTCTCAAATGGCTAGCTAGCAATAAATCTTGGCTCTCGGACGCCTATATGCATTGGGGGTGCCCGGGAATAGGGACGCCTGAATGTATAGGGGCACTCTCATTCACGGGCACCCGAGTGACTTTTAGTCAGCAACTTACTGACCAGTCTCCAGTGGATCTTCTTGGGTAATTTCCGGGTCTTCCAGAGTCGAGCTCACCTGAATCCTCCTCTGGCTTTTTCCTCGAGCGTGCTCCCCCCGACTTCTCGTACCTTGGACGTCGCGCACGTCCTTCTAGCTCTACCAGCGTAGTCTTTCATAGACCTCCGCGTCCCTCGGATGCACCAAGCCCGTCGGCTCTCTTCCTGTGCCATCCTTCTCGACTACTGCTTCTTCCGCTTAACTTCCTGCGCTCCTAAGCTCCTGCACATTTAGACACATGGATTAAAAATTAACAGGACCTAACTTGACTAGGTTGACCACATCAGAACAAACCTGGGGTACTTACACATGGTTCACGCCCCATTTTCAAAAAAAAATTGTTGTAAAATATACCATAGTTGGGGATCAGACCGTGAATATCTGGGATGATAACTAGCCACTCTACCATTGCACTAGAGCCCCAGGGCGCAATCAACAATAATGAAAAGTTAGGAAGAATAACTTTATGCAATCACATCAAATGCACGTAGCTTTTTTAACGTATTTTTGCTTCTGAGACTATGGTGCAGCGGAAGAACAACTAATTATCTTCCAAGTATCCATGGTTTGATCCCCAGTTATAAGAAATTTTATATATTTTTTCTTCAAATGATACACACAACCGTAGGATGTTGGATTTCTGGACCTCCACTACGAGTGCTTCCCGATTTATCCTAATGACTGGTGAAAATTTTTTATAAAACCAGATCAATCGCTCCCATATTCAATATTATCTAACTTGATTAATCATTAAAAAAAAATGCTTCCTCAAGTTATTCCTCGGTGCTTTGGAGCATTTCGAAAATATATTGATTTATGTTTTTTCCTAACATGTTTTTGAAGAGCGTAGATCATCCCTCAAAGTGATCTTATTTGATCAAGTTGATAAAAAATTTAACTTAGGATAATATTTTATTTACTGATGTGTTTGTCAAGTGTAGAATGCAGAAAATTTGACATTAACTATTATTGAAATTCTACCCCAAAGTGGTTCAGTGCCATCTTAGGTTTTAATAATTGAACAAATAGTTTAAGCTAGAGCTTATTTATTATGTTGAATATGCATATTTGAGCGTGGAAGGATTTTTAAGAATTCATATGAAACTCGATGATCTTATGAGCCGGCGAGATTTAGGTGATGGTGATAGAAAAGATGACACACTCAATGCCTTAGAGGTCCATGGAGATCTGAGAAGGATAATATAAAACATCCGTGTGACTATAGAATAGAGACACTAAGGTGGCATTGAAGAAACTCTGTACCCGACTTGACACAACCAATTTGGAAGCCCAATGGCTCTATATCTAAAGAGATCGGAGAAGGTTGCAGGGACCGCAAGACAGAGAGCATAGAGGAGCGACAAGAATAGCCAAAGTGTGAAGGATAACATGAGGAGTTAAGGGCTCAAATGCATATGAGAGATGAGAATGTTGGTGCAAACTGTTGGATCTTGGATGGCTAGAGAGGGGGGTGTGAATAGCCAGACGCTTAAATTTTGGCTTCTTTTTCGTTTCTGCACTTGAGGTTAGCAGCGGAAGACACAAACAACAGAAAGGCAAATAGCACAGAAAGAAAACGAACGCTAACAGAGGGATTTACAAGGTTCGGGGATAACTTGCCCCTACTCCTTGGCGTGCCCGTGAGGTGGGCGATCCCTTAATCGTCGGCAGATCAAGCCCTGAAAATCCGGATAGAAAAGAATTCCTTCTCGGTGGAGTAATCTCTCCACAACAGTCTTAAGAAAATATATGAATAAACACAGACACTCGAGAAAGCTTACAGAGCGCGAGCACAAAAATCACAAAGAAGAGAACACTTCACAGAGCACAACACAGCACAACCAACGCAAGAACTTTCACTCAGCTCTTCGTCCTCTTGTGTCTACTTGCTGATCGACTCGCAAAGTTCTCAAAGGTTACTGTCTCTTCTTCGCCAGCCTTCTCTTAAGCCTCTACTCATCACCAGGCGTGTCTGCAACCGCTGAACCATAGCTCTATCACCACTGACCCACTAGCGCTCAGCCCATTGAAGACCTCATCAGCTGATCCTCAAGTCAGTCGGCAGCCCACCAGACAGTCGCCAGCCCGCGCTAGAAGCCGTTGAATCCTGCGAATGGAAAACAAACAAACCTGCCCGAAGCGAAAGTCGCCAATTGACCCTCCTTCTTGGTTTGTGTCATCTCTGTATCACCTGCACACACATCTGAAGGATTAGCACAGCAAATCAAATCGTATCAGCAGGTAACAGCAGGTATCAGAAAGAAATCAGAGTGAAATCAGAAGTGATTAGGAAGTCTAACAACAATTCAAATTAAAGTTATCAGACACTGATCGGTCACCCTAACCGATCAGTTACCCTTCTGACTGATCAGACTCACCTCTGTATCAGAAAGAAATCAGAGTGAAATCAGAAGTGATTAGGAAGTCTAACAACAATTCAAATTAAAGTTATCAGACACTGATCGGTCACCCTAACCGATCAGTTACCCTTCTGACTGATCAGACTCACCTATGATTGATCCAGTAAGGATCTAATCGGTCTCACTCACCGATCAAAGACCAGGGATCGGTCACCAGACCGATCCTCAACCAAAGACCCTTCTGTGTGGATTCAGATGATGTCCAGCAAGGCACTGAGCGATCAAAGAGATCGATCAGTGATGGGCCTGATCGTTCATGCTCCTGCCTGATCGATCTAGTGAACCTCTGATCGGTCTGCCTGACCGATCAGAGACTAGGGATCGGTCACCAGACCGATCCCTCACCCTTATTGGGATTTCAAGCCCAACTGCCCTGATCGGTCACTAGACCGATCAGGGTGGTGCTGATCGATCAGCCTGACCGATCAGCAACCTTGCTGATCGGTCCAGCTGACCGATCAGCATGTGGCTGGACCGATCAGGATCCATCCTGATCGGTCCAACTGACCGATCAGCATGTGGCTGGATCGATCAGGATCCATCCTGATCGGTCCAGCTGACCGATCAGGGTCTTTCTGTGACCCTACTATTCGTTTTCTGATCGATCACCATACCGATCAGCCAACATTCTGTGACAACACATAATATTTCTGATCCATTTCTGATCGTTCACCAGACCGATTAGACGCCCTGGATCAGTCACCAAACCGATCTACTATCAAGGGAGTTCGTGACAACTCCCTGATCGGACCACAGACCGATCCAGCTCCGACCATTTCGACCCTAAGTCCAGAGAACAGGCTCCCTTGCCTTCTCTAACTCATTCTGGTCCCAGAGAACGAGCTCACAAGCCCTCTCCGACCAGTACACTCAATGCTCAGTTCCCCGGACCAAGACTTCAAGCCCAGCTTCACTCACCGGGACTTTGTTCAACCTAGCTTCTCTCTCTAGGACCTAGCTTCACTCACCAGGGGTTTCCTTCACCTAGCTTCACTCACTAGGACCCGACTTCACTCACTGGGGTTTCCTTCCACTTAGCTTCAGTCACTAGGACCCGACTTCACTCACCGGGGTTTCCGTCACCTGGCTTCACTCACCAGGACCCGACTTCACTCACTGGGGTTTCTATCACCCGGCTTCACTCACCAGGACCCGACTTCACTTACCAGTGTTTCGTTCACCTAGCTTCACTCACAGGATTTCCTTCACCCGGCTTCACTCACTGGAATTCGTGCCCAGTCCCCGACCAGGACTTAAGCCGAACTTATCTTACTCACCTAAACTTAAATCGGTGTCAACACCAAAACAACAATCAGGTCAGACTGCATCAACAATCTCCCCCTTTTTGTTGTTTGGCAACCCGATTCTAAGTTTAGGTATCAGAAGTCAAATGAAATCAAATTTCACTATTGCAAAGGAATCAGAGTCCTCTCCCTACAATAGTTATATTTGTAATAACCCTAAACTTAACTAACCAATCTCTCCCCCTTTGTCAAACACCGAAAAGGGTCTAATTATTAAGTTTAAACAACTCCCCCTTAAACGAGGGTCTCCCCTTAAAACAAACAAGAGATAATAAGTGGAAAGCATATGAAAAGCATATGAAATAAATACAGCAAGACAAGATATTCATATGCATCATATGAAAGTAAACATGGACTATAGATCATGACAGAAATGGTCACCAAACCAAAGAAAATCCATTAGAATGTCATCACACATAAAGTCATGGAATAGTAGTCATAATCAGAGTACAGCAAAAAGTATTACTCCTGATCAGCGGGATCATCAGACTGCATCGGATCGAACGAGGGGTCATCGATAGGCAGGAAGCTTCTCGGAGCAGTGCTGCTGGATGGCAGAAAACCAGGAAATGTCTGCTGTGGCTGATGACCAGCCATCCAAGCACGCCACTCAGCAAACATCTGTTGGGACCGGGTGCATGTTGACATGGATGCGGGTTCGTAATTTTAAAATTAATTACGTGCAGCGGAAGGTTTAGCATAAATAATTTCTTAAATTATTTAACCACACATCTAAGCATGCAACCTTTTGTTGTGTAGACATGATCATATATTTAAAATTTTACAGAAAAGTAAACTAATTTACTTGTTACCTCGCGTAACTCGAAGAAAGGGACGAGATCCAACCGTAAGCGTCCCTCAGAAGCTCCGCCTCTATTCGCGTCCACGCCGAGTTTTCTTCGGGATGACTTCGCCAAGCCACGAGTTTTGTGCCGACAAGAGCTACTAGATTCTTCAAAGGCACGACAAGAATACCAAGAGAGAGATGGGAAGACTAACCACCAAACGAAGAACGGAATCAAGATTCCGGGAGAAGGAAGGAGTTGCGCCTGCTTCTTCTTCTTCGGCAGCTGCTTGGTGGTGATTGAAGCTCACGGCTAAAGGGGTTCTCCTTTTAGGGCCGGCGGCACTAGAGGAGGGAGAGGGAGAGAAGGAGAGAGAGAGAGGGCTTATTTCTAGATCTCTTAGATTAAATTTCAAACCTTGCCTTGGTTCCTTTATATAGTAGCCTCTCAACCTCCAAGTCTCCTTTTTATGGAATAAATTTTCATAAGAAATTTATCATATAAATTTTTCTATGATTTATTCCATCATGTTAAGTTTTTATCATAATTTAATTTATAATAAAAACAACCATGTCTCCCTTTTCTTATGGAATAAATTTTCACAAGAAATTTATTATATAAATTTTTTCTTATCATGGAAAAATCAATTCATAATTGATTTTATAAAATAAAATAAACTATTCAAAGTTTATTTTAATTTCCATGAAAATAATAAACCAAACCTCGGTTTATAAAATTTATATTATCCATAATTTTATAAAACAAACCACACTTGGTTTATTTTATAACTTGAACCAAATAATTTGGTTCTCCCTTTTAATGTGGCCGACCAAACAAAGAGGGTAGGGACCCTCTTTGGCCGGCCAAACCCAAGCCAAGATTATATAAATTAAACTCATTTAATTCGTCCAATAAGCCTTCAAAAGACTTAGCCATTTTATGCTTCCGATGCGTCTCTGAAAAATTCAGATTCGACTTATCTCTCTTGATCGGAAAATCCAATTTTCAACTCGTTTTAAATCCCTCGGATTACTCGTAGTGCGTGTGACTAAATAGGCTTTCGATTTATGTTGGTCGTCTATAATTAACCAATTATAGAACGATCATGAGTGGCACCTAGTAGTACATCATGATCCCCAATTAATCGAAAGATCAACGGTTGATCTCAGAAATAATTCTAAAACCCTTCAGCAGCTATAATGAATCGTGCCCCATTCCCTTCACCATCTTATACTCACTTGGTTCAAGACATGGTCTATGTGTGTCAGTCCCCACTAGGCTGACTACGTCACACCTAGCCCAAGTAACGTTTCCTCGTCCTATGGATTCTAATTACTCTCATGTATTTAAGAGATTCATACTCTGAACATGTTATGCTCTGGCCAGATGCTTCGAGTAACAATCCGACGATAGGCCTCGGGTATACATCTCCTCGTAAGGAGTGGTGAATCCTTTGTAGGTTGTTCAAACATCTTCGGGCACTTCGGCTTATACCCAATCATCCTGGGTCCACACCTCCTTGGAGATGCTTACTTAAGATGTCAAAGTATAAGTCTCCATGACCAAAATGACTTGAACACCGCAAGTCAAAGGAACATCGCACTTAAGCTGCAGTAAGAACTTCACTGACATGTCTATATGTAGACTACCATATGAAGTTTTACAGCTAGTCACTCCAATGAACTAGTTCTCTTAACTAGCATTCATGTTTATCTCCGGACATCCCAATGTCACCAGCCAGTGAGAATCGGCTGATTAGAGAATAACCCATGCTAGTCTCAATAGAATTGACAGTGTCCGTATCTATCAATTCATCGACTAGGGACAATTTCAATACTTCACAATAGCACATGTAGAGATAATCACTAGTTGTGAATTCATCACAAATTCTCTCATGCTGTGAATTATATTGCGGACATTCAGTAAATGAGTTTAAGATGTCAATTAAATACACAGACATGTATACTCAAATAGTGAATATTCATTTATTAAAATAAATGATTACAATCATAAGGTGATTGCCTTAGGACACTTCTCTCATATTACTAACATAATCTCCCTCTAATCGACACGTATCCCAAAAATCTTGGATCAGATCCCAGACCGAAACTCCTGCTGCCTGAGCTCCAACATGTGAAATCTATGGTCGATCATCTGCTCGAGCTCGGCGATCTGCCTTCTGAGATCTGGGTCCGCCTTGTAGTCATCCTCTGCTGCAGCGGGCGCACCATGATGTCCATCTGGAGCTGCTGCTACCTGAATACGTGGCGCCCGTGGAAGCTCCCCCAGACCCCTCCCATCCTTCCACCTAAGCCCCTGAGGATCGACATTGATGCCAGACTTGGAAAATGCGCGTTTCCTAAGTCTGCAGTCTTGCCGAACCATCGGCACAGTTCTACCCTTGGACACATCGATACCGACTGACTGGAGCCAATCAGTAATAATGTGACCAAAAGGCATGTAAACTGTACGACGGTAGGTCCTACTGTAGGAGACAATAGAATTGAAAACGCTCGCCAAGATATCAAAGTCAAGATGGCGATGCATCCCATATAGCATCAGGCAGTGATAGGGACGAATTTCAGCGAGGGGTTTTGAAGTGATGGGTAGGATGCAGTTTATGATGATCTTGAACAGAACATAGTCAGAGGCAGAGAGACGTAGGGCAACAAAGGTAGAAAACTCACTAGCATCAAGCTCATCAACCCCACCAGGTCTAGGCTGTCCGAAAAGATACTCATAAATAGAGTCCGAAGTGACACCTTCGAACGGAAGTGGTAAGGTTTCGGAAGAAAAGGGTAGAACGCATAGAAATGTGTTGATCTACGATAGCCAAGATACTCAGAAAATAGTTGATAATTGAAGTCCAGGTTCGTCTTGGCTACCCTAGTCTTACACGCCATACTTCCATCAGTCGGTTGCAGATTATTATAAAATTCAGAGACCAGCTCAATGTTTATGTTTCGTTCCATGAAAACAAGGGTTTCAAGATTGTAAAACTCAATGATCTGTTTTACGGAGGGACATTAGTCATTGACAAAAGATGGGTCCAATGATCGACAAGAAAGAAGTTTAAAGGTAGAATTTTGAAATGCTTCTTCGAAGTATTTACTAGGAAATCTCGGATTAGTAGAGGGTTGCGGTCTGGAGGATGATGAAGGAGCTTTGGACCTCGAGGGTCCCTCAGCAGGGGCCTTCCCCTTGGAAGATTTCCTAAAGATTGGAAATAGGTCACGACATAACCAACATAGGTAGGTTTAAGGGCACGACACAAGATGAAACATATTGATTAGTTCCCCAAAATCACAAGGTATAAAACAAATAGGAAAAATAAACCACATGAACATCTTACTTAGGTGCCATAGTTAGTCGGTGGTTGGTTGGGAGGAACAACACAGAGCTCGCAAGAGAGTGCAACTTGCTGAGAAGAGAGCTCGCAAGTGAGAACTTACAGAGAAGAGAACCCGCAAGAGAAAACTTCAGAGAGGAGAGCTCTCAAGAGAGAACTTCAGAGAGACCACTTAGAGGAAGCACTCACAGATCGTGTAGGAAGAGTAGGAAGAGGAGGGGGGTTTCGGCGCCTAGGGTTGAAGAAGTAAGGGGAAGATGGATTTAATAGGTTGGTGGACCGATCACCAACCAATTTTAATGAGGGGATCGGATGGTTGAACGGTCTAATGGGTTTTTGGACCGATCAGGGTGTTCTTTGATCGATCAGAAACGATCTGATCGGTCGGCAGACCGATCAGGAAGAGCCCTGATCGGTCATAGGGGTAACTGATTGGTCAGGGTGACCGATCAGTGTCTGATAATTTTAATTTGAATCACTGTCAGACTACCTGATCGCTTCTGATTTTTTCTGATATGCTTTGATTTGCTGTGCTAATCCTTCTGATGAGTGTGTAGGGATACAAAGATGACACAAACCAAGAAGGAGGGTCAATTGGCGACTTTCGCTTCGGGCATGTTTGTCTGTTTTCCATTTGCAGGTTTCAACGGCTTCTGGCGCTGTTGGCGACTGACCGGAGGCTCAGCTAATGAGGTCTTCAGTGGACTGAGTGCTCAGTGGAGGTCAGTAGGTCAGGCTGTGGTTCAGTGGGTGCTGACGGAGCTTGGCGATGATCACAAGGGATGCTTAAGAGGAGGCTGGAGAAGCAGAGATGAGGTAGAGCAACTGATCGAAAATCAAATATACACAAAAGAACGGAGAGCTGAGTGAAGGTTCTCGTGTTAGGGTTGTTCTGTGTTGTGCTCTGAGTTGTGCCTCGTCTTTGTGTTTTTTGTGCTCGCGCTCTGTAAGCTTTCTCGAGTCTCTGTGCTTATTCGTATATTTTCTTGAGACTATTGTGGAGAGGTTACTCCACCGAGAAGGAGTTCTTTTCTATCTGGATTTTCTGGGCTTGATCTGCCGACGATTAAGGGATCACTCACCTCACAGGCACGCCAAGGAGTAGGGGCAAGTTATCCCCAAACCTTGTAAATCCCTCTGTTAGCATTTGTTTTCCTTCTATGCTATTTGTTTCTGTTTGTTTGTCTTCTGCTGCTAACTTAAGTGCAGAAACGAAAAGAAGCCAAGGTTTTTGTGTCTGACTATTCACACCCCCACTCTCTAGCCATCCAAGGTCCAACACAAACAGCACCGATAATCAAACTTATATATTGATATCTGATAAAGGCTTTAATGTTTCATATTATATATTTGATATTAGAGTTACGTGCGCAAATCAAATAACATGGAATATTCTAATAGGTTAGGAAGATTAGACATCAGCCATAGGAAGTCTTAGTGGATCAGAAAGACCGACACTAGGTTAGGGAGTCATAGTGGATCAAAATAACTAGACATCGAGGTAGAAGACCAGATAAGTTGATTTAACAGAACACTTAATGGGTACATCAAGTAAGGAAAGTCCTGATGGGTTGATTAGATACTAAGTAGAAGAAGAAGTTCAAACAGGTCACCTAGACCAGAATTTATAGGATCGAGATTGAGCGATAGAGTGGGGGGGTGAATATCGCTTAACAAAAATTTCGGATTTAACACTTAAATTACGAAGTGATAAAATACACAATGAAAGCTTTGAGAATAACCGTAGAAGTTAGAGAGATAGAGCAGCGGAAATAAACAACAAATCATAATCGCTAACTCGAGTTAGTTTTACTTGCTTTGGAGTCTAGACCGACTCCTACTGCAAGACCCACGATCTTTGATCTTTTACTTTGGGCATCACTAAAATCGCAAGAATATTTACAATTTACAAACTGAAGTGTGCAATAAGAAATGAACAACAATACCGACTCTTGAAGTGTGAGAACATGTCTTCATTCAAAGAGTCAGACGACATTTCGGCGTTGCCTTAACTTCGGTGCCTCAACACATAGAAGAAGAAAGTAATGCGCAGTGATTGAATTGATATCCTGGATTGCTGCACTCGACCCCTTTTTATACTACTTACTTAGGTGCCTGAAAGGTCATTCAAGCGCCCTAGTCACAACGGATCGGGCGGAAACTTTATCTGTTGTGCAGTCAAACTCTATCATGGACAGGTGTCCGAGTCCCTTTCAGGCGCCTGAGTGCTGACGTGGGTCCTCCACTCAACACTCACCACATCAGTCTGACCATTGCGCCAGCTCAGCCGCCATCTGCCAGCTTTCAGGCGCCTGAGTCCCATTCAGGCGCCCCAGTCAATCTGATTTATCCTTTCCAACTGCAACATGGGTTTGTTTCATACATCCAATAATATATAATAAAAAACATGTATGGATCACAACCAGTGTTGTCTTGGTCCTGACTTTCAGGTTTCATCCGAAACCCTAGGTCAGACCGACGCCTACTATTTGTTAGGATGTATACTATAAGCCTAGCTTTTGTATGAACATCTATTTTGAAATAAGAAACACAATGGTCATATGTTTGCATTTTATATTTGTTATATATGTAGTTGTTGTTAGTGATATGAGAGAAGTGTCCTAAGACAATCGCCTTATGATTGTAATCATTTATTCTAATAAATGAATATTCACTATTAGAGTATACATGTTTGTGTATTTGATTGAGATCTTAAACTCATTTACTGAATGTCCGCAATATAATTCACAGCATGAGAGAATTTGTGATGAATTCACAACTAGTGATTATCTCTACATGTGCAATTGTGAAGTATTGAAATTGTCCCTATTCGATGAATTGATAAATACGAACACTATCAATTCTGTCGAGACTAGCATGGGTTATTCTCTAATCAGCTGATTCTCACTGGCTGGTGACATTGAGATGTCCGGAGATAAACATGAATGCTAGTTAAGAGAACTAGTTCATTGGAGTGACTGGCTGTAAAACTTCATATGGTAGTCTACATATAGATATGTCAGTGAAGTTCTTACTGCAGCTTAAGTGCGATGTTCCTTTGACTTGCGGTGTTCAAGTCATCTTGGTCATGGAGACTTATACTTTGACATTTTAAGAAAGCATCTCCAAGGAGTTGTGGACCCAGGATGATTGGGTATAAGCCGAAGTGCCCGAAATTGTTTGAACAACCTACAAAGGATTCACCACTCCTTGCGAGGAGATGTATACCCGAGGCCTATCGTCGGATTGATACTTGAAGCCTCTGGCTAGAGCATGACATGTTCAGAGTATGAATCTCTTAAATACATGAGAGTAATTAGAATCCGTAGGACGAGAAAACGTTACTTGGGCTAGGTGTGACGTAGTCAGCCTAGTGGGGACTGACACACATAGACCATGTCCTGAACCAAGTGGGTATAAGATGGTGAAGGGAATGGGGCACGATTCATTATAGCTACTGAATGGTTTTAGAATTGTTTCTGAGGTCAACCGTTGATTTTTCGATTAATTGGGGATCATGATGTACTACTAGGTGTCACTCATGATCGTTCTACAATTAATTGATTAATTATAGATGACCAACATAAATCGAAAGCCTATTTAGTCACACGCACTACAAGTAATCTGAGAGATTTAAAACAAGTTGAAAATTGGATTTTCCAATCAAGAGAGATTAAGTTTGGTTGAGCCAAACGATAAGTCAAATCTGAATTTTTCAGAGACGCATCGGAAGCGTAAAATGGCTAAGTCTTTTGAAGACTTAATAGATGAATTAAATAAGTTTAATTCATTGGGGCTTGGCTTGGATGGGCCGGCCAAAGAGGGTCTCCATCCTCTTTGCTTGGCCGGCCACAACAAAGGGAGAGAACCAAGTTTTTGGTTCAATTTATAAAATAAACCAAGTGTGGTTTGTTTTATAAAATTATGGATGATATAAATTTTTATATAATAAACCAAGGTTTGGTTTATTTTTCATGGAAATTAAAATGAATCATGGATTGGTTTATTTTATAAAATCAATCATGGATTGATTTACCATGATAAGGAAATTTATTCCATAAGAGAGAAGAGACTTGATTGATTTTTATCATGAATTAAAATATGATTTTAACCATGATATAAAATCAAACTTGGCATGATGGAATAAGTTATTCCATATTTGAGAGGCTTGATGTTTGAGAGGCCACTATATAAAGGACCCAAGGCAAGACTTGGGTAATAATCAAAGAGATGAAGGCATAGGCTCTCTCCCTCTCTTTCTCTCCTTCTCTTCTCCCCTTCTTGCCGTGCGGCAACCAGCCCCAAGAAGGAGCACCAGCAGGCCGCCCCTACCCTTTCCCTGCCGACCACCACCTGCTGCCGGAGAAGGAAGCTCCGGCCATCTCTTGGCCGGAAGAAGGTGATGCCGAAATTAGAGTTTGCCGCAAGGATCTTTTTGCCGCAAGCCTCTTCTTTTGCTTCGCCAGAATTTTGATTCTGGCCATCCTTTTGTGGTTAGTCTTCCGACTTCTCTCTTGGTTTTTCTTGTCGCGTTCTCGGAGAATCTAGTAGTTCTCGAGAACACAAAACTCGTGGCTTTCCGAAGTCATCCCGAAGATACTCGGCGTGGACGCAAATAGAGGCGGAGCTTCCAAGGGACGCTTACGGTTGGATCTCGTCCCTTCCTTCGAGTTACATGAGGTAATACGTAAATTAGTTTATGTTTCTGCAAAATTTTAAATATATGATCATGTCTACACAAGATAAAATTGCATGCTTAGATGTGTGGTTAAATAATTTGAGAAATTATTTATGCTAAACCTTCCGCTGCACGTAATTAATTTTAAAATTACGAACCCGCATCCATGTCAACATGCACCTGGTCCCAACAGTTGTTTATTACTTTATATTATAGATAACATGGTATGTGGTGTCACACAGAAGATCATGTTATCAATACCTTGTAAAGTATAAGTAGTGACTCACAACCAAGATTGATTTGGACAAACCATTGGAACGGTTGTAGTGTAATTTGGTATTAGTCTATCTTGGCTATAGAATTATACTAGTACACTTTGTGTGTATTGAGCTGGACCGATTTGAGGTGATTCGATTTATACTGACTATATAATCGAACAAGACCTCAAGTTATTATGGATGTGCATGCTCATAATCCCGATATAATAACGAGCACATGTATTTAATATTTGTTTCTTTAATTACCAGTGGGCGAGATGTATTTGTTAAATCAATAGGCCCGTTAAATTGAAAAATAATATTATTTACGTGGTGTGCCATTGATTATAGAAGGAAATCGTGTCCTAATTATTTTAGGATGATGATGTCCCCTTGAGGAGCTCATAAAGATTATCATGTAAATCCTGTAGGTGGACTTGATCCGACATGATAATAAGGTTGAGTGGTCCTACTTTTGGAGTTAGATATTAATTAATTAAATTGTCAGTAATTTAATTAATTAATGGACATGCGATATCATAAACACGGGGAGAAAATATACACATAATAAGGATCCCATATTTAATTATGGAGTTGGTGCGGTAGTTCAATAATAACCCATTAGTAGAGCGGGTTATTATTAACGAATCGGGGATAGGATCGATTTGGAGACCAAAATCAACTCCTCCTCATGGTCCCTATTGTAGCCTATAAATACCTCATAAAACCATGAAACCAAAGACCTAATCAAGCCTATCTTTTCACTCCCTTTCTCTCTCTCTCCTAGGGTTACGGTGCCACAAGCCATCAAAGGGAGGTGGTTGGCGGCAACAAGAAGGCAAAGGGGAAGGGAGAAAGGCAATTCTTCTTCTTCATCTCTTTTCTCCTTTGGCCGGCACATCCATAAGGGAGGGCTAGGGCCGGCGACACAAGGAAGAAGAAAGGAGAAAGACCTTCTTCCTTGGAGGTGGTCGACGCAAGCAAAATGAAGGAGAAAGAGGTCTTGGTGGCTTTGTTTCTTGGAAGATCGTCACTCACACGATGTCCAAGAAGAGGATAGGAATATAATAGAAGATCAAGAGATAAAACAAGAGGTATAATCTTATTCTTGTTTCATTCTTGTATTAATTATTGTTTATATCTTGGACCCCGAATTGAACACAAGAACCGATGATCCATAATTCGTCATCTATTCTGCGGCTAATCGATAAAGGAGTTAGATTGCTTGAATAATAAGTTTGTACAAGCGATCACTCAATCAAATAGCACGATAATGAAGTAGGTTGTTCGGAAAGTTTTCTTTCCATCCAGATTAGTTCTAATCAATAGAATTTTAATCCGGGGAGATGGAGAGGAATTCCTTCCCCAACCGAAAACCAACTGATAAGATCGCCTTGAATTTCAGTTTGGGGAAGGATAGTGACGCCACACTCAAGAAAGATAAGAAGGTGAATGATAAGTCATGGGTGTTTTGATCGCCACAAGTTGCCTTGATAAGATCAGATTTAGTTCTTAGCCTAAGAACTCGAAGGAAGCTCTCACAATAGAGAAAACTCAGATTTCATTCCAATCCCAAAAAAAACTCCATAGCCATACAAGAGTTTTCCTATATATAGACTTAGTGGAAGTTGAAACATCAACCTCTACTACACTTCCCACTAAGTACTAATTATGCACCATTATCATGCATGCATGAATGCATGACATTTATTTTCCATCAACCACTAATCCCTAATAATAGCTTAGGAACTCTCAAAAAGGCATTAAAACCCACCAAAGGACTTCAAAAGCCACTCTAGAAAAATCCCCCAAAAATACATACGAAAATGATTCTCAAGTTGGCTCAATTTCATTTTAGTTGAAGAAATATGATCCACTTAGTTGTTGCCTCCATTGTGCATTGATCCTCCTTTTCCTTGAGCTCCATTATTAAGCCTTCCAAGGATTGCTTCATTTTTTAGTCTTGGACCTTGTCATGGGTCCTCCAATTCCCTTCAATGCTTCTTCATCCTCGGCTTTGTCTTGTAAGCTTGAAACCCCTCCTTGGCTTTCATCATTCCCTCCTTCTTTAGGTGAATTCGTCCTCGAATTTATGTCCTTATCACCTACATCAACATGACACAAATCAGCCACATTAAATGTTGGACTAACACCATACTCACCGGGCAAGTCAATCTTGTAAGCATTGCCATTAATTCTTTCCAATACTTGGAATGATCCATCTCCTCTTGGCTGAAGTTTTGATTTCCTTCGGGCAGGAAACCTTTCCTTCCTCATATGAACCCACACCCAATCACCGGATTCAAGGACAACTCTTTTTCTCCCTTTATTGGCTCTATTTGCATATTGCTCCATTTTCTTCTCAATTTGAGCTTTAACTTGCTCATGAAGCTTCTTCACATATTCCACCTTTGTTTTGCCATCCTTGTGAACTAAAGAAGAAGTATTAGGTAAAGGAAGCAAATCAAGAGGTGTTAGTGGATTGAACCCATAAACAATCTCAAAAGGAGAAAATTGAGTAGTAGAATGGGCAGCCCTATTGTAAGAAAATTCAACATGGGATAAACATTCTTCCCAAGACTTAATGTTCTTCTTAATAATTGCTCTAAAAAGAGTAGAAAGAGTCCTATTTACCACCTCAGTTTGGCGTCAGTTTGAGGGTGGCATGTGGTGGAGAAAAGAAGCTTTGTTCCCAGCTTATTCCATAAGGTCCTCCAAAAATGGCTTAAAAATTTGGTGTCACGATATGAAATAATGCTCCTAGGCATGCCATGAAGTCTTACCACCTCTTTGAAAAACAAATCTGCCACATGAGTTGCATCATCCACTTTGTGGCAAGGTATGAAGTGTGCCATCTTGGAAAATCTATCAACTACCACAAAAATGGAGTTCTTACCTTTTTGAGTGCGTGGTAGCCCTAAAATAAAATCCATAGACAAGTCAGTCTACGGGAAATCAGGAATAAGCAAAGGAGTGTAAAGACTATGAAGTGATACCTTGGATTTTGCTTTTCTACATACAATGCACCTTTCACAAAATTTCTGCACATCATGCTTCATGTGTGGCCAATGAAAATGTTCATGCAACATTTCTAAGGTCTTTTGAACCCCAAAGTGTCCCATTAAACCTCCCTCATGTGCTTCCCTAACTAGCAATTCATGCATGGATTCTCTAGGCACATAAAGTCTATTATTCTTAAACAAGTAGTTATCATGTCTAACAAACCAATTTTGTGATTTTTTTTCACACATAGCATATAATTGGGAGAATTCATTATCATGTACATATAATTCCGTAATATGTTTAATGCCAAGCAATTTAGTTTCGAGCGTAGCAAGTAAATTATACCTTCTTGAATGTGCATCTGCTACAACATTTGCCCTTCCTTGCTTGTGCTTAATCACATAAGGAAATTGTTTAAGAAATTCAACCACTTGGCATGCCTTTTGTTGAGCTTCCCCTGCCCTTTCAAATACTTCAAAGATTCATGATCACTATGAATGACAAATTCTTTAGGCAAAAGATAATGCTGCCATGTTTGCAAATCTCTAACAAGTGCATACAATTCTATATCATAAGTGGAATAGTTGAGAGTGGTGCCACCTAACTTCTCACTAAAATATGCAATGGGATGATCATCTTGAAGTAAAACAACCCCAATACCCACATGAGATGCATCACATTCAATTTCAAATGATTTGGAAAAATCAGGCAAAGCAAGAATGGGTGCGTGTATGAGTTTGTCCTTAAGTGCTTGAAATGCATTTTCTTGATTCTCTCCCCATTTAAAACTCATACTTTTCCTAAGAATTTCATTTAGGGGTGCTGCCAATGTGCTAAAATCCTTCGCAAACCTTCGATAGAAACTTGCCAACACATGGAAGCTCCTAACCTCACTCACAGTTTTAGGAGTTGGCCAATCTCTAATGGTCTTAACTTTCCCTTCATCAACCTGCACTCCTCTAGAACTTATGACAAAACCAAGAAAACCCACATGATCAGTGCAAAAAGAACACTTTTCTAAGTTAGCATATAGTTTCTCCTTTCTAAGGACATGTAAGATAGATTGGAGATGTGCAATATGCTCAACAATGTTGGAACTTGGATAGCTAGAGAGGGGGGGGTGAATATAGCCAGACACCGAAACTTAGTACTTATGATTTTCTGCACCTCAAAGGTTAGTAGCACAGCGGAAGCAAAGGAAAAACAGAGTTGCAGAATTTAATCCCTAAGCTAAGAACAAACACAAGAATGCTAACAAGAGGATTTACAAGGTTCGGGGGTAACTTGCCCCTACTCCTTGGCGTGCCCTTAAGGTGAGCGATCCCTTGATCGTCGGCAGATCAAGCCCTGGAAAATCCGGATAAAATGCAACCTCCTTCTCGATGGAGTAACCTCTCCACAGCGTTTCAACAAAGATAAAGTTTTAAACACAATGAAACACAAGAAGGATCTTACAGAGCACTTAGGACAGCAAGAACCCAAGCAAACTTCTCACCGAGCTCCACCCAGCGCAGATCTCACGCAAGAACTCCCTTCTTCGTGTCTTCTCACTGATGGACTCGCCAAGCTTCCTGGTTCTTCTTCCAAATGCTCAAGTGACAGAGGTTGCTTCAGACAGTAGAGTAATCACAGTTGCTTGCTCAAGATGATGGAACAACAGATCGCACAAACACAATGTGGAGAACTTATCACGCATCAAAGAAGTCTCGCAAGAAGTCTGTTCAGCAAAAACTACTCAGCTCTTCTCCGCTACGCAGCTTAAATCTCTCCACTGATCGCCAGGTCATCTCACTGCAGCCTCCAGCTGTTCACCTGTAACCACCAGCCTACCACTGAGCTCTCCTGGACTCCCTGAGCTTCCCTCAGCCTAGCCCCAGTCAGCAGCTCCAGCAGTGCCAGCAACCGTTGCAACCTGAGATGGCAAATGGACAAACCTGCTCCAAGGAAAGACCTCCATTGACTCTCCTTGAATATTTGAATTCATCCCTGTCACCTGCACACTTAATCAGAGCATTAGCACAACAAATCAGTAGTGAATCAAGTATCAGAGATTAAGCGCAGAGAAATCAGATATGTTCAGACGTGATCAGAGCGTCTGACAGTGCATTTTGAATTAAAGTGATCGGTCACCGGACCGATCAGAGAGCCTCCTGATCGGTCACCAGACCGATCAGAGTGGGTTTAGACCGACCAGGCTCCATCCTGATCAGTTCCCAACGCTCAATCAGAAATCACGATTTCTCCGGGACCGATCACCAGACCGATCCCAGGTTGTGGATCGGTCACCAGTCTGATCCACCCCTTTACAGGGTGATTCCTTAGCTTCGCAGTCCAACCCTCCTGATCGGTCACCAGACCGATCAGGGCATGATCAGACCGATCAGGCTCCGTCCTGATCGGTCATAGTGAGGAACTCGTGACACTTGATCGTTCACCAGAACGATCCGAACAGTATTCCAGATCGGTCACCAGACCGATCAGGAGCCAAGCAGTAAGGGGAACCAAAACCCACTGTATGCTCCCTGATCGGTCACCAGACCGATCAGGAGCAGAGCAGTGAGCGAACTGCATGCTCCCTGATCGGTCACCAGACCGATCAGGAGCCGAGCAGCAGGTTTCCAACCTCACTGTGTGCTCCCTGATCGGTCACCAGTCAGATCAGTCATTGCTGGATCGGTCACCAGACCGATCCACGAAGGAGCACTGTGCTAACTTCCCTGATTGGTCACCAGACCGTTCCAGGGACTCCAACCTAGCCCTCCAAGCTAGGACTTCATCCAACCTAGCCCTCTAAGCTAGGACCTGACCCTCCAAGCCAGGATTTCATCAACCTAGCACTCCAAGCTAGGACCTGGCCCTCTAAATCGGGATTTCATCAACCTATCCCTCCAAGCTAGGACCTGACCCTCCAAGCCAGGACTTTTTCATACCTGACCCTCCAGGTTAGGACTTTTGACACCTAGCCCTCCAAGCTAGGATTTTTCCTCACCTAACCCTCCAGGTTAGGACTTTTCACACCTAGCCCTCCAAGCTAGGATTTTCTCACACTTAACCCTCCAGGTTAGGACTTTTCACACCTAGCCCTCCAAGCTAGGATTTTTCCACACCTAACCCTCCAGGTTAGGACTTTTCGCACCTAGCCCTTCAAGCTAGGATTTTCTCACACCTAACCCTCCAGGTTATGACTTTTCACAACTAGCCCTCCAAGCTAGGATTTTCTCACACCTAACCCTCCAGGTTAGGACTTTTCACACCTAGCGCTCCAAGCTAGGATTTTTCCACACCTAACCCTCCAGGTTAGGACTTTTCACACCTAGCCCTCTAAGCTAGGATTTTCTCACACCTAACCCTCCAGGTTAGGACTTTTCAACACCGTGCCTAATCCCTGATCAGGACTTAATCATTATCATAATCATCAACCTAAACTAAAATCGGTGTCAACACCAAAACAACAATCAGGGTCAGACTGCATCAACAATCTCTCCCTTTTTGTTGTTTGACAACCCGATTTTAAGTTTAGGGATTCGAAGTCAATTTTCTCAAATTTCAGAATCATAGGGGAATCAGGATCCTCCCCCTACAACATAATCATCCTAAACTTAACCAACCACACTCTCCCCCTTTGTCAAACACCAAAAAGGGTCTAGAGGGTTGTTAAGTTTAAACATACTCCCCCTCAACCCTAGGGGTCTCCCAAAATAACAAAAGATATGATTAAATTTTTGAAAGCATACGAAAACATATGATAAAGATAAGGCATGACAAAACAATCATATGTATCATATGGAGTCATAAGCATAGCAATGCATAATAAGGCATACATGACGATAGCAATCATATGAACAATCATAAAAACCAATAATAAGCATAATATAGTAAAACATAAAAATCAGTCATAGCAGATGCAGTACATCGCATCAAAGTCAATACAGTACAAAAACCATCAAAGTCAAGTCATAGGCATCTAGCCATAGAGTCATACAATCCAGGCAGTCAAATAGTCACGGGTAGCAACAGAATACATCAACCATCAACGCGGGGGGGGGGGGGGGGGGGTCATCATGCATAGGGTCATCCATCGTGGCATCATCAGGAACAAAAGACCCCGGTGCAGCACTACCAGAGGGCGCATCTCCTGGAAAGGTGTGTCGGCACCACTCGTCATACCACGTCTGCTGCAGAGAACGGACCCCCGAGATATCGGACTCCACCGCGGTCAGTCTGCGATCGAAGGAGCGAAAACTCGACCGAACCTCCTCGCGATAGAGCTCTCGCAAATGAAGATCATGTTGGATGGTCCGAAGCTCTGAAATCTGCCAGCGTAGGTCTAGCTCTGCCTCATAGTCATAGTCATCAACAGCAGCGGGAGCCTCATGATATGCAGCAGCATCTGCTGGTGCCTGAAAGTGTGCGACTCCCCCAGGTAGCTCGCCAAGACCCCTCCCGTCCTTCCAAACCAGAGCCGATCGTGATCCCGGATGTAGATGTCAGACTTGGCAAACACTCGCTTGCCAAGTCTGCAATCCTGTCTAACCATGGGCACTGTCCTGCCCTTGGTTACATCAACACCTACTGACATAAGCCAGTCAGTGATGACGTGACCAAATGGCATATAGGCAGTGCGTCGGCTTGGCTCTCTATAGGATAGGATGGACTGAAAAATGCTCTCCATGATGTCAAAGTCCATGCGGCGGTGCATACTATAGAGCATCAGGCAATGGTAAGGTCGGATCTCGGTCAAAAGTTTGGAAGTGATCGGCAGGATGCAGTTTGTGATTATCTTGAACAGAATGTAATCAACAGGGGAGAGACGGAGCGCTGCAAAAGTCGGAAAGTCAGGCCCCAACTCATCAAGACTGGCTGGTCGAGGATGGCCAAAGAAGTGCTGATATATAGTGTCGGGGGTGACGTCAACAAAAGGAGCCAACAAAGGGTCAGGGAGCTCAGGATAGATAGAATACAAGTTAGGCGATCGACGACCGCCCAGATACTCCTCCAGGATCTCATAAGAGAAATCAAGATTTCTCTTGGCAACTCGGGTAGCGAATTCAAAGCCCCCTTGAGGCCCTTGTTGAAGGTTATTGTAGAGACAAGGTCATAGTTTATTGTCCTTTTGAGGGAAAGGAGAAAGCCCAGGTTGTAGAAGGTGATTATCTCCATGATGGAGGGACAATGCTCAGATAGAAAGGGACCATCAATTGATCGGCAGGAAAATAACTTGAAGGTGCGAGACTGAAATGCCTGCTCACAGGCAGCATTAGGGAACCTGGAACTCGACGAAAGCTGAGGCCTTCGGGAGGGCGCGGAAGAAGAAGAGTCTTTGCCCTTTGCGCTTCCCTCCACGGGTTCTTTGCCCTTAAATGATTTTCTAATGGGTTTGAATAGATCATGACAACAATTTGAATCAAGTAAAGTGAAACAAGTGAACATGATCATGACACAAGAATGAAATATAACACAAGATGGAATTGATCATATGAACATAAATTTAATCATTTGTAGGACACAAATTGATCAGTGAGGTGAGGTTTAATCAAAGAAACACGATTTGATCAAGGGAAGAATCAAATCATAATATAGATTGCAAATGATTAGATTTCATTAGTAGGGTGAAAAATCAGGGCAAGGTCACGGCAATGAGTAGGATCACAACACAATAAGAAAACACGAAAAGAAAGAACATGGTTAGCCCAAAACTTATGATAACTGAAGTAATCAGTAGGGTAAAACGAAACAACACTTACTTAGGTGCCATGATGAGTTGATTGATTTGTTGAAAACTTGATCACGAGAGGAAAAACGCAGAAGCTTGATAGGAACTCTTGCGCAGAAAGAAAAACTCTCATGCGTGCACGGGAAGGAGAAGAGCTCATGCGAAGAAGCTTGCGCACACACTCGCAGGGATCCAAGATCTCCTCGCCGAACTCTCAGGAACGCACAAGGAAGAAGGAGTGATAAATACCATTTTGTTGATTATTTTAATTGCTAAAATCCATGTTTGACCTAGGTTTTTATTGCTTAATTGTGAAATTGCCCTAGGTTTTAGAACTTACTCTTATTTTGGACTTAATTGCAAATTTATATAAAATTGGATTATTTGGCCACTAAATTCTTGATCTATTTTTGTAGGCATGAAAGGTTCATGGATCTAGGGCATATTGGGTCAAACTTGAGTCGGAAGTGACCCGGATCGAGTTATCAAGATTATGATTAAAAATGGGCCGTCCGATTCAAAAGCGGCTAGATCTGAGCCATCCGGGACCATCTGAAGCAATCCGAGCTAGGGTTAGGGTTGATCAAGCACTCTGATCAAGATTTGAAGGTTTCATTCCAATCAGAGCTAAATCAACCGTTGGATCAAGCTCGGAGGGCTCTAGATCGTCCATTCAAAGATTAGGTTGATCTGGACCATCCGTTGCACATCTGGAGGATCCGAGCTACCACGAGGTAGATCCTGACCCCTGATCATCATCATTAAAGTTTGGCTCAAATCAGAGCAAGATCAGCCGTTGGATTTCATCCGATCAATCTGGGCCGTCCATTGTTAGCTACTTAATCAGAAATTCCCCGCAGCTCTCCCCGTCGCGTCTCCGCCGCACAGTAGCTTCCTTCTTCATCTTCTTCAGTTTTTTTCAGTGGTTTTTCTTCAATTCAAGGGGCGCGACCCCTCGATTTCTCACCTAGATCGAGTGCTAGATCCTTGGGGAGCTGCTGCAGTGAAGTTCCAGCTCCGAATTGGCCAAAATAGAGCCGAGTGAGGGTTTCCTCGGCTCTGCCTTCGATTGCTTCGATTGTGGTTTTGTTCAATCCTTCATCCACCCGAGCAGTTCAGAGGGGTTCCCAGGAGTGTTTGGTTCATCCCCACACCATCCGCGCGATTGGACAAGGCAAGATTGAAGAAATTGATTGGGAATTCAGTTGGCATAGACTGTGAGCTGGATTGCTTCGCAGAGGTCGTTCTTCCATTGATTTGCTGAGCTTGCGGGTCCGAGGCTCACTCTTGCTTGACGACCAAGAAACATTTGAGCTAGGGAGTGATTGAGGATTGGTTTATTTGGTTAATTTTCATTGTTTGTAGCTGTAAATTTCGTTTCTGCACTTGGTTTAATTTCTGTTTTTGTTTCAGATTTGTTAACTTCGTTTATTGCATTGTTTCTGCTCAATTAGTGGTTCGAATTTGTTCTTCCAGTAGTTAGCTAGCTTATGTAGTTAACGCTTTATTTAGTTTCATTTGCTTGCAATTTCCTACTTGCGTATCAGTCCCGTTTCAGACCTGTTTTCTGCGTATCAGATTTCATTCCTGCACTCTAGTTTTCAGTTTCTGTAAGTTTTCAGTTTTAGGTTCTGAATTCGTGTTGAGTATACAATAGACCTTCTTAATCCTTCCTGACATTAGATAAGTTCTCTTGCATTTGGATTGTTATGTTTGTTTCTGCTATTGGTTGATTCTGAATTTCAGCATGTCTTAGTTCCATTTCAGCAGTTAATATCAATTCTGAAAATCTCAGTTATCACTTCCGAATTTTGCATCAGTTACATCAGCTCCTTTGAACCTTTATTGAAGTTAGGTTATTGCCTTAATTTTAGTTTGTTTGCCTGTTCTATATCTGATCGTTACTGCATTCCTGCACACAGATTTTGCGATTCTGCTTTTGCCTCTTGCATTTAATTAGTTCTGAATTGGATCAGTCCCTTGCTGCATATCAGTTCCATATCTTCTGAGTTATGTATCAACTGAAACCTCAACAAGCTGATTGGTATCAGCTAGTGTTCTATTTGGTTGTTTTTGGAATCTAGTGTCCTCTCGGCGCATTAGCTTTCAAAATTCTGGCAAGTTATATCAAGGGAGTTTCAATGTCTGATCTTGTATCAAGTTCAGCTTTAGCACCGTTTAGAATCAAGATTAAACCTATCTTCTATGCCTTGTTGTGATTGAAACCAGTTGCATTCAAAATTGGATCATTTCTGAATTGTAATTCATATCTGCACATGATGTGTTTACCTTGCGTATCAAATTGCTTCAATTGTGTCGAGTGAATGTGTCGGGTGGGATGTTGTAATTTCTGAAGTCCATAAATTCTGTAGTGAACCTTGCAATTTAATTCAGATTCGATTCCAAATTTAGATACTTTACATTGTTAGATTAAAGTCAACATTAATTAAGTTGGGTTTATTGGTTGCATTTGACTTTTCCGTCCATTAGTTGAATTTACTTTCTTTGCATTGCATTGCATTTCTAATTGAAACAAAACCCCGATTTCATTCGAAACCCAAAATTCACAAACGACACAACTCAAGCTCGAATCAAACACAACATCAACTAGTCCCTAGGAAAAATACGACCTGTGGCCCCTTTACTACGTTTTCATATTTTTGATTGCAAAAAGGGTTTCCAGCTTTCATGTATAAATATCTAAATTTGAGACCCACATTCGTGACATATCATTTGGGTTCGTCAAATTTTTGGCGCCGTTGTCGGGGAAGCAACTACTTGATTTGTTTGATTTTTGCTTGTGTACTTATGGGCATATCATTTGATTCTATTTTCTTTTGCTTTATCTTTCGTATACGGTTGCTGCCATTGTTCTTGTTTGTTTTGTGACAGGGCTGCAAGATCAAAATGTGGTCACCAGAGTTTTGTAAAGAGATAAAAGAGGCATTGGTGGAGTTGAAATGTTGGTGTAAGGAGTTGGAATACCAACAAAAACATAAAGCTCAGTCATCTACTTACCAGCAGCCGATTCAGCCTATATTTCAGCCACCTCAGCCACAATTTCAGCTTCTCAACCAATTTCAGCAGCCCTGTTCAGAGTTTCAGCCTTTTCAGCAATTTCAGCAGCCACCACAGCAAGATTTCCAACAGCCCTACTCAAATTTCCAACAAATTCAAAATGGGCAGCCCCAATTTTCAGTTTTTGAGCAACCAAATCAGTTTTGTCAGCCTCAATTTCAGCAATTACAACAATTCCAGCCACCACAACAATTCCAACAATTTCAGCAAGAATTTCAGCATTTTAACCAAAATTTCCAGCAGCCTTTTGCAAGTTTTCAGCATGGAAATAATCAATTTCAACCTCAATTCCAGCCATATCAACAAGGGCAGCAAGATTGTCAATCGTTTCAATCATTTCCACCTCAAAACCAACTATTTTTCCAGCCCTCACAGCTCATTAATCAGAATTTCCAGCAACAAAACCAGAATTTTCAGCCCACTCAAATTCAGTTTTCACCACCACAATTTCAACCTCAGATCCAAGAATTTCAGGGCTACAATTTTCAGCAATCTCCACCAACTTGTGAATCAAATTTTCAGCAGTTTAATCAGCCTATTCAACCATTTTATCAACCCCCACAGTCTCAATTTCAACACATGTTTCAATAAGAGCTTCAAAACTTCGGAAGGCAAATGGAACAAGTGGCTAGTGATTTGAATCAGATAAAAGCCCAAAGATCAGAACAATTAGCTTCTCAAGCTGCTTTTAATTATGAGAGCCCCGGAGTTAGTTTTTTATCAGTTCAAGGTGACCCTAGTGAATGGCTAAGTCCTTCTTCAAGTGATCTTGCAAAATTAGTAGTAGAAGAATAAGTAATCATCAAATATAGGGCACCTACAGCATCCATCCCTCCGGAGATTCCTATTCAAAATTCATTTCCAAATTTTTCAGCTCCAGAAGAAGAAACTGAAGCTCCACAGGACCATTCTAGACTTTTATTTTGTGATGATAGTATTATTGATGGTCCTAATTTTTCTAATATTGTTGTTGCAGATATTACTGAGGAAACATACACGGGAGATGATTCCACAGGTGTAGGGGATTACACTAAGCCCCAGGGACCACCACAATTTACTGGTACATTAGAAGATTCAGAAGATGAACCAGAAAGTGTAGGGACTTACATGGTGGAAGCAAGAACCCAAGGATCACCTATTCCAGTTGAGTGTCCACCAGAGCTTGAGGCTGAAGAGGAGCATGTACTTGATCAGGAGGAAGCCATGGATACATCTACTCTTGTAGAACCTCCAGGTATTCTCCAGCACGCTCAGGTAAGTATTTCTCCTCTTTGTTCAGAAAAATTCAAAAAGATACCTAGTGCTAACTTTATTGGTTATGATGAATTTATTGATATACCTTGTGTAGAAATTGTTTGTGCAAATCCAATAGAGGTACCAAAAATTGATTTCCTTGGTCATGATGCATTACCTGATACATCTCTTGTAAATATGGATTGTGAAATAATTTTAGAGGCACCTATAATTGATGTTGTTTGTTATGATGAATTACTTTATACATCTTTTGTAGATATGAATTGTGAAAAATTTTTAGAAGTGCCTGAAATTGATGTTATTTATTTTGATGAATCTCTTGTAATATCTTATGCTGAAGTTGAATGTGAAAAACTTATGGAGGTATCTGAGATTGATTTTATTGGCTGTGACACATTGCTTGATACATTTCAGATAGGAAATAATTGTGAAAATACTATTGATGTGCCAAAAGTTGATTTCATAGGGTGTGATAAGTTAATTGATATACCTTTGGAGGATATTACTTATGAAAAATTCATTGAGATACCAGAATTTGATTTAATTGGACATGATGCAGTTTTGGATACATTTCATGCAGAGACTGATATTATTTTATTTCTTTCTGACCCTGCACGCTTGAGAGAGGTATTACATTATTTTGCAGGGTCCAGAAGACTTCAGGAGTGGGTGCTCCAACTGAACAGACTTCAACCTCCTGGAAGGACTTCTGAAAGGCATCAAGAAGGAGGAGAAGATCTTACTTTAATCCATAGACCTCCATTCCTTCAATGGCTATTGAACCTGAATCGCCTGCGGCCACCTGAACATTTTGTTGCAAAGTTTAAGTGTGGGGGAGTCCCAAATCTTTCAGCCACCCATTTTCCTCCACTACCACAATGGAGGCTACTTCTGGATAGACTCCGCCCACCAGAATAAAGGGGAGTTTGTTCTTTCTTGTATTTTCTTTTATTTCATGTTTCATTTTTTATGCTTTCTAGAAGTAGAATTTTCTTTTAAATTGAGTCCTTGTCAATAAAAGCATGTTAGTTCTCTTGGAAGTTTGTTTCTTACATGAGTAGAAATAAATGTATCCCTCTAGGTTATTCCATAGCATTTTAGAGTCTTTTGGAAAATAAATTAAATTTGGTTGTTAAAACTTAGGGTTTGAGCTCATGGATGAATTCTTAGATGCTTGAGTACTATTTAGTTTTAGATTCTTAATTGATGACTTGAGATGAATTATTTTTGCCTAGTGAGAATTAGTCTTATATTTGTGACACACAGATGTTATTGAACTCTAGAACTTGCTTAGGTTCTTTCAAAACTATATTTCAAGGATTGGATCACATCTATAGAGGCTAATCCATTTGTTTTCCTTTCCACATCAATTTTTAGTAATAATCATGTTTATTCTCTTTTTCTTTACTTATCTCCTACGCTTACCCATTTTTTTATGGATTTGTTTGCTTGGGATGTTCTTTGATGTTATTTTGCCCGGGACGGACAAAAGATTAAGTGTGGGGGAGTGACTAGAGTGACTAGTGATTTGGAAGCAATTTTTATCAAGGATGCACTTCATTTCGATTTTTTTTTTTCATGTGCCAAGTGAGTTGAGTTTGGTGCCAAAAATCAGAGGAAGGAACCATTGCAGCATATAGATTTTTGTTGCTAAATTGGAGATTAAAGCCATTCGTTGCCAAGTTTTATTCGAAAAAAAACAAAGCACAAGTGGCACACAGAAAAAAAAACAAAAATCTGTGCCAAAGAAAGAAAAGAAAAAATCTGTGAAGTTATTGGGACTGAAATTGGCTTGGCTCAAAAGTTGGGAAGTCAAGATCAACAACCTTTTATAGGAAGTCTGAATTGAGAGGGCTGTGAAGCTGAGCAGAAGTGGAAACGGTTGGAAAACCTGAAGCTAAACAAAAATCTGTGCCAAATCAGAAAATCTGAGATTATTGCAGAAAATGGTGCCAAAAATCAGAGGAAGGAAGGAAATCTGTGCATTGCTGAGGCTGGAAACCAATTTACTGATCTGGAATGGAATGGAAATGAATTGCAGCAGAAATAATCCGGATTTACAGCAGAAAAGAAGCAAAACAGAAAAAAAAAACAACACAGTGAAGCTGGAATCCAAAGCACACTGAATTCAAAGCTACTAGACTGAGATACATGCTGATACCAATCAGCTTGTTTGAGGTTCATTTGGTATCAGATTAAGGAGCTGGAAAACTGTGAAGAGCTGGGGGAATTGATTGAATACAGAAATAAATTAAATGCTGAGTTAAACTAACAAGTAGCAACCCATTTGAAGCTCATGATAGTATTGGATTGTAATTGGTTCTGATCAGGATTTGGTGAAGCTGATCCCATCATAAATGAACAAAGAGAGGCTGCAGAAAAATCAGGAAATCAGCAGCTGGAAGAAAGAAAAAAAAGGGATGAAAACAGTTTGAAAAAAAAAACAGAAAAACAAAGAAACCAAGTGGACACAATTGAGTTGGCACCATGAAATCAAGTGAAGTTTTTTCTCATCCGAATTAAAGCCTTGTTCCATTACATATTTGACCTTACTAGAGAGAAAGAAAAAGAGGAAAAATCAGGAAAGAAGAATGGAGAAAGCAAGGTTGGCACGCAATAGGCAAGACTTGGTACAAGGAAATCAAGGAAGAGTTTTTCATCCAAATCAAAGGAATTTATTCAAGTTTCACTTAGCCACATTTTTTTGATTTCACTAGAGGACTGTTAAGATGGGGCAAAGCACATTGGAAACATTTTTGAGCAACCAAGTCTCCCACTCCATCAAATTTTCCATTTTCTTGGTTTTTACTCCATTTCTCACCATTTTCTATTGTTTTCACTTGTTTTTGTAGATGTTGATCCTAATCATGAATAATGGTTGAGATTAGACAATAAGCAAGCCTATGGTAGTGCAAGAAGCATATGTGTTTGAGTGAGCTCCACTTCCATCATTAACTTAGAACTTAAGGAGAGAGCCACCAAAGTTTCCTTGAAAGGCTAGTGGTTTGAATTCATCTCAATGACTCATGATGGATGAAAAGACTAAGTTGTTGATTTAAGGACAAGATACTAATCCATAGAGCTTAGATTTTTGAGAATTGACAACCTTAGGTAATTTCTTTTCAATTGCTTCTAATTATGTTTAAGAAAGCCTAAGGGATACTTATTTAGTAGTTTCGCGAGACGCTCAAGGTTAAGTGTGGGGGAGTTGATAAATATAATTTTGTTGATTATTTTAATTGCTAAAATCCATGTTTGACCTAGGTTTTTATTGCTTAATTGTGAAATTGCCCTAGGTTTTAGAACTTACTCTTATTTTGGACTTAAATGCAAATTTGCATAAAATTGGATTATTTGGCCACTAAATTCTTGATCTATTTTTGTAGGCATGAAAGGTTCATGGGTCTAGGGCATATTGGGTCAAACTTGAGTCGGAAGTGACCCGGATCGAGTTATCAAGATTATGATTAAATCTGGGCCGTCCGATTCAAAAACGGCTAGATCTGAGCCATCCGGGACCATCTGAAGCAATCCGAGCTAGGGTTAGGGTTGATCACGCACTTTGATCATGATCTGAAGGTTTCATTCCAATCAGAGCTAAATCAACCGTTGGATCAAGCTCGGAGGGCTCTAGATCGTCCATTCAAAGATTAGGTTGATCTGGACCATCCGTTGCACATCTGGAGGATCCGAGCTACAACGAGGCAGATCCTGACCCCTGATCATCATCATTAAAGTTTGGCTCAAATCAGAGCAAGATCAGCCGTTGGATTTCATCCGATCAATCTGGGCCGTCCATTGTTAGCTACTTAATCAGAAATTCCCCGCAGCTCTCCCCGTCGCGTCTCCGCCGCACAGTAGCTTCCTTCTTCGTCTTCTTCAGTTTTTTTTAGTGGTTTTTCTTCAATTCAAGGGGCGCGACCCCTCGATTTCTCACCTAGATCGAGTGCTAGATCCTTGGGTAGTGAAGTTCCAGCTCCGAATTGGCCAAAACAGAGCCGAGTGAGGGTTTCTTCGGCTCTGCCTTCGATTGCTTCGATTGTGGTTTTGTTCAATCCTTCATCCACCCGAGCAGTTCAGAGGGGTTCCCTGGAGTGTTTGGTTCATCCCCATACCATCCGCGCGATTGGACAAGGCAAGATTGAAGAAATTGATTGGGAATTCAGTTGGCACAGACTGTGAGCTGGATTGCTTCGCAGAGGTCGTTCTTCCATTGATTTGCTGAGCTTGCGGGTCCGAGGCTCACTCTTGCTTGACGACCAAGAAGCATTTGAGCTAGGGAGTGATTGAGGATTGGTTTATTTGGTTAATTTTCATTGTTTGTAGCTGTAAATTTCGTTTCTGCACTTGGTTTAATTTCTATTTTTGTTTCAGATTCGTTAACTTCGTTTATTGCATTGTTTCTGCTCAATTAGTGGTTCGAATTTGTTCTTCCAGTAGTTAGCTAGCTTATGTAGTTAACGCTTTATTTAGTTTCATTTGCTTCCAATTTCCTACTTGCGTATCAGTCCGGTTTCAGACCTGTTTTCTACGTATCAGATTTCATTCCTGCACTCTAGTTTTCAGTTTCTGCAAGTTTTCAGTTTTAGGTTCTGAATTCGTGTTGAGTATACAATAGACCTTCTTAATCCTTCCTGACATTAGATAAGTTCTCTTGCATTTGGATTGTTATGTTTGTTTCTACTATTGGTTGATTCTGAATTTCAGCATGTCTTAGTTCCATTTCAGCAGTTAATATCAATTCTGAAAATCTCAGTTATCACTTCCGAATTTTGCATCAGTTACATCAGCTCCTTTGAACCTTTACTGAAGTTAGGTTATTGCCTTAATTTTAGTTTGTTTGCCTGTTCTATATCTGATCGTTACTGCATTCCTGCACACAGATTTTGCGATTCTGCTTTTGCCTCTTGCATTTAATTAGTTCTGAATTGGATCAGTCCCTTGCTGCATATCAGTTCCATATCTTCTGAGTTATGTATCAACTGAAACCTCAACAAGCTGATTGGTATCAGCTAGTGTTCTATTTGGTTGTTTTTGGAATCTAGTGTCCTCTCGGCGCATTAGCTTTCAAAATTCTGGCAAGTTATATCAAGGGAGTTTCAATGTCTGATCTTGTATCAAGTTCAGCTTTAGCACCGTTTAGAATCAAGATTAAACCTATCTTCTATGCCTTGTTGTGATTGAAACCAGTTGCATTCAAAATTGGATCATTTCTGAATTGTAATTCATATCTGCACATGATGTGTTTACCTTGCGTATCAAATTGCTTCAATTGTGCCGAGTGAATGTGTCGGGTGGGATGTTGTAATTTCTGAAGTCCATAAATTCTGTAGTGTACCTTGAAATTTAATTCAGATTCGATTCCAAATTTAGATACTTTACATTGTTAGATTAAAGTCAACATTAATTAAGTTGGGTTTATTGGTTGCATTTGACTTTTCCGTCCATTAGTTGAATTTACTTTCTTTGCATTGCATTGCATTTCTAATTGAAACAAAACCCCGATTTCATTCGAAACCCAAAATTCACAAACGACACAACTCAAGCTCGAATCAAACACAACATCAACTAGTCCCTAGGAAAAATACGACCTGTGGCCCCTTTACTACGTTTTCATATTTTTGATTGCAAAAAGGGTTTCCAACTTTCATGTATAAATATCTAAATTTGAGACCCACATTCGTGACATATCATTTGGGTTCGTCAAGGAGACGCAGGAAGAGCTCACGCACAGGATGAGGATGCGCAAGAAGTGAGTTTCGGTGCTAGGGCTTGGGAGATGTAGGGTTTAGACGAAGTTAATCGGTTGGTGGATCGATCCACCAACCAAACTTTAATACGATCGAACGGATCACCGTTCGATCTGGGAGCGCCCAGACCGATCAGGCTCCAGCCTGATCGGACTGGCCTGGTCCTGATCGGTCGGGTGACTGATCAGGTAGGCCCCTGATCGATCGGCTGATCGATCAAGAAGCGAACAATAGGTTTGGAGGTTTTTCCATGAGCCCCTTGATCGGTCTGTGGACCGATCACCACAGGGTGCCAGATCGGCCCGGGGACCGATCCAGGCCAACACAGGATATTTGGTCAATTTTTTCGCGAAGTGTTCTATGACCCCTCTGATCGGTCTGTGGACCGATCACCACAGAGGGCGCCAGATTGGTCCGGGGACCGATCCAGACCAACACAGTGGGTTTTGACAATTTTTCGCAAAGGAGCTGGATCGGTCCGTTGGACCGATCAGACATACTCTTGATCGGTCCGGTGACCGATTAGGCTTCCTGAATTTTCCTGATACGATCTGAAACTTTCAATTTCAGACTTCCAAATGATTTCTGACAAGATCTGATGAAAGTTATCGATCTTGGAAGTGGTCCCTTGACTAAAATTGATCCCTGAACCAAGATCAAAGGTCCTTATGGGTTTAACAATCACTTTGCTCCACTCAAGTGGAGTCAAACTCAATCAACAAACATCCACTCAATTTCAACCAAGTTTGTATCCAAATAAGGTCTCCAATCAAGTTTTCTTGATTGGAATGTCCAAGTATGATCATGGAGCCAAGTACACATGTGTTATACATTGGTTTTCCCCATACTTGGTCACCGAAGTGATTTTTATCTCGTCAACCAAATTTCTCAACGGATGCATTGATATTTTGAGAAATTGAGTTGATCCTAGCATCTCACCCCATTTCTAGCAAACAAAAATTTTTTGTTGAACCTTATAGTTTGTGTGAGATGTCCCCAAGTTACCCAATTATTTTTCCCAACAATTCGAAATGATTATGAAGGGGTTTGAATGCATTTTGATGTCTATGAAGCGCAACACATTCTCAACTCCCTTTTTAAGATGCTAAACTCATTCTCGGGGAGTGGTTTAGTGAAAATGTCCGCTAGATTTGATTTGGACTCCACATATGAGAGTACAACATCTCCTCTAGCAACATGATCCCTAATGAAGTGGTGACGCACTTCAATATGTTTGGTTCTAGAGTGATGGACCAGATTCTTGGTTAGGTTAATTATGCTAATGTTGTCACACAATACTTGCACACCCTTGTAGCTTAATCTATAGTCCTCTAGAGTATGAGTCATCCACAACAATTGCGCTATGCTCTCTCCCATAGCAATATATTCTGCCTCGGTCGTGGAGAGAGCAACACAATGTTGCTTCCGACTTGACCAACTAACTAGAGATGATCCTAAAAATTGTCAACTCCCACTTGTGCTTTTTCGGTCCAACTTGCATCCAGCATAGTCGGAATCGGTGTAGCCAATTAGGTCAAACAATTCGGTACGGGGGTACCATAGACCAACTCCTATTGTGCCCTTAAGGTATCTCAAAATTCTCTTCACAACAATTAAGTGAGATTCCTTGGCACAAACTTGATACCTAGCGCACATACCCACAACAAAAAGTATATCAGGTCGACTGGCTGTGAGGTATAGCAGACTACCTATCACGCTTCGATATTGAGTCAAATCAACAGGTTTACCACTCTCATCATTGTCTAATCTTGTGTTTGTCGCCATGGGAGTGGTTACCTCTTTTGAATCACTCATGTTGAATTTTCGGAGCATCTCTTGAGTATACTTTGATTGGTGCACATGGATCCCATCTCGGGTTTGTTTGATTTCAAGTCCAAGGAAGAAAGTCAACTCTTCCACTAGACTCATTTCAAATTCACTCTCCATGTGTCCAATGAATTCATTTAAATATCCCTTGTTGTTTGAGCCACAAATTATGTCATCGACATATACTTGGGCTACAAATATATTGTCACCATCTCTACGTAGAAATAGTGTAGGGTCTATTTGGCCTCTAACAAAGCCTTTTCCAATTAGGAATGTCGACAACCGCTCATACCAAGCTCAGGGTACTTGTTTAAGGCCGTAGAGCGCCTTCTTGTGCTTAAATACGAGGTTTGGGAATTCGGTACTCTCAAACCCCGGAGGTTGTTCGACATAGACCTCTTCTCTTATTAAACCATTTAGAAAGGCTGATTTGACATCCATTTGATATAGTTTGAAACCATGATGTGCTGCAAATGCAAGCATCAATCGGATGGACTCTAATCGTGCCACAGGAGCATAGGTCTCATTATAATCAAGACCTTCAACTTGACTGTAGCCCTTGGCTACTAAGCGTGCCTTGTTTCTTATGATTTCTCCCTTATGGTTCAATTTATTTTTGAAGACCCATTTGGTTCCAATAATGGTGGTCTTCTTAGGTCTAGGGACTAATTCCCAAACTTGACTTCTTTCGAATTGACCTAGTTCATCTTGCATGGCAATGATCCAATCGGGATCATTTAACACCTCGTCAATTTTTTTAGGTTTAATTTCGGAAATTAGGGCAACTTTATTAGCCTTATTCCGGAAGAATGATCTTGTAACGACCCGGAAAATTTTCTCAATATTTTATTTAAAAATATTGATCATGTCTAGATAATTTTTTGAGGAACCTAGAGATACTAGTATGAACTTTAGCCTAGTTACCCATAATTTTCTCATTTAAATTGAGAAGCTAAGTACTAATAGGCTTTTCTAAGATCATGGTTATTGGTGGATTTTAGGTGGAATTTAATATAAATATAAATGGGTGATAATTAGGAATATTAGCATGATCATGGGTGGGTATTAGGGGAATTTTTGAAAATAATAAAAAAATAAAATAAAAATAAAGTGCTTGCACCAACGATTAAACCTTGGACCTATGATACCACCATGCATGTACTAACCAATTCACCTAGCAAGGGAGTGCTAGTAGAGAATAAAGAGAATTTTGGTTAAGGCTTAGGGAAGTGAAGAGTCATCAAGAGAAGAGACACCATGACCCTTCACTTGCCCCCTTTCATGTGGTATAAAAGAGTGCATGAGAGAAGAAGGGACATAGGAGTTACTCTATTTTCCTTCTCTTCTTCCCCAAGACCATTCCTCTCCTCCTTTCTTCTTCTCCTAGCCGAAACCCACAAGGGTTTCTTTCCCTTGGAAAAGCTTCACAAAGAACTCCATCTTGAAGATCCAAGACCCTCTACAAGGCTACAAGGGCTAAGGAGAAGTATAGGGTCTAGGAGGTTTCTTTTTACTTTCTATTCAAGGTTTATAAGCAAGATCAAGGAAGGTAAGACTCCCTCACCTGTGGTATAATAGTTTCCGAGTTATTTTCATGATGCAATGATTTGTTTGGACTATATGTGGAGAAAACCAAAGTTAGGACCCTTGTAACTTTCGGCCACCATGGGTTTCTATGGTTGGGTTTGGATCTAACTCTCAAATGATGTTTCTTATGTTTTCTCATGTTGTAAAAGGTGTTAATAAGGGTTTATATGAAAGTTTTACATGGTTTAGGGCCCTTGTAACTTTCGGCCAAGAGGGGTTTTAGGGCAAGAAGTTAGGTTTAACTTCAAGAAAGGGTTCAAATGGCTCCCATGGTATTATATGTAAGGTAATAGATGTGAATTGGGCATTTTATGAATTTTTCATGGGCTTGTGATCCTCTTTGAGTTTCGGCCAACTCATGATTTATGGCTAGGACTTAGAGTTAAATCCAAATAAGGGATCAAATGGTTTTCTATGGCATAGTATGTATGGTATGGAATGTTAATCATGACCTATGTGAATTTCTCATGGACTTATTGTCCTTTAGGGTTTCGGCCAAGACCCTAATTTAGGGTTTGGTTTGGGTTAGGGTCTCAAGGATGCTTGAGTATAGGTTATTAAGATGTAAGTATATGGTTAAGCAAGATGTGAGGATCTTTATGTTACCAAAACCCTAACTTCATATGCTAGGTATCATGACTTCGTATGTTTAGGATATATGTTATGTTTTATTCATGAATGTTTTAGACCATGCGCCATGAGCCTAGGGAATATGAATCATGTATGAAAAGATCTATGCATGTTTACCTATGTACCCTAATCATGCAAGTTTTATGAATTAAGATGCTAATTATGTATGTATGCCATGATTTATGAATGATATGCATGTATGCCATGTTTTATGAATGACATGTATGTATGCCATCCTTCATGAATGATATGTACGTATGCTATGTTTAAGAATGAAGATGATTAATGAAAATGATGATCATGGCTCTAAGACAAAATGATGTAAGCATGACATACCTTATGAATGAAGAAAATGAATAATGATGAATGTTCATGCCTATAAGGCATCATGATGTTAAGTATGAATGATGAATTGTTAAGTATGTTTATGTCATGCTAAGGGATGGGCACCTTAAGAACGCCTCGGTTCTGGACTACCGTAGCTGTCCTCGGTTCTGGAACTACCGTAGCTGTTCCTATGCTTATGTCAAGTTTCATGAAATAAGATTATGTTTATGCTAAGAATGTTCTATGAATGATGAAGTATGTGAAGTATTTTATTTTTATGAATGGGCTTATACCGGACCGAAGTAAGGGTCCAAGGGATGGGCACCTTAAGAACGCCTCGGTTCTAGACTACCGAAGCTGTCCACGGTTCTGGGACTACCGAAGCTGTCCAACAGGGATGAGCACCTTAAGAACACCTCGGTTCTAGGACTACCGTAGCTGTCCTTACCCTAGTAGGTCGAGATTTGCTACCTCATATTTACTTAGGGATGCGCGCATATGATGTATGTATGGGGTACAAGCCGAGGACACCCTATGATGTTATGATTATGTTCAAGTATTTATAACTATGGTTTCAAAAAAAAATTAAGCATCCTTATGATACATGCATTTGACTCATGCATTCATTCATGTTATGCATTATACCATGATAAGTATGCGTATGTTTATGTTTATGTTTATGCTCATGTTAAGAATGATGCCATGATAAGTATGTTTGCGTTCATGTTTATGCTCATGTTAAGAATGATGCCATGATAAGTATGCATATGTTTATGTTTATGTTTATGTTTATGTTCATGTTAAGAAATATGCCATGATAAGTAGGTCTATGTATATGATGATGACAAGAATTATGCCATAGGAGATATGTGTCAAGTTAATGCTTTATGTTCGGAATTATGCAATGTCCACTGTTCCATGGTTATGAATATGTGACGTACGGATTTTTGTGAGTAGGAATGGGTCTTACTAAGGCTCTGTGCTTACAGTCATATGTGTCTTATGCCGCAGATCAAGCAAGAGGTTACTAAGGGAAGCAGCAGGAGGGGCAAGAGCATGTGTGTGTGTGGCGGTGACATGACAAAGGATTCTTTTATTTACACGTATCGCATGTCTTGGGTTTTGAAATGCCTCCTTAGATGCTATACTATGCTTATAATGGTTATGCTTATTGAATGACTTAAGACTTATGATGTTATGGATAAGTTACTTGCTTCTTATAATGCTTATGGATAAGTTATGGAAAGTTTATATCATGATGCTATGTAAGCTGGTAATATGCTAAGTTACAACGTCACCATGTCATTAATGATAATTTAGGCATGTATATATGGTTCATGGATTAGTTGTATGGTTAAACGCATGTCTAGAATGAAAAAAATCATTCCGCTGCATTAAGATGTTCTATATGTACATGTATGTTTAGCGTAACGCGTCCTTTCCGTCACACCGTAAGGTGGGGGTAAAAGACGGGCGTTACAGGTTGGTATCAGAGCAGTTTGCAATCTCACTACACACACATCAAGCCTTCTTCCTGCAGCTTCCAAGTAAGTACTTCCATGCATATCCGATTTCCTTTTATGATTCTGGAATATGCAAGTACGAATAGTGCCTTATGATAGATGATGGAAAGTACTTGTAGGATATGTGAATATGAACGATAGTTTTCTATTGCTTTCTTTATGAAGATCAAATGATTTAGAACATAGTATGGGGATAGGAATAACAATAACTCATATTATCCATACTTGCCCTTTATAAAGGAAAGCATGGCTAGAAGACAGAGTAACAGACTTAATGAGACCACTCCCTCGCCTGATCTGATGCAGTTAGTGACCCAACTGCAGCGTCAAGTCACTGAGCAGCAGCAAACCATTAATACTCTGATGAACTAACAAGAAAATTCTACTACCCCTCCGGCGAACCATACCGCTATACCTGTTGCGCCTACGGTTAGGCAAACTCCTCCGTCAGGCTCGACCACTGTAGCACGACAAGAGGCTTATCTGATCCAGTGGTTGAGGCTGAATCCGAAAAACTTCCCGGGTATCGGTGAACCGTGGGATGCTCAAGCGTGGTTCAAGACTATGGAGAGTACAATGGAGCTGCTGGACTGGCTGAACCTGAGAAGATCAAGTGTGCATCATTCTGCCTTTCTGGGGATGCCAGAATGTGGTGGGAAAGGGTCAAGGCTAAGAGATAGGTGAACCAGATGACGTGGTCAGACTTCGAATCGGAATTGTTCGAAGAATTCTTCGAAGAATTCTTTAATATGCGTGTCACCAATAAACACTATGACGAGTTCACGGAATTCCGACAAGGCAATCTCTCTGTCAATGTAGCCATGAAGAAATTTAATCGGCTGGCTCGTCTATGTCCCGAACTGGTCCGCACTGAGAAGGAAAGGGTCCGACTTATGTTAAAGATGTTGCGACCCGAAATAGCCCTGAACGTGGCTGGCGGAGTTAACAGACCGCAGACTGCTGAGGAGTTGTTTAGTAGTGCCCTACTCACCGAGCATTACCTGAACAACATCAATCACCAAAGGAAGGCATTAAATGAAAGTAAGAATCAAGTTCACCCCGGGATTCTCGATTCTTCATTTTTCATTATCCCCAATGTTCTTTCCTTTCATTACCACTCAGCAGGTCAGAAACCTCAGAGCACCAACGCTAACTGGAAGGGGAACCAGAGTGGTAAACGGCAGCCAGGGAACAACTCCCAAGGGGGCCTAGCAAATAAACAGTCCAGGTTTCCCCTGTGTGCCATGCGGGAAAATGCATCCCGGGGAATGTCGCAAAGGTACGAACCGGTGTTTCAATTGCGGGGTGGAAGGGCACATGGCTTCTCACAGTCCTACCAAGAACCCGACACCTCCTCAACAGCTTGTACAGTATCAGGGTTCACCAGCGAAACTACATTATATGCAAGCTGAGCTGGAAGGTAATCTGATGAGTCAAGAGAGATTGGAGGCCCCACCAACTATGGAGGATGCCAGGGTTTTCTCTATTACTAAGGAAGATGCCGCAAATGCTTCGATGGTTGTCACAGGTCAGATATTTATTTACAGTCAGTATGTTAATGCACTATTTGATACTGGGCAACGCACTCGTTCATCTCTACATTCTACACTAAGAAGATAGATATGTCTCCACAAGTTTTAAAATGCAAGTTCTTAACAACCCTGCCTTCGGGAGAAATAATGACATCCACTCACGTGCTGCGTGCGGTGCCAGTCGGAATTGCGGGAAGATAACTCTACTGCGATCTGATAGTACTCGACATGCAGGACTATGATGTTATAATGGGAATAGATTTTCTTATCAAATACGGTGCTTCCGTCGAGTGCCGTAAACGAAGGGTGGTCTTTCAACCCGAGGCAGATTCTACGTTTGAATTTATTGGAGAGCCAAGGAAAATAACCGGGAAATTCTTATCAACTCTCAAAGCACGGAAGATGTTAGACAAGGGATATACTGGTTTTCTAGCACATGTGGTTGACGTAGGTCAAACAAAGGATCAGAAGTTGGAAGATGTCAGAGTTGTATGCGAGTACCCAGAGGTATTCCCGGATGAATTACCGGGGTTAGCTCCTGATAGAGAGGTGGAATTCGAGATCGAATTAGTTCCTGGTACTAACCCGATCTCCAAGGCACCCTACCGTATGACGCCAGTTGAATTGAAGGAACATCAAGAACAGCTACAGGAGTTGCTCGATAAGGGACTTATTCGCCCTAGTCATTCCCCATGGGGAGCTCCGGTACTGTTTGTGAAGAAGAAAGACGGATCTATGCGAATGTGCATAGATTATCAAGCACTGAACAATGTAACGATCAAGAACAGGTATCCTCTTCCGAGGATAGACGGCCTATTTGACCAATTAAAAGGAGCTACCGTGTTCTCGAAAATCGATCTGAGGTCTGGTTATCATCAAGTCAAAGTAAAACAGGATGATATCCCGAAGACGGCCTTCCGGGCAAGGTACGGGCATTTTGAGTTTGTTGTCATGCCCTTCGGTGTGACCAATGCTCCTGCTATGTTTATGGACCTTATGAATCGGGTGTTCTCGTCTTTTCTCGACAAATTTGTTATCGTCTTCATCGATGATATCCTTATTTATTCAAGAGACCAAGAAGAGCACGCCAAGCATCTGAGGATAGTACTACAGACTCTTCGGGAAAAACAACTGTAGGCCAAGTTCTCCAAATGTGAGTTCTGGCTTGACCAAGTGGGCTTTTTGGGCCATATTATTTCCAATGATGGGGTTATGGTAGACCCAACAAAGATTGAAGCTGTGAATAACTAGAGCCGGCCGAGGAATGCCAGCGAAATCAGAAGTTTTCTTGGGCTGGCGGGCTATTATCAAAAATTTGTGGAGGACTTCGCAAGGATTGCAGCCCCTCTAACAGCTTTCACCCGGCAGGATAAGAAATATGAATGGACGGAAAACTGCGAAAAGAGTTTCTTGGAGCTAAAAAGGAGACTTACAAGTGCTCCAATTCTTACCCTTCCGGAAAATAACCAGGGCTTCGACATGTATAGCGACGCCTCCCGACTGGGACTTAGAGCTGTGCTTATGCAGAATGGTAAAGTCATTGCCTACGCCTCTAGGCAACTTAAAGAACATGAACAGAATTACCCTACCCACGATCTAGAATTAGCCGCTGTGGTCTTCGCTCTTAAGATATGGAGGCACTATCAGTATGGAGCGTAGTGTAGGATTTATACAGACCACCAGAGCCAGTGGTATTTCTTCACTCAGAAGGACCTAAATATGAGACAACGCCGGTGGCTGGAGTTGGTAAAGGACTACGACTGCGAGATCTTCTACCATCCAGGAAAGACAAACAAAGTGGCCGATGCACTCAGCCGGAAGTCAAGTGTCACCTTGATGTCCATATCTAGATTACCCCGACTCCTCGAAAGGGAAATTATGAAGTCTGGGGTCGAGGTCATCTCCGGATGGCATTCTACTATGACATTATCACCGACGCTGTTCGAGGTCATATTGGACAAACAAGATGGTGATCCGAGCCTTCAGAGAATCAAACAGGAGATCCTAGAAGGAAAGGGTGATGGTTTTCATATCGCCAACGGGGGAGTACTCTATCTTAGGGATCGTTTATGTATTCCTAATGATCCGGGGCTGCGGAGAGCGATATTAGTAGAAGCTCACGAAACCCCTTATTCGATGCATCCGGGATCCACTAAGATGTATCAAGACCTGAAAGAGAAATTTTGATGGTCCGGTATGAAGAGAGATGTCGGCTATCCATAACGTGTTTCATGTGTCAATGCTTAAGAAGTGTGTACTAAACACAGATCAGGTGATTCAGCCACAGACAATACAAGTTCAGGATGATCTCAGTTTTGAAAGCCGACCTATTCAGATCTTGGATCGAGAGATCAAAAAGCTAAGGAACAAGAAGGTACCCTTAGTCACGGTCCTATGGCAAAGTCAATGGTTCGAGGAAGCTACCTGGGAACGCGAAGACGAGATGAGACGCAAGTACCCGGAGCTATTCTAAGTTCGAGGACGAACATTCACGAGGTATGGGGGATTGTAACGACACGGAAAATTTTCTCAATATTTTATTTAAAAATATTGATCATGTCTAGATAATTTTTCGAGGAACCTAGAGATACTAGTATGAACATTAGCCTAGTTACCCATAATTTTCTCATTTAAATTGAGAAGCTAAGTACGAATAGGCTTTTCTAAGACTATTGTTATTGGTGAATTTTAGGAGGAATTTAATATAAATATAAATGGGTGATAATTAGGAATATTAGCATGATCATGGGTGGGTATTAGGGGAATTTTTGAAAATAATAAAAAAATAAAATAAAAATAAAGTGCATGCACCAACGATTAAACCTTGGACTTATGATACCACCATGCATGTACTAACCAATTCACCTAGCAAGGGAGTGCTAGTAGAGAATGAAGAGAATTTTGGTTAAGGCTTAGGGAAGTGAAGAGTCATCAAGAGAAGAGACACCATGACCCTTCACTTGCCCCTTTCATGTGGTATAAAAGAGTGCATGAGAGAAGAAGGGACATAGGAGTTACTCTATTTTCCTTCTCTTCTTCCCCAAGACCATTCCTCTCCTCCTTTCTTCTTCTCCTAGCCGAAACCCACAAGGGTTTCTTTCCCTTGGAAAAACTTCACAAAGAACTCCATCTTGAAGATCCAAGACCCTCTACAAGGCTACAAGGGCTAAGGAGAAGTATAGGGTCTAGGAGGTTTCTTTTTACTTTCTATTCAAGGTTTATAAGCAAGATCAAGGAAGATAAGACTCCCTCACCTGTGGTATAACAGTTTCTGAGTTATTTTAATGATGCAATGATTTGTTTGGACTATATGTGGAGAAAACCAAAGTTAGGGCCCTTGTAACTTTCGGCCACCATGGGTTTCTATGGTTGGGTTTGGTTCTTATGTTTTCTCATGTTGTAAAAGGTGTTAATAAGGGTTTATATGAAAGTTTTACATGGTTTAGGGCCCTTGTAACTTTCGGCCAAGAGGGGTTTTAGGGCAAGAAGTTACGTTTAACTTCAAGAAAGAGTTCAAATGGCTCCCATGGTATTATATGTAAGGTAATAGATGTGAATTGGGCATTTTATGAATTTTCATGGGCTTGTGATCCTCTTTGAGTTTCGGCCAACTCATGATTTAGGGCTAGGACTTGGAGTTAAATCCAAATAAGGGATCAAATGGTTTTCTATGGCATAGTATGTATGGTATGGAATGTTAATCATGACCTATGTGAATTTCTCATGGACTTATTGTCCTTTAGGGTTTCAGCCAAGACCCTAATTTAGGGTTTGGTTTGGGTTAGGGTCTCAAGGATGCTTGAGTATAGGTTATTAAGATGTAAGTATATGGTTAAGCAAGATGTGAGGATCTTTATGTTACCAAAACCCTAACTTCATATGCTAGGTATCATGACTTTGTATGTTTAGGTTATATGTTATGTTTTATTCATGAATGTTTTAGACCATGTGCCATGAGCCTAGGGAATATGAATCATGTATGAAAAGATCTATGTATGTTTACCTATGTACCCTAATCATGCAAGTTTTATGAATTAAGATGCTAATTATGTATGTATGTCATGATTTATGAATGATATGTATGTATGCCATGTTTTATGAATGACATGTATGTATGCCATGCTTCATGAATGATATGTACGTATGCTATATTTAAGAATGAAGATAATGAATGAAAATGATGATCATGGCTCTAAGACAAAATGATGTAAGCATGACATACCATACGAATGAAGAAAATGAATGATGATGAATGTTCATGCCTATAAGGCATAATGATGTTAAGTATGAATGATGAAATGTTAAGTATGTTTATGTCATGCTAAGGGATGGGCACCTTAAGAACGCCTCAGTTCTGGACTACCGTAGCTGTCCACGGTTCTGGAACTACCGCAGCTGTTCCTATGCTTATGTCAAGTTTCATGAAACAAGATTATGTTTATGCTAAGAATGTTCTATGAATGATGAAGCATGTGAAGTATTTTATTTTTATGAATGGGCTTGTACCGGACCGAAGTAAGGGTCCATGGGATGGGCACCTTAAGAACGCCTCGGTTCTGGACTACCGAAGCTGTCCACGGTTATGGGACTACCAAAGCTGTCCAATAGGGATGGGCACCTTAAGAACGCCTCGGTTCTAGGACTACCGTAGCTGTACCTACCCTAGTAGGTCGAGATTTGCTACCTCGTATTTACTTAGGGATGCGCGCATATGATGTATGTATGGGGTACAAGCCGGGGACCCCCTATGATGTTATGATTATGTTCAAGTATTTATAACTATGGTTTCAAAAAAAAAATTAAGCATCCTTATGATACATGCATTTGACTCATGCATTCATTCATGTTATGCATTATACCATGATAAGTATGCGTATGTTTATGTTTATGTTTATGCTCATGTTAAGAATGATGCCATGATAAGTATGTTTACGTTCATGTTTATGCTCATGTTAAGAATGATGTCATGATAAGTATGCTTATGTTTATGTCTATGTTCATGTTATGAAATATGCCATGATAAGTAGATCTATGTATATGATGATGACAAGAATTATGTCATAGGAGATATGTGTCAAGTTTATGCTTTATGTTCGGAATTATGCAATGTCCACTGTTCCATGGTTATGAATATGTGACGTACGGATTTTTGTGAGTAGGAAAGGGTTTTACAGCATACTAAGCCTCTGTGCTTACAGTCTTATGTGTCTTATACCGCAGATCAAGCAAGAGGTTACTAAGGGAAGCAGCAGGAGGGGCAAGAGCATGTGTGTGTGTGGCGGTGACATGGTAAAGGATTCTTTTATTTACACGTATCACATGTCTTGGGTTTTGAAATACCTTCTTAGATGCTATGCTAGGCTTATAATGGTTATGCTTAATGAATGACTTAAGACTTATGATGTTATGGATAAGTTACTTGCTTCTTATAATGCTTATGAATAAGTTATGGAAAGTTTATATCATGATGCTATGTATGCTAGTAATATTCTAAGTTACAACGTCACCATGTCATGAATGATAATTTAGGCATGTATATATGGTTCATGGATTAGTTGTATGGTTAAACGCATGTCTAAAATGAAAAAAAATATTCCGCTGCATTAAGATGTTCTATATGTACATGTATGTTTAGCGTAACGCGTCCTTTCAGCCACACCGTAAGGTGGGGGTAAAAGACGGGCGTTATAGGTTGGTATCAGTGCAGTTTGCCATCTCACTACACACACATCAAGCCTTCTTCCTGCAGCTTCCAAGTAAGTACTTCCATGTATATCCGATTTTCTTTTATGATTCTGGAATATGCAAGTATGAATAGTGCCTTATGATAGATGATGGAAAGTACTTGTAGGATATGTGAATATGAACGATATTTTTCTATTGCTTTATTTATGAAGATCAAATAATTAAGAACTTAATATGGGGATAGGAATAACAATAACTCATATTATCCATACTTGCCCTTTATAAAGGAAAGCATGGCTAGAAAACAGAGTAACAGACTTAATGAGACCACTCCCTCGCCTGATCTGATGCAGTTAGTGACCCAACTGCAGTGTCAAGTCACTGAGCAGCAGCAAACCATTAATACTCTGATGAACCAACAAGAAAATTCTACTACCCCTCCGGCGAACCAAACCGCTATACCTGTTGCGCCTACGGTTAGGCAAACTCCTCCGTCAGGCTCGACCACTGTAGCACGACAAGAGGCTTATCTGATCCAGTGGTTGAGGCTGAAACCGGAATACTTCTTGGGTATCGGTGAACCGTGGGATGCTCAAGCGTGGTTCAAGACTATGGAGCGTACAATGGAGCTGCTGGACTGGCCTGAACCTGAGAAGATCAAGTGTGCATCATTCTGCCTTTCTAGGGATGCCAGAATGTGGTGGGAAAGGGTCAAGGCTAAGAGACAGGTGAACCAGATGACGTGGTCAGACTTCGAATCGGAATTCTTCGAAGAATTCTTCAATATGCGTGTCACCAATAAACACTATGACGAGTTCACGGAATTCCGACAGTGCAATCTCTCTGTCAATGACGCCATGAAGAAATTTAATCGGCTGGCTCGTCTATGTCCCGAACTGGTCCGCACTGAGAAGGAAAGGGTCCGACTTATGTTAAAGATGTTGCGACCCGAAATAGCCCTGAACGTGGCTGGTGGAGTTAACAGACCGCAGACTGCTGAGGAGTTGTTTAGTAGTGCCCTACTCACCGAGCATTACCTGAACAACATCAATCAGCAAAGGAAGGCATTAAATGAAAGTAAGAATCAAGTTCACCCCGGGATTCTCGATTCTTCATTTTTCATTATCCCTAATGTTCTTTCCTTTCATTACCACTCAGGAGGTCAGAAACCTCAGAGCACCAACGCTAACTGGAAGGGGAACCAGAGTGGTAAACGGAAGCCAGGGAACAACTCCCAAGGGGGCCTAGCAAATAAACAGTCCAGGTTTCCCCTGTGTGTTACATGCGGGAAAATGCATCTCGGGGAATGTCGCAAAGGTACGAACCGGTGTTTCAATTGTGGGGTGGAAGGGCACATGGCTTCTCACTGTCCTACCAAGAAACCGACACCTCCTCAACAGCTTGTACAGTATCACGGTTCACCGGCGAAACTACATTATATGCAAGCTGAGCTGGAAGGTAATCTGATGAGTCAAGAGAGATTGGAGGCCCCACCAACTATGGCGGATGCCAGGGTTTTCTCTATTACTAAGGAAGATGCCGCAAATGCTTCGACGGTTGTCAAAGGTCAGATATTTATTTACAGTCAGTATGCTAATGCACTATTTGATACTGGGGCAACGCACTCGTTCATCTCTACATTCTTCACTAAGAAGATAGATATGTCTCCACAAGTTTTAAACTGCAAGTTCTTAACAACCCTGCCTTCGGGAGAAATAATGACATCCACTCACGTGCTGCGTGCGGTGCCAGTCGGAATTGTGGGAAGAGAACTCTACTGCGATCTGATAGTACTCGACATGCAGGACTATGATGTTATAATGGGAATTGATTATCTTAGCAAATATAGTGCTTCCGTCGAGTGCCGTAAACGAAGGGTGGTCTTTCAACCCGAGGCAGATTCTACGTTTGAATTTATTGGAGAGCCAAGGAAAATAACCGAGAAATTCTTATCAACTCTCAAAGCACGGAAGATGTTTGACAAGGAATATACTGGTTTTCTAGCACATGTGGTTGACGTAGGTCAAACAAAGGATCAGAAGTTGGAAGATGTCAGAGTTGTATGCGAGTACCCAGAGGTATTCCCGGATGAATTACCGGGGTTAGCTCCTGATAGAGAGGTGGAATTCGAGATCGAATCAGTTCCTGGTACTAACTCGATCTCCAAGGCACCCTACCGTATGGCGCCGGTTGAATTGAAGGAACTTCAAGAACAGCTACAGGAGTTGCTCGATAAGGGACTTATTCGCCCTAGTCATTCCCCATGGGGAGCCCCGGTACTGTTTGTGAAGAAGAAAGACGGATCTATGCGAATGTACATAGATTATCGAGCACTGAACAATGTAACGATCAAGAACAGGTATCCCCTTCCGAGGATAGACGACCTGTTTGACCAATTAAAAGGAGCTACCGTGTTCTCGAAAATCGATCTGAGGTCTGGTTATCATCAAGTCAAAGTAAAACAGGATGATATCCCGAAGACGGCCTTCCGGGCAAGGTACGGGCATTTTGAGTTTGTTGTCATGCCATTCGGTTTGACCAATGCTCTTGCTATGTTTATGGACCTTATGAATCGGGTGTTCTCGTCTTTTCTTGACAAATTTGTAATCGTCTTCATCGATGATATCCTTATTTATTCAAGAGACCAAGAAGAGCACGCCAAGCATCTGAGGATAGTACTACAGACTCTTCGGGAAAAACAACTGTACGCTAAGTTCTCCAAATGTGAGTTTTGGCTTAACCAAGTGGGCTTTTTGGGCCATATTATTTCCAAAGATGGGGTTATGGTAGACCCAACAAAGATTGAAGCTGTGAATAACTAGAGTCGGCCGAGGAACGCCAGCGAAATCAGAAGTTTTCTTGGGCTGGCGGGCTATTATCGGAAATTTGTGGAGGACTTCGCAAGGATTGCAGCCCCTCTAACAGCTCTCACCCGGCAGGATAAGAAATATGAATGGACGGAAAACTGCGAAAAGAGTTTCTTGGAGCTAAAAAGGAGACTTACAAGTGCTCCAATTCTTACCCTTCCGGAAAATAACCAGGGCTTCGACATGTATAGCGACGCCTCCCGACTGGGACTTAGAGCTGTGCTTATGCAGAATGGTAAAGTCATTGCCTACGCCTCTAGGCAACTTAAAGAACATGAACAGAATTACCCTACCCATGATCTAGAATTAGCCGCTGTGGTCTTCGCTCTTAAGATATGGAGGCACTATCTGTATGGAGCGTAGTGTACGATTTATACAGACCACCAGAGCCTGTGGTATTTCTTCACTCAGAAGGACCTAAATATGAGACAACGTCGGTGGCTGGAGTTGGTATAGGACTACGACTGCGAGATCTTCTACCATCCAGGAAAGGCATACAAAGTGGCTGATGCACTCAGCCGGAAGTCAAGTGCCACCTTGATGTCCATATCTAGATTACCCCGACCCCTCGAAAGGGAAATTATGAAGTCTGGGGTCGAGGTCATCTCCGCATGGCTTTCTACTATGACATTATCACCGATGCTGTTCGACAACATATTGGACAAACAAGATGGTGATCTGAGCCTTCAGAGAATCAAACAGGAAATCCTAGAAGGAAAAGGTGATGGTTTTCATATCGCCAATGGGGGAGTACTCTATCTTAGGGATCGTTTATGTATTCCTAATGATCCGGGTTTGCGGAGAGCGATATTAGTAGAAGCTCACGAAACCCCTTATTCGATGCATCCGGGATCCACTAAGATGTATCAAGACCTGAAAGAGAAATTTTGGTGGTCCGGTATGAAGAGAGATGTCGGCTATCCATAACGTGTTCCATGTGTCAATGCTCAAGAAGTGTGTACTAAACACAGATTAGGTGATTGAGCCACAGACAATACAAGTTTAGGATGATCTCAGTTTTGAAAGCTGACTTATTCAGATCTTGGATTGAGAGATCAAAAAGCTAAGGAACAAAGAGGTACCCTTAGTTAAGGTCCTATGGCAAAGTCAAAGGTTCGAGGAAGCTACCTGGGAACGCGAAGAGGAGATGAGACGCAAGTACCCGGAGCTATTCTAAGTTCGAGGACGAACTTTCACGAGGTATGGGGGATTGTAACGACCCGGAAAATTTTCTCAATATTTTATTTAAAAATATTGATCATGTCTAGATAAGTTTTCGAGGAACCTAGAGATACTAGTATGAACTTTAGCCTAGTTACCCATAATTTTCTCATTTAAATTGAGAAGCTAAGTACCTAATAGGCTTTTCTAAGACTATGGTTATTGGTGGATTTTAGGTGGAATTTAATATAAATATAAATGGGTGATAATTAGGAATATTAGCATGATCATGGGTGGGTATTAGGGGAATTTTCGAAAATAATAAAAAAATAAAAATAAAAATAAAGTGCATGCACCAAGGATTGAACCTTGGACCTATGATACCACCATGCATGTACTAACCAATTCACCTAGCAAGGGAGTGCTAGTAGAGAATGAAGAGGATTTTGGTTAAGGCTTAGGGAAGTAAAGAGTTATCAAGAGAAGAGACACCATGACCCTTCACTTGCTCCCTTTCATGTGGTATAAAAGAGTGCATGAGAGAAGAAGGGACATAGGAGTTACTCTATTTTCCTTCTTTTCTTCCCCAAGACCATTCCTCTCCTCCTTTCTTCTTCTCCTAGCCGAAACCCACAAGGGTTTCTTTCCCTTGGAAAAACTTCACAAAGAACTCCATCTTGAAGATCCAAGACCCTCTACAAGGCTACAAGGGCTAAGGAGAAGTATAGGGTCTAGGAGGTTTCTTTTTACTTTCTATTCAAGGTTTATAAGCAAGATCAAGGAAGGTAAGACTCCCTCACCTGTGGTATAATAGTTTCCGAGTTATTTTCATGATGCAATGATTTGTTTGGACTATATGTGGAGAAAACCAAAGTTAGGGCCCTTGTAACTTTCGGCCACCATGGGTTTCTATGGTTGGGTTTGGATCTAACTCTCAAATGATGTTTCTTATATTTTCTCATGTTGTAAAAGGTGTTAATAGGGGTTTATATGAAAGTTTTACATGGTTTAGGGCCCTTGTAACTTTCGGCCAAGAGGGGTTTTAGGGCAAGAAGTTAGGTTTAACTTCAAGAAAGGGTTCAAATGGCTCCCATGGTATTATATGTAAGGTAATAGATGTGAATTGGGCATTTTATGAATTTTTCATGGGCTTGTGATCCTCTTTGAGTTTCGGCCAACTCATGATTTATGGCTAGGAGTTAGAGTTAAATCCAAATAAGGGATCAAATGGTTTTCTATGACATAGTATGTATGGTATGGAATGTTAATCATGACCTATGTGAATTTCTCATGGACTTATTGTCCTTTAGGGTTTCGGCCAAGACCCTAATTTAGGGTTTGGTTTGGGTTAGGGTCTCAAGGATGCTTGAGTATAGGTTATTAAGATGTAAGTATATGGTTAAGCAAGATGTGAGGATCTTTATGTTACCAAAACCCTAACTTCATATGCTAGGTATCATGACTTCGTATGTTTAGGTTATATGTTATGTTTTATTCATGAATGTTTTAGACCATGTGCCATGAGCCTAGGGAATATGAATCATGTATGAAAAGATCTATGCATGTTTACCTATGTACCCTAATCATGCAAGTTTTATGAATTAAGATGCTAATTATGTATGTATGCCATGATTTATGAATGATATGTATGTATGCCATGTTTTATGAATGACTTGTATGTATGCCATGCTTCATGAATGATATGTACGTGTGCTATGTTTAAGAATGAAGATGATGAATGAAAATGATGATCATGGCTCTAAGACAAAATGATGTAAGCATGACATACCTTATGAATGAAGAAAATGAATGATGATGAATGTTCATGCCTATAAGACATCATAATGTTATGTATGAATGATGAAATGTTAAGTATGTTTATGTCATGCTAAGGGATGGGCACCTTAAGAACGCCTCAGTTCTGGACTACCGTAGCTGTCCACGGTTCTGGAACTACCGCAGCTGTTCCTATGCTTATGTCAAGTTTCATGAAACAAGATTATGTTTATGCTAAGAATGTTCTATGAATGATGAAGCATGTGAAGTATTTTATTTTTATGAATGAGCTTGTACCGGACCGAAGTAAGGGTCAAAGGGATGGGCACCTTAAGAACGCCTCGGTTCTGGACTACCGAAGCTGTCCACGGTTCTGGGACTATCAAAGCTGTCCAACAGGGATGGGCACCATAAGAACGCCTCGGTTCTAGGACTACCATAGCTGTCCTTACCCTAGTAGGTCGAGATTTACTACCTCGTATTTACTTAGGGATGCGCGCATATGATGTATGTATGGGGTACAAGCCGGGGACCCCCTATGATGTTATGATTATGTTCAAGTATTTATAGCTATGGTTTCAAAAAAAAAAATTAAGCATCCTTATGATACATGCATTTGACTCATGCATTCATTCATGTTATGCATTATACCATGATAAGTATGCGTATGTTTATGTTTATGTTTATGCTCATGTTAAGAATGATGCCATGATAAGTATGTTTACGTTCATGTTTATGCTCATGTTAAGAATGATGCCATGATAAGTATGCTTATGTTTATGTTTATGTTCATGTTAAGAAATATGCCATGATAAGTAGGTCTATGTATATGATGATGTCAAGAATTATGCCATAGGAGATATGTGTCAAGTTTATGCTTTATGTTCGGAATTATGCAATGTCCACTGTTCCATGGTTATGAATATGTGACGTACGGATTTTTGTGAGTAGGAAAGAGTTTTACTAAGCCTCTGTGCTTACAGTCTTATGTGTCTTATACCGCAGATCAAGCAAGAGGTTACTAAGGGAAGCAGCAGGAGGGGCAAGAGCATGTGTGTGTGTGGCGGTGACATGGCAATGGATTCTTTTATTTACACGTATCGCATGTCTTGGTTTTTGAAATGCCTCCTTAGATGCTATGCTAGACTTATAATGGTTATGTTTAATGAATGACTTAAGACTTATGATGTTATGGATAAGTTACTTGCTTCTTATAAAGCTTATGGATAAGTTATGGAAAGTTTATATCATGATGCTATGTATGTTGGTAATATGCTAAGTTACAACGTCACCATGTCATGAATGATAATTTAGGCATGTATATATGGTTCATGGATTAGTTGTATGGTTAAACGCATGTCTAGAAGGAAAAAAAAACATTCCGCTGCATTAAGATGTTCTATATGTACATGTATGTTTAGCGTAGCGCGTCCTTTCCGCCACACCGTAAGGTGGGGGTAAAAGACGGGCGTTACAGATCTAGTCCTAACCCCATGATGGATGTCTCCAACAATCTGATCTTGGGGATGACTAGAGGCTAACCTAGTTTATCTTGTTGTTGGTGGTGCTTCTTGAATGGTGTCTCTAGACACAAGCTCAGCCTCAGGATCCGTCTGATCTATGGGTTGTCTAGGCTCACCGTCATCGGATTCATCACCATCAACAACACTTGGACTTCCATTCAAACTTAGTTTCCTAAGTTCGAATTGAACTCCTTCGACATCTTCTGATTGATCATTTGCTTTTGGAATTTCTTCAAAAACAACATCAGAGGATTCTTCAACCAATCTAGACTTCTTGTTGTAGACTCGTTAGGCTTTGCTAACAAGGGAGTACCCGACCAGTATCCCTTCATCAGCCTTTGCCATGAACTTTCCAAGGTGGTCCTTGGTGTTTAGGATAAACACCTTACAACCAAATACCCTAAGATGTTTAATCGTAGGTGGTTTTCCAAACCAAAGTTCATGAGGAGTCTTACCAAAGGGTGGACTCATCTTCTCTTGACATGAGACACTTAGCAAAAGCATTAGTAGCACTTTTAAAGGAAACTTGGTAAATGTTATCTACTCTTGTTCCTACTAGTACCGTGTCAAAATTGTCATGTTGTGTAACTAGACATTGACTTGATTGAAAATCAATTGTGTAACCCACATCACACAATTGACTGACACTTAGGAGATTAAATGTCATCCCCTTGACTAGAAGGACATTCTTAATCCTATGACATTCGGATATTTGAATGTCTCCTATTCCTATGACCTTAAGACTACCATTGTTACCAAAGGAAACATTACCTCTACTTTTTTTTTGAAGTGTGGTAAAAAATGATCTATCCCCGGTCATGTGTTTGGAGAACCCACTATCAACGAACCAAGTTGATAGATGCTCCCCATCAATCACAACGTACACAATTCGAAAAATAGAAGTTTTAGGTACCCAAACCTTGGGACCTAAAACACTTAAGCAAGACTTAGGCACCCATGCCTTGACTACTTTCCTTTGAGCCCTAGGTGTCTTAGATTGTCTAACATCAGTCCTAGACATTAAGGACACAAATGATGGTTCTTTGGGTAGGTAACCAATACCGATCCTATTGTAGACTGCCCTTTGGGCATTCAAGATCATGTCTAAGGTCTTTGAGTTTGTTGAGAACTTCTCAAGAATACTCTTGAGTCTCTCAACTTCATTCTTCAATGATTTGTTTTCATCCTCTAGCATCTCAACATGCAAATCATCTACATCCTCATCCCTAAAGGACTTCAATTGTTCAACTTCAATTTTCAAAGATTTAATCTCATCCTCTAACATCTCTACATGTAAATCATCTACATCCTCATCCCTAGAGGATTTCAATTGTTCAACTTCAATTTTCAAAGACTTAATTTTTTGTTTTGACTTCTTCAAAAAAACGGTTAAACATGCAATTGTTCTATAGAATTTCTCAAGTTCGGGAGTGATTACCTCTTCATCATCCGAAGATGATGAAGCCGCGTTTGAGGAGTCGGAGGATTCATCACTGCTTTCTTCTCCTTCAAGTGCCATGAGTGCCACATGCCGTGTACTCTCCTCCTTCTCTTCATCGGATGAACTTGAGGAGGATTCATCCCAAGTGGCCTTCAAGACCTTCTTCTTCTTCTTGGATTTATCCACATTCTTTTTGAGCTTTGGGCAGTCCTTCTTGAAGTGCTCTTTCTTGCTACACTCATAGCAAGTAATGTTAGATTTATCAAGCTTAACTTCACTAGGGTTACCTTTACCCTTGAAGCGTCGACCCTTCCTCATCATCCTTCGAACAAAATTTGCCATCTCAGAGGAAGAAGACCCGCTGCCATCTTCCTCGGACTCGTATTCGGATTCGGAAAAGGATGAAGATGAAGAGACTTCATTCTCCTTCTTCTTCTTGTTCTTTTCTCCTGCAACTAAGACAATCCCCTTCTCCTTGGGGCCTTTGTTAGCCATTTCATGAAGTTCCATCTCACAAAATAAATCATCTAACTTTACAATTGATAAGTCCTTGGAAACTTTGTAGGCATCCACCATGGATGACCACAAAGCATTCCTTGGAAATGCTTTTAACACATACCTCACAAGGTCACGATTCTCAACCTTTTCATCTATGGAATGAAGACCGTTGAGGACTTCCTTGAACCGGCTATGAAGTTCACTCAGCGTTTCATTTTCCTTCATGGTAAGGTTTTGTAGTTGGTTGAGGAACAAATCCCTCTTGGCGATTTTGAATCTCGGGTGCCCTCATGGAGTTCAATGAGTTTATTCCACAAATCTTTTGCACTTGTGAAGGGACCAACCTTGATGAGTTGATATTTGTTCATGCCACATGTAGGGTCACCACCGCCTTTGCGTCGGCTTCACTCTTCCGGGTTTGCTCAGCCGACCAACGCCATGACTCCAATTCTTTTCCTTCATCATCCTTTGGAGGGGTAAAACCCTCCTTCACAGCGAACCAAGTGTTGATATCCATCTTTAGGTAGTACTCCATCTTCGATCTCCAATATTGAAAATCTGCTCCATCGAAGAAGGGAGGTCGGGTGGTGGAAAAACCTTCTCTCAAAGCCATTGTAGTTGACTCTCAGTTGTTAATCCGCTTGTACAGAGCCCCAAGCTCTGATACCACTTGTTGGAACTTGGATGGCTAGAGAGGGGGGGGGGTGAATGTAGCCATACACCGAAACTTAGCACTTTTGATTTTCTGCACCTCAAGGGTTAGTAGCACAGCGGAAGCAAAGGAAAAACAGAGTTGCAGAATTTAAGCCCTAAGCTAAGAACAAACACAAGAACGCTAACAAGAGGATTTACAAAGTTCGGGGATAACTTGCCCCTACTCCTTGGCGTGCCCTTAAGGTGGACGATCCCTTGATCATCGGCAGATCAAGCCCCGGAAAATCCGGATAAAATGTAACTCCTTCTCGGTGGAGTAACTCTCCACAGCGTTTCAACAAAGATAAAGTTCTAAATACAATGAAACACAAGAAGGATCTTATAGAGCACTTAGGATAGCAAGAACCCAAGCAAATTTCTCACCGAGCTCCACCCAGCGCAGATCTCACGCAAGAACTCCCTTCTTCGTGTCTTCTCGCTGATGGACTCGCCAAGCTTCCTGGTTCTTCTTCCAAATGCTCAAGTGACAGAGGTTGCTTCAGACAGTAGAGTAATCGTAGTTGCTTGCTCAAGATGATGGAACAACAGATCGCACAAGCACAATGTGGAGAACTTATCACGCAGCAAAGAAGTCTCGCAAGAAGTCTGTTCAGCAAAAACTACTCAGCTCTTCTCCGCTACGCAGCTTAAGTCTCTCCACTGATCGCCAGGTCATCTCACTGCAGCCTCCAGCTGCTCACCTGCAACCACCAGCCTACCACTGAGCTCTCCTGGACTCCCTGAGCTTCCCTCAACCTAGCCCCAGTCAGCAGCTCCAGCAGCGCCAGCAACCGTTGCAACCTGAGATGGCAAATGGACAAACCTGCTCCAAGGAAAGACCTCCATTGACTCTCCTTGAGTGTTTGAATCCATCCCTGTCACCTACACACTTAATCAGAGCATTAGCACAACAAATCAGCAGTGAATCAAGTATCAGAGATTAAGCGCAGAGAAATCAGATATGTTCAGACGTGATCAGAGAGTCTGACAGTTCATTTTGAATTAAAGTGATCGGTCACCGGACCGATCAGAGAGCCTCCTGATCGGTCACCAGACCGATCAGAGTGGGTTCAGACCGAGCAGGCTCCATCCTGATCGGTCCCCAACGCTCAATCAGAAATCACGATTTCTCCGGGACCGATCACCAAACCGATCCTAGGTTGTGGATCGGTCACCAGTCCGATCCACCCCTTTGCAGGGTGATTCCTTAGCTTCGCAGTCCAACCCTCCTGATCGGTCACTAGACCGATCAGGGCATGCTTAGACCGATCAGGCTCCATCCTGATCGATCATAGTGAGGAACTCGCGACACTTGATCGTTCACCAGAATGATCTGAATAGTGTTCCAGATCGGTCACCAACCGATCAGGAGCCAAGCAGTAAGGGGAACCAAAACCCACTGTATGCTCCCTGATCGGTCACCATACCGATCAGGAGCAGAGCAGTGAGCGAACTGCATGCTCCCTGATCGGTCACCAGACCGATCAGGATCCGAGCAGCAGGTTCCCAACCTCACTGTGTGCTCCCTGATCAGTCACCAGTCCGATCAGTCATCGCTGGATCGGTCACCAGATCGATCCACGAAGGAGCACTGTGCCAACTTCCCTGATCGGTCACCAGACAGATCCAGGGACTCCAACCTAGCCCTCCAAGCTAGGATTTCATCCAACCTGGCCCTCCAAGCTAGGACCTGACCCTCCAAGCTAGGATTTCATCAACCTAGCCCTCCAAGCTAGGACCTGGCCCTCCAAGCCGGGATTTCATCAACCTAGCCCTCCAAGCTAGGACCTGACCTTCAAAGCTAGGACTTTTTCACACCTAACCCTCCAGGTTAGGACTTTTCACACCTAGCCCTCCAAGCTAGGATTTTTCCACACCTAACTCTCCAGGTTAGGACTTTTCACACCTAGCCCTCCAAGCTAGGATTTTTCCACACCTAACCCTCCAGGTTAGGACTTTTCACACCTAGCCCTCCAAGCTAGGATTTTCTCACACCTAACCCTCCAGGTTAGGACTTTTCATACCTAGCCCTCCAAGCTAGGATTTTCTCTCACCTAACCCTCCAGGTTAGGACTTTTCACACCTAGCCCTCCAAGCTAGGATTTTTCCACACCTAACTCTCCAGGTTAGGACTTTTCACACCTAGCCCTCCAAGCTAAGATTTTCTCACACTAACCCTCCAGGTTAGGACTTTTCAACACCGTGCCTAATCCCTGATCAGGACTTAATCATAATCATAATCATCATCCTAAACTAAAATCGGTGTCAACACCAAAACAACAATCAGGGTCAGACTGCATCAACAAACGAAACTCTTGGAATATACCAAAATATCATCAATGTGTACTACCACAAATTTTCCAAGAAATTCTCGTAAAACATGGTTCATAAGCCTCGTAACTGTGCTTGGCGCATTAGTTAACCCAAAAGACATTACCAACCATTCATACAATCCATATTTAGTTTTGAAAGCAGTTTTCCATTCATCCCCTTCCCTTATCCTAATTTGATGGTACCCACTTTTCAAATCGATTTTAGAAAAGAAGCAAGCACCATGCAATTTATCAAGCAAATCATCAAGTCTAGGGATAGAATGTCTATACTGAATTGTGATGTTGTTGATTGCTCTACAGTCAGTGCACATCCTCCATGATCCATCCTTTTTAGGTACCAAAATTACGAGTACAGCACAAGGACTTAAGCTCTCCCTAACCCATCCTTTTTGCAATAACTCCTCCACTTGATTTTGTATCTCCTTTGTTTCTTGAGGGTTGCTCCTATAAGCTGGCCTATTGGGTAGAGAAGCACCAGGAATAAGGTCTATTTGGTGTTCTATCCCCCCCATTGGTGGCAAACCGTGAGGTACTTCCTTGGGAAAGACATCTTTAAAATCCTGCAAAATAACAACATCATCACTAGGCAAAGAGTTAGTGTTAGATTCCAAGCAAGTTTCCTTGCACAAAAGAAGAAATATAGGTTGCCTTGTCAAATAAGCTCTTTTCACCTCACTTCCTCTTGTAAACAAATTTTCTATTTCTCTCTCATTCTTTCCTCATTCTCTCTTTTCTTTTGAATTTTGTCCTCAAAATCAATTATTTTCTTTTTCACACACTCTTTCTCTTTCTTAAGCTCTCACTCTTCTTTTTCTCTTTTCTTAAGCTCTCGCTCTTCATTTTCTCTTTTCTCTCTCATTTTTATTTGATCCTCACAAACCTCCCTAGGTGATAATGGTACAAGAATGACTTTGCGAGAATTGTGAACAAGAGAGAACTTGTTAGAGAATCCATCATGGTGAACTCGCCTATCAAACTGCCAAGGTCTTCCAAGAAGAATGTGGCTTGCCTCCATAGGTACAATATCACATAGAACTTGATCTTTATATTTGCCAATGGAGAAATTAATCAACACTTACTGATTTACTACCAATTCACCACTATTACTCAGCCATTGGAGTTTATATGACCTTGCATATGGTGTAGTCTTTAAGTTGAGTTTGGTGACCAACCTAGTGCTTGCCACATTGGTGCAACTCCCACCATCAATGATCATAGAGCATGTTTTACCTTGAATAAGGCAGCGGGTATGAAAAATATTTTTTCTTTGATCCTCATGCTCCTTGGCTTGACCCCCCAATAACCTCCTAACCACCAAGAGATCTCCATCTTGTGCATAGGCTACTCCATCATTTTCCCCATCGCTTGAGGAAGAGGAATGAGAAGAAATTTCTTCACTAGAGATAATCCCATTATCCCTCACCACCATAGTCTTCTTATTCGGGCATTCGGATGCAATATGTCCTTTTCCCAAACACCTAAAGCACTTGATATCCCTACTCTTAGAAGTAGAAGAAGAATTAGTAGGAATAGGCTTCTTAGTGCTTGTTACCTCCTTAGAATTAGAAGAAGAACCCTCCTTCTTTGGCTTGCCCTTCCAACTTGAAGAGTAGTTTGAAGAAGATGACTTCTTCATAATGCCCTTTCTCTTTAATTGTTGCTTCACTTTCATTGCTTGATGAACTATGTCTTCAAGCTCCACATAATGTTGTAACTCCACAATGTCTCCAATATCTCGGTTTAGGCCATGGAGAAATCGGGCCATGGTTGCTTCCCTATCCTCCATAATATTGGTTCTAATCAAAGCCACCTCCATCTCCTTGTAATACTCATCCACACTCCTACTCCCTTGGGTGAGTCTTTGCAATTTGTTGTGCAAATCCCTATGGTAGTGGGAAGGCACAAATCTCCTTCTCATCAAAGTCTTCATTTCATCCCAAGTGTCTATAGGATGCTCTTCATACCTTCTTCTATCCTTTTGCACTTGATCCCACCAAATTAAGGCGTAATCAGTGAACTCAAGGGTAGCCACCTTCACCTTCTTTGCATCATTGTAATTGTGGCATGAGAAGATTTGTTATATTTTCTATTGGGGTTGCAAGTTGCAAACATAGTCCCACATCTAAACACATGGGAAAAGATCATAGGCTTATAAGGAATAATGATATCTCCATTGACATGAGGCCTTTTGGGGTGAGCCCAAGAGCAAAAACCATGAGGGCTTAGGCCCAAAGTAGATAATATCATGTCATTGTGGAGATATCCTAATTCCTTTTGGCCCTAACAATTGGTATTAGAGCGAGGTCGCTCTTCATGATCTAGATCGAACCATGTGGGTTAAGCCTTAAATAAAGGATGTGTGGGCTCCCGTGTCTTGATCAAGAGGACCAAACACCAGGCAGAGAAGTCCTAGTTGCAACTAGGCAGTGAAGTCTGTTAGTAGGAGCCCTAGAGTCAATTATGTGATGATTGACTAGGGACATTTTGTATCATATTCTATCATTAATAAAGTCATGTTTGGTTATTATACTTACTTTGTATTCTGTGTCGAATAACTAAGTATAATAATGTCCATGTGTAGTAGATTCATATCTACATTATATCGATTGGTTGAATCGATAGTGAGATAATGTAGAGAACACTATACTAAATTATTCCTAGTCAAGCATTAATATTCAGGGATAATATTAATGTATGGAGACTAGCATGTAGGTCAACTAATGACTTGAGCTCATAAGTCATGGATATGTGATATCAAGTTGACACATGGGTATACATTGGAGAATGTGTACTGAATGACCCGCCATGAGAATGTTTCATAGATTGTCATATGAGTGTCATAGACTTTCTCATGTGACTATTGGTATGAATAGTCCTTAGACCTGAAGTCACTACGGTTCCCTACATAAGGAGTTATGTACTTTGGTATCGTCAAACGTCACCCGTAACAGGGTGGACTATAAAGGCGATCACTGGGTATGTAATAAATTATGCGAAGGGATGTGAGTGATGTAGATGAGATCTATCCCTCCCATATGACGGGAGTGATATCTGTGGGTCCCTTGATCGAGTAGGACTACTGAAACGTATGGCCATGCTCAAATAAGTCAGTATGAGATATTGAGCTCATTTGTTTGAGTGAGTCTACTCAGGGATCAAGAAATACAAGATTGATTGAGGATGACACGGTCTATGTCTCATTGGTCAATCTAGATATCAAGGATAGAAGGACAAGGTCATACATTATCATAGTCACGGAGGTTTAGTCGGATCTCGACTTTTCTTGTTACTTGGGTAGCATTGATGCATTGCTAGATGTCGCTCATTGCTTATGTGTCTAAAGGGTTTAGGCGCATTGCCAACGTCGCAAGAACCTATTGGGTCACACACTAAGGACATGATGCTTCGGGAGCCCGAGTTGGGAACTCGGGAGACCTGAGCCCGAGTGGGAACTCGGGAGGTCAGTTAGGGAGCCCGAGTTGGGAACTCGGGAAGTCCGAGCCCGAGTTGGGAACTCGGGAAGTCTGAGCCCGAGTTAGGAACTTGGGAAGTCCGAGCCTGAGTTGGGAACTCGGGAGGTCCGAGCCCGAGTTGAGAACTCGGGAAGTCAAATCGGGAGATCTGCTCGGCAGACTGAGTCGGCACTCGGCAGACTGAGTCGGCACTCGGCAGACTGAGTCGACACTCGGCAGACTGGGTCGGCACTCGGCAGACTGAGTCGGAGCTCAGCAGACTAGGTCGGCACTCGGCAGACTGAGTCGGAGCTCGACAGACTGGGTCGGAGCTCGGCAGACTGGGTCGGGAGCTCGGCACTCGGCAGACTTGGTCGGGAGACTGGTCGAAAGCCTGAGTGGCCCGGTCGAGATTAAATGGATATTCATTAAAGTGTTTAATGAAGGGAAAAGAAAAGATTCTTTTCTTGCATGGGAAATGATAAAGAGCCACATGAAAATATATGCTCTTTATTGGGAAGCCAAAGAGACACAAACCTCTTCATATTCATGGGATGAGTATAAAAGAGGGTCGTGTGACTTTGGATGAGGTCTTCTTCTCCACTCCTTCTTCCCTTTCTTCTTCCCTCCCTCATCTTCCTCTTTTGGCCAAAACCCTATTGTAGGGTTCTTGGTGTTCTACGAGCTACCTCAAGTTGCTAGCACAACTAAGGTAGCTCTCCCGAAGTTGAGAGATTGTGTCCATGTGGATACAAATAGAGGCACGGACACTTGAATGTGCAAGAGATCCGGCGCACCTTGGACAAGCGGGATAAGCAAAGGGCACGCTCCAAAGGTATATCTTCTTTAGAAGTAGATCTAGATCAACTTTGTACGAGTTTTTCTTTCGCATGGATCACTCGTGGGTTCTTGTTTCCGCTGCGTTTTTATGATTTTGTGCCGGGAGAACCCAACAAAGTCCTAGTAGGTCGGGTGGACCAAGGGACAAAAAGTCCTGATAGGTTGAGGATCAGACATCAAAACGGAAAGGGTTTCCACTTGTGGGGGGCATGTGGTCCTTTGTTTGAGGGGGGGGGGGATTGTTGGGGTTGCAAGTTGCAAATATAGTCCCACATCTAAACACATGGGAAAAGATCATAGGCTTATAAGGAATAATGATATCTCCATTGGCATGAGACCTTTTGGGGTGAGCCCAAGAGCAAAAACTATGAGGGCTTAGGCCCAAAATGGACAATATCATGCCATTGTGGAGATATCCTATTTCCTTTTGGCCCTAACATTTTCATCTCCCACTCAAGATATATTTTGGGGTTATTCCTCCCTTGGAAGGAAGTACCTTGACTTTCACACCTCTTAGATCATCTTCACGTCTTTGGTCTCTTCCTCCTCTTTCACGTCTTCTTCCCCCGTCACGCCTCCTTCCTTCTCTTGGAGAACTGTAGAATAGGTCACTTGCTTGATGAGCTTCTTTGTGATTAGAATTGCCCCCATGGTTGGAAACTCTTCCTCCTTCAAGTCGGTCCATCCTTTCGTGTAATCCTTCAAGTTGTCTTTGAAGCATCCTCTCAAAGTGTTGAGTAAGTGCCTCCATTTGAAGCCTAGTAGGAGAGCCTAGGGGAATTAGGTGTTCTTTCCCCATTCATGCTTGCAACAAAAAGAAGATGACAAGGACAATTTCAAAAGAAATGTTAAAAGTACCTCACCACTCTACTCACGTGTTTGAACTCAAATTTAGCCACTCAGCTTCCTTTATAAGCGCTTAAGAAAAGAACCTTATCAATGATTTGATTTTCAAGACAGCAAGTAGACAATCGAGTGAGCAAGAAACCAACAAGAAAATATGAGTAGAATAAGAGAAATAAATGGATAGAACAAGAAATTCAATAACGATCAAGAGCAATGAGAGGAATATTGAGTCCTTTTAATTCACAAATCTTTTTTTTTGTTTTTTTTCTTTGGTGTTGCCTAGAATTTTTTTTCCAAATTTTTTTTCTTTTCTTTTTTTTCAACTAGAAACACAATGACTTTAGTAGCAGCTTTTTTTTTTAAGTTTAGGACCCAAATAGAGAACAGAAATTGGCGACAAATAGAGATGGAAAATGAAAAGATACCAATGGAATACTATGGATGAGAGATCAACGAAGATGAACAAGAACAAAAAGAATTTTTTTTTGAATTGACAAACAAAACACAAACCTGAAATTCAAGGAACTAGGCTCTGATACCAAATGATATGATCGCCTTGAATTGAATCGCCTTTAATTTCAGTTTGGGGAAGGATAGTGACGCCACACTCAAGAAAGATAAGAAGGTGAGTGATAAGTCATGGGTGTTTTGATCGCCACAAGTTGCCTTGATAAGATCAGATTTAGTTCTTAGCCTAAGAACTCGAAGGAAGCTCTCACAATAGAGAAAACTCAGATTTCATTCCAATCCAAAAAAAAACTCCATAGCCATACATGAGTTTTCCTATATATAGACTTAGTGGAAATTGAAACATCAACCTCTACTATACTTCCCACTAAGTACTAATTATGCACCATTATCATGCATGCATGAATGCATGACATTTATTTTTCACTAATGCAACCACTGATCCCTAATAATAGCACAGGAACTCTCAAAAAGGCATTAAAACCCACTAAAGGACTTCAAAAGTTACTATAGAAAAATCCCCCAAACATACATACGAAAATGATCCTCATTTTGGCTCAATTTCATTTTAGTTGAAGAAATGTGATCCACTTAGTTGTTGCCTCCATTGTGCATTGATCCTCCTTTTCCTTGAGCTCCATTATTAAGCCTTCCAAGGATTGCTTCATTTTTTTAGACTTGGACCTTGTCATGGGTCCTCCAATTCCCTTCAATGCCTCTTCATCCTCAGCTTTGTATTGTAAGCTTGAAACCCCTCCTTGGCTTTCATCACCAACACTATTCCCTCACCGGGAACGCGCCCTCACCTACTCCTCTCAGGAGAGTTTACTAGAATCTCCGATTGGACTTTTGCTCGGTCTCTGAGAACCCGAAACTCGATGACGTTAGACCTCGACTCATCTCGACTCCTGTCCGTTATCCCCGCTCGGCAAAGTCTTTTACTCGGTCCCCTAGACCAAGTCTTCAAGCTCGGCTTCACTCGCCAAGTCTTCATTGCTTGATCCCTGACCATGACTTCGTGCTCAACCCTGCTGGTCAATACTTCTTGCCTAACTTACCTAGGACTTTCTTGCAATCTCAACAACTTCATCAGATCACAATAATACTTAACTTTGAACCCTTTTCCAATATCAAAACATGGTTTGATATGGTGCTTCCGGCACCAACAATTTCTCCCTTTTTAATTTATGGCAATACAATTTAAAGTTAAGTAAAAACTATAACAGTTAAGAAAGAAAGTTGAAAATCAATTAAGTATTGCAGTATTGAACAAATTAAAGTTTAAAACCAATGCAAATTTGAATAACATAAAGTTTCCTCTTTATTTCTCATAGTCCCTCTGAATAATTTATGAAACACTTAACTTTGATCTTTTCCTCCCCCTTTGACATATATCAAAAAGATTCATGGGTGAACAAAAATTTCTAAGAGAGATTTTTGAGTTTTTCTAAAATAATTTTAAGTAAAGTATTTCACAACTTTTCTAAAAATAGGTTTGAAACATCAATTTTAAACATGTTACACAACTTTTGAAAATTACTTTGATTGGAAATTTTGAAAATTTTTGTTTTAAGTATTTTGAAAATGCATGAAGCTCCCCCTTAATATGAAATTCTCCCCTGAAGCTTTTGAAAACATGCAATTTCTACTTTGAAAAAAACTAAGTATAATTTTTAAAAAAGTGTTTGAAAAACTTCTGAGCAAAAGAAATTCTAAGTTTCAAGTGAAAGAATATTTGCAACAAATATTCTTTGAAAGAATATTTAATTTTCTCTACTCTCTCCCTTTTTGAAAAAGAAATTTGATTAAGGAGAGGGAAAATAACTGAGTATCATAGCCTATGAGTTTTGCAAAACTATAAGTAAATTTTGAAAAAGTAAAAAAATGAAATGTTAATTTATTGGAAAGAAAATGATAATTAAATAAAAAATAATTAAGCAAGAATGCAAAATTAATGCTAAAGACTAGAATTTAAACCAAGTTGATATTCTTATTGAGTCCAGACATGATAAGCAAAAAAGAGGTTAAAGCATTTAATATTTCAAGTCTAAGCATGGTTCAATAAGTGTAAGTTCACAACTTTTAACTACTTATTTTTAATCCTCAAGATAAAGACGAATAAAATTTCTTAAGTAAAGGAAAATTTTTTTTATAAATAAAAAAATCCTAAGTAGAATGACTTTTGAAAGAGTTTTCTAAGAGGAGAATTTTTGAAAAATATTTACACTAAGTAACATGCTCCCTGTTCTGGAAGGAATCGTCGTCGATGGTCAGTCACCGAGGTTCTGCCAACGTAGAAGCCCCTGTGGAGGGGAGGAACTCTTCTACCTGCGAGATTAACACGAGCATTAGGGGACACGCCGGATGTTGTCCGGCGGAGTCCACTCCGATGCTCAAGTCAGGATCTTGATGGAGAATGAAGGCAATGGGGAAGGAGAAAAGTATAAAGTAAGGACAGTGCATAACCCCCTTACTGGAGGGGCCGAACTACCTTTTATACCGCTGGAGGTAGACTAGGTGTGCTCCCTCAATCTATGCCACGTCTCCGTGATTTGAGACATGTTGTCCCCCTCTTTCAGCGATTACTGGATAGCTTTTGAAATAGTCTGTGTTGTTGTTACGTCTCGACCCGTTGCGATATTTAAGGGTCAAGATGACTCCTTATAATGGGGATACTTATCCGTAAACAAGGAGGGGGGGGGGGGGTTAGTACTTGTGGTCGGTCGTCATTGGGGCTCTGCCTCCCGAGGTGATCTTAGGGTCTTTCGCCCAGTTGAGCGCGCGTGATGCAAGTCCCAAGGTGCTCTTGGGGCCCAACAGCTCGGGGATCCCGGGGAGTCTTCTAGCTGACCCTCCCAGGCGTGCCCCCCGAAGGGGGGCGGGGTTCCCGAGGCCCGAGTCGCTTCGATCCGATGTGCCACGCCATGCAACTTCTTCATCCCCGGGCTTGCCCCGAGCTATTCAACCCTATCACAAGTCTCCCCCTCAAAGTCTAATAGAAGGAAGTGTGGCTGACTGATCGGACTAGTGTAAAGATGAAGAAGCTAAGCTCTCGTAGGCATTTGTCTTCCTTACTCTTGTAGTAGTTATCCGAGGCCCTTGGGTTATAATCTTCATTCCGAGTTCCGAGAAATCCCCCATTTTGGTTTCATCCTTTTTGAAAGGGCTACTCCGACTCTCAAAGTATTATAATGACGTCTGTCTCCTCGTTATAATGGTGCATGACCCTTTTGTTAGGGCGACAAGGTACTCTCGCGAATGCCTTATTGCCACGTGGTCCAACGACCATCTCCATGAGTACTTACGGACGTACGCCATCATGGCTGGCTCGCAACTGCCTGGGTGTGGCGGTTTCTCACTTTCTGCGTGTCTCTTCCCCATTGCACCTAGGCAGGAGGCCGCCTGGGTATAAGAGGGGAAGATGCAGACGTTAGGCCCACTTCCGACTCGGGGGCTGGGTGCACTTCATCTTCTTCTCTTGTAAAGCTTCCTTTGTGCGTGAGTAGTTTGTCTCCCTTTTTTCTTCTTTCTTAGCGATCATGGAAGGTTATCGCGTAGAATGGTATGAGTCCGCCTCCTCGAGAGTGAGGCTAGAGGCCTTGCAGACGGCTATCGAGGCCTACGGCATCTCGGCCGAGATGGCAGTGGTCATCCCCAAAGTGGGTCAGACGCCCGTGGAGCCCCCTGTAGGCATGTTGACCTTCTTTTTATGGCAGATGGAGTTAGGGCTCCGTTTCCCTATCCCCCCATTGTTCACGAACATAGCTACCTATTTTGGTATCCCTCTTCACCAGATGGCTCCCAATTATTGAGGCAATCTATGGTTTGGAGTGACCATGTGTTTTGATATTTGGGCAAAGGGTTTAAGTTAGGGTTTGTTGTTGGACTAATATGTGTACATGAGTGTGCAGGTGTATAGGTACACAAGGACTTAGTTGATGTCTTCAGGTGAAGGATGGCATGGAGGCAAGCTGGAGACTTGCGTGCACATCCGAGGGACCGTGGATAGCAGGGACGATGAGCTGAGGGATGCAGACTTCGAGGCGTACGTGAAGGATGACATGGAGGCAAGCTGGAGGCTTGCTGCGCATCCGAGGGACTAGGGCCGAAGATGAAGAGGGCGTGAAGGAAACAGTCGAGGCTGCTGGTGAAGAGTCGACCTGGTTGTGAGGGTCCTAGTGTGAGTCGTTGTACTCGGGAACTAAGCTGGGAGGGTTCGAGTGCGGAGTGAAATGTATTCGGGGAGTATAACCCTAGGCTTAGTAAGGGACCAGTCGACTGCCCTGGGAGCAGTCAACTTATAGCGGCTTGTGAGCTGGCAGAATTCAAATGTTGGGGGTGTCAACGGTCGAATCTGAGTGGGGGCAGTCGACTTCCCTGGGAGCAGTCGACTGCCAGCGAGGGTTTCCAGCTTGAGTTCTATTTAAAGAGAACTCGATTTGGGCTGAGACTTTTGGCGAAATCTGCTTGGGTAGAGTAGATTAGTAGCCTTTGGTGCTCAGGTGTTGTCGAGGTATTGTGGCGAGATTTCTCCACCCAAAAGGAGCGACAAGGGCTAGCCGGAGGTTATCCGGGGAGTGATCCACCGAAGGAGTCTTGGATTAGTCACCTTTAGGGGTGGATACCAAGTAAATCTTCCTAGTTAGCATTGTTTACATTGTTAGTTTTTGTTTTATTGTATATTCTGCTTGCGCAACTAACCGTGTAGGAAGAAAGAGTTCAAAAAATTACTATTCACCCCCTCTAGCAACCGGATCGATCTAACAAGTGGTATTAGAGCTAGGACCGCTCATGATTGGAATAACCACCAAGAAGAGCAAAAGCTAGAGGGAAGAATAATGGAAGACAAATTGGGGGATGACATCTACACTCCATCATCCTACGATCATGAAGACTTTGAGTATTGGATGACAAGGATGGAGACATGGTTCAGAATGGAGTGGAACCTTCGGATTGCGCTTGAAGAGCCCTTCGAGATTCCAAAGGATAAGCACGGGAAGAAGCTTAGGCCTAGATATTGGAATCAAGAACAACAAGCACAATCAAAAGCAAATGAAAAGGTAATTAGTATTTTAGTAAATATTTTGCCTAATAATATTTTGAGTGGTGTAGGTGAGTACAAAGATGCATGTGAGTTGTGGAAAAAGATAGAAGAATATCATGAGAATCTTACACCAGCCAAAATAGTGGAAGAGTCAAAAGAAATGAATTCAATGGACCAAGAGAAAGAAGAATTGATCATATCATCAAGTGAAGAGGAAGGACTAAGTGAGAGATCTTCCACCTCATCAAGAGAAGAAGGGGAGGTGTCAAATTCAAAAATTGAGGGGGAGGAGAGACCCTCATCTATACCGGATCAAGAGGAAGCATCCACTTCATCCAAGGTTGAAGAAGAAGTCAACCTAGCTTCCACCTCCACCAAAGCAAAGAAGAAGGACCATATCACATGCTTTGGATGCAATGAAAAGGGGCACTACAAGGACAAGTGCCCACTAGGTAAAAAGGAGGTAAAATCTAAACCCATTTCAAATTCTCTTAAATCTAATGTGGGTTGTAGGATTGGAGAAGCCCAAGAGAAAAGAAGAAAAATTTGATGCTTCACATGTGGAGAGCTAGGGCACTACCACACCAAGTGTCCAAGAAAAGGAGAGTTAAAGAAATTCGGACACTTGAGAAGATGGGAGAAGGAGGAAAGGAAGAAAAGAAGCCCACGTCAAGGAGGAACTACAAGGGTAAGGGAGGTAATTCCTAACCCTAAGTTAAAATGTAATTCAAATTCAAGTTCCTCTATGCATGATAAAAATAGAGTTAATTATTCATCCATGCATGCTAGAATTAATGAAAATTGTTTGCTTGTGCACAACCATGGTTTTAAATATCATGATAGGAATAGGGTTAACAAGGTAGATCAAAACCCTAGGAAAAACATGCATCATGATAGACCTAAGACCGTTGTACCTAAGGATCAAGGCATTAACCCCAAGAAGGGGAGACATATACCTAGAAAAGTGGGTAGGTCTAGGAATGTCCAAAGTGGACATATGGACATTAAGGTTAGAAACTTGGAAAGGAAAAATCAAGCCTTGAGGGCAAGGCTTGATACATTAGAAAAGACCCTAGAAAGATTCAAGGTTGGATCTAAGGGTCTAGATATGGTGTTGGGTAGTGTAAAACCCAACTATGATAGATCGGGGTTGGGATACCAGTCTAAGGTCTACAATGCCAACAAAAAGAAGTATGCTGGGGAAGCATACAATCATGGCAAGAAGGAGAAGTCTAAAAATGGCAAGGGGGTACCATTTGAAGGTAAAATGAATGACTTAACCAAGGACAAGGTGTCTAAGGTTAAGAAGATTAGGTTTGTAGGCCAAGAATCACCGGGGGCACACCAGTGTGGCATAGTATGGATTGAGTCACCTAGGGAGGTGGCTAGGACTAAGAGCTCAAGGAGGAGTTCTAGGAGTCTTTGGGGTCCATGGTAAATGGATCTCAAGAGATAGTCTCTAGGAAGCCTAGGTGGGTTAGGGAATGTGCCAAAAGGTTTGGAAGACTTGGGTAAGTCTTAACCCTAGGAAATTGACACATTAAAAGGAGAATTATGAAGAATAAGATGAAAACATGATTATATTGGATCAAATAAGGTTTTAATAGGAAAATACCATATAATTCAGTGGTAAGAATGTATCATGGTCTGGTATTAGAAGATATATCAAGGAAAGACCACAATTAGGACTTTTGGGAGAAGTTTAAATGATACACTTTAGGAGAAGTTGAGTTTCGTGCCAATCTTGGGATTTGGAGTACATTTATTTGGAAACATATTTTTTCCAAAGAGATATAAGCTTCACAAATCTCCCCATAAAATTTTAGATTTTTTGGAGATTTGTGAAATTGGTTAGGCATTTCTGAAATTGGACTGAAAACTTGTAATTCAGGTATCGGTCGATTGCCCTGGGGGGGGGGGCAATCGACTGATTTCAACCCAGAAACATTCTGTGAGTTTTGGCAGTCGACTACCTTAGCGGCAGTTGACTGGTCCATAAGGGTTAGAGTAAAAGACATATTGGCTGATCAGAAATTGTAAGATTGAAAAGTGTCATGCTATCTTATGTAATGTTATGTCATGATTTAATATGTGTTGAAGGTCATTAGATGATTTTGAATGAAAAATCATTGGTGAATGAAAGGATATGGAAGTTTGTCATGTGTATCTAGGATTAAGAGATAAAAGGGGGAACGTATTGAGGACATTTCCATGTGTCAAATTATAATGATAAGCCTTAGCAAATACATAGAATTATAGATGGATTTGAAAATTAATACAAAATGCCAATCTTTTGAGGAAATTAGAAGTTGTACCAAAAAGTCAAGCACATTTGTTTTTTTCATAGAATCATATTTTTATAGGATAGGGTATATCCTAGCAAGTGTGCTTGCAAACTCTTAGATTGTTCAAGGTTGTGTTGAGTTCTTTTTGGCACTAGGGATAAGGTTGCTTGGGGGCAATCCTTTAATGGTGTCCAAGGGGGATGAACCTGGAAGTTGAGTTGGGAAGAACTTGACTTGGTGTTATGGTGCTATGTTGGGTAGAACTTCACCATGGTAAATTGAAAATTGGGAGAAGACATAGGTAAAGAGGGAGGGTGCCTCCTAGTTGCCTTGATTTTCATAGAAAATATTTTTTTTGAGTTTTGTGTCAAACTTGGGAATCATGATAGATACATGATTGGATGTATTTTTCCTAAGTAGGTATAGGTACCACAAACCTCTCCATAAAATTTGAGAATTTTTGGAGATTTGTGAAATTTCTTGCGCAATTCTGAATTTGACCAGAAAGACTGATTTTCAGAGTATCAGTTGACTGCCCTGGGGGCAGTCGATTGGTTAGGGCTGGTGTGGGTATCCAGCAACTGACTTGTGTCTGAATGATGAAAAACAAGTGTAGGGGGGGTTAGTACACTGTGTTTAGGATCATTGGGGATTAAAAGAACCAACAATTGAGATATTGTTGGGGTCTTTTTGATATTAGGCAAAGGGGGAGAAGTGTTGGGTTTAATTTGGGAAACCAAACATGTCTTTGCGAGAAACCCTAGGTTTACGGGGAGCTGAGATTAAGGGGGAGCATGGTTGCTCCATTCTTGGCGTAAGGGGAACCTTGGAGAGGTTCTTAGAAAGCCTTTGTAAGTCCAGTGTAGGGGAGCTTTGGAGAAGCTTTAAAAAGCCCGGTTTGGTGGAAAATTCCTAACTTGGAGGGTTAGGTGTGGGGAGCCTTGGGATAGGTTTTAAAAAGCTCGTTTTGGAAAATTCCTAACTTGAAGGGTTAGGTGTGGGATGCCTTGGGATAGGATCCATGTATGCATTGCATATGCATTGGCAGTATAAGTCCAAGATGGAGTCTTGGCAATATAAGTCCAGTCGTTTGTTTAGAATTACTTTTACTATACTATACTATTTGTTTTTCCTAACTTAAACATTTTGCCAAACATCAAAAAGGAGGAGATTGTTAAGGCAATCTGTGGTTCAGAGTGACCATGTGTTTTGATGTTTGGGGCAAAGGGTTTAAGTTAGGGTTTGTTGTTGGACTAATATGTGTATATGAGTGAGCAGGTGTACAGGTACACATGGACTTGGTTGATGTCTTCAGGTGAAGGATGGCATGGAGGCAAGCTGGAGGCTTGCGTGCGCATCCGATGGACCGTGGATAGCAGGGACGATGAGCCGAGGGATGCAGACTTCGAGGCTATGTGAAGGATGACATGGAGGCAAGCTGGAGGCTTGTGTGCGCATCTGAGGGATGAGGGCTGAAGATGAAGAGGGTGTGAAGGCAACAGTCGAGGCTGCTGGTGAAGAGTCGACCAGGTTGTGAGGGTCCTAGTGTGAGTCGTTGTACTCGGGAACTAAGTTGGGAGGGTTCGAGTGCGGAGTGAAATGTACTCGGGGAGTGTAACCCTAGGCTTAGTAAGGGACCAGTCGACTGCCCTGGGAGCAGTCGACTGGTAGCGGCTAGTGAGCTGGCAGAATTCAAACGTTGGGGGTGTCAACGGTCGAATCTGAGTGGGGGCGGACGACTGCCCTACGATCAGTCGATTGCCAGCGAGGGTTTCCAGCTTGAGTTCTATTTAAAGAAAACTCGGTTTGGGCTAGGACTTTTGGCGAAATCTTCTTGGGTAGAGTAGATTAGTAGCCTTTGGTGTTCAGGTGTTGTCGAGGTGCTGTGGCGAGGTTTCTCCACCCACAAGGAACGACAAGGGCTAGCCGGAGGTTATTCGGGGAGTGATCCACTGAAGAATTCTTGGATTAGTCACCCTTAGTGGTGGATACCAAGTAAATCTTTCTTGTTAGCATTGTTTACATTGTTAGTTTTTGATTTATTGTATATTTCTCTTGTGCAACTAACTGTGTAGGAAGAAAGAGTTCGAAAAATGACTATTCACCCCCCTCTAGCAACCAGATCGATCTAACACCAATGCCTTCGCCCAGATGGGAGGGGCGTATATCATTTTCAAACTTTTTGATCTCCCTCTGACCCCTCATCTCTTTCATTCTTTCTTCGTCCCGATAGGGTCTAGTGGGGTCTTTAGTTTCGTAGCCCGACCGAGCCATAGGTTTTTAGGAGGGTTCCCTTCCTCGCATAAAGGATGGAAGGAGAAATTCTTCTTTATTCGACTGTCATCAGTACCTTTCAGTCCCTTATGTTGGATAGAGGATTTGCTGGCTCCTCCTATTCTAGGGAACTTTCTCCACAGCCCGGTGTACTAGTGTGCTAAGGAGATACTCTCATATATGGAATTCAGCGGCTCGAGGCTGGTGCAGAGTGAAGAGCTTATGTACTGGGCGGGCCTCAGCCCTAAAGTGACGTGAATCAACCCCTCCCTGGGTATGTTTATCTTTTCCTTCAATGCCTGTTAGTTCTGACTGATGTTCCCTCTGTCTGGCTATTGCAGAGGAAACCATGTTCGCCAAGGTGATTGGCCGGTTCATCAAGTGGGAGGAAGCCAACAAGGAGGCGCTGAATTCTCCCCTGGCCGTCCCTCATGCCCCTCCTGTGCCTGCTGAGTCCTTGGAGGGGACTACTGACTCGTCTCGAGAGATTGCTTCGCCCGTGGAGGTTGAAGCCACTGTTGCATCCCCGTCGATCGTGGGCCGATGGCCTCCAGCTCACCAGGCTGACCATGTGGTGGATCCTCTTCCCGGAGGTGGTTCTTCCTAGAGAGCTATTGGTCCAAAAGGGGTTAAAGAGGGGCCCTTCCCTCCTGTTGCTCCTTTAGAAGTTCTGTCCACCGGTCGGCAGAAACGGTGGCTCCCCATGGGCTTGGGCCCTCAATGGAAAAAGCGGCACTCCGCAAGTTCCCCCATCCTTCCGTCTGTGCCCGAGGAAGTTGCTCCACCCTCCAAGGGAGTGGCGTCCGTTCCTATATGTTCTAATTTCCCTTCGATCACAACTCCGACGCCGACCAGCACAGCTCCTAGTTTCCCATCACCCGACCCAGTTGAGGCCTTGAAGGGTAAGGAGGCGCTGCGTACTCAACACTGGATGAGGCATGATCGCCTCAAGAAGAAGTTGATTGCGGCGTTGGAGGCTTCTATGCAATCCTTCCCCCCGGTGCAGTTCAAGGAGGTCCCGACCGAGGGGGTCTTGACTGAGGGGACTTCTAGCTCTGAAGAGGGTGACTCCGGTGTTGGGACCGGGTGCATGTTGACATGGATGCAGGTTCGTAATTTCAAAATTAATTACATGCAGTGGAAGGTTTAGCATAAATAATTTCTCTAAATCATTTAACCACACATCTAAGCATGCAATTTTATCTTGTGTAGACATGATCATATATTTGAAATTTTGCAGAAACGTAAACTAATTTACATATTACCTTGCGTAACTCGAAGGAAGGGACGAGATCCAACCATAAGCGTCCCTTGGAAGCTCCGCCTCTATTCGCGTCGACGCCGAGTATCTTCGGGATGACTTCGCAAAGCCACGAGTTTCGTATTCTCGAGAACTACTAGATTCTCCGAGAACGCGACAAGAAAAACCAAGAGAGAAGTCAGGAGACTAACCACAAAAGGATGGCCGGCTGGTGCTCCTTCTTGGGGCTGGTTGGCGCACGGCAAGAAGGGGAGAAGAGAAGGAGAGAAAGAGAGGGAGAGAGCCTATGCCTTCATCTCTACGATTATTTTCCAAACCTTGCCTTGGGTCCTTTATATAGTGGCCTCTCAACCATCAAGCCTCTCAAATATGGAATTACTTATTCCATCATGCCAAGTTTGATTTTATATCATGGTTAAAATCATATTTTAATTCATGATAAAAATCAATCAAGTCTCTTCTCTCCTATGGAATAAATTTCCTTATCATGGTAAATCAATCCATGATTGATTTTATAAAATAAACCAATCCATGGTTCATTTTAATTTCCATGAAAAATAAACCAAACATTGGTTTATTATATAAAAATTTATATCATCCATAATTTTATAAAACAAACCACACTTGATTTATTTTATAAATTGAACCAAAAACTTGGTTCTCTCCCTTTGTTGTGGCCGGCCAAGCAAAGCGGATGGAGACCCTCTTTGGCCGGCCCATCCAAGCCAAGCCCCAATGAATTAAACTTATTTAATTCATCTATTAAGTCTTCAAAAGACTTAGCCATTTTACGCTTCCGATGCGTCTCTGAAAAATTCAGATTCGACTTATTGTTTGGCACAACCAAACTTAATCTCTCTTGATTGGAAAATCCAATTTTCAACTCGTTTTAAATCCCTCGGATTACTCGTAGTGCATGTGACTAAATAGGGTTTCGATTTATGTTGGCCGTTTATAATTAATCAATTATAGAACGATCATGAGTGGCACCAAGTAGTACATCATGATCCCCACTTAATCTAAAGATCAACGGTTGACCTCAGAAACAATTCTGAAATCCTTCAGCAGCTATAATGAATCTTGCCCCATTCCCTTCACCATCTTGTACCCACTTGGTTCAGGACATGGTCTATGTGTGTCAGCCCCCACTAGGCTGACTACGTTACACCTAGCCCAAGTAATGTTTTCTCGTCCTACGAATTCTAATTACTCTCATGTATTTAAGAGATTCATACTCTGAACATGTCATGCTCTGGCCAGAGGCTTCGAGTAACAATCCGATGATAGGCCTCGGGTATACATCTCCTCGCAAGGAGTGGTGAATCCTTTGTAGACTGTTCAAACATCTTCGGGCACTTCGGCTTATACCCAATCATCCTGGGTCCACACCTCCTTGGAGATGCTTGCTTAAGATGTCAAAGTATAAGTCTCTATGACCAAGATGACTTGAACACAGCAGGTCAAAGGAACATCGCACTTAAGCTGCAGTAAAAACTTCACTGACATATCTATATAGAGACTACCATATGAAGTTTTACCGTCAGTCACTCCAATGAACTAGTTCCCTTAACTAGCATTCATGTTTATCTCCGGACATCTCAATGTCACCAGCCAGTGAGAATCAGCTGATTAGAGAATAACCCATGCTAGTCTCAACAGAATTGATAGTGTCCGTATTTATCAATTCATCGACTAAGGACAATATCAATACTTCACAATTGCACATGTAGAGATAATCACTAGTTGTGAATTCATCACAAATTCTCTCATGCAGTGAATTGTATTGCGGACATTCAGTAAATGAGTTTAAAATCTCAATCAAATACACAAACATGTATACTCAAATAGTGAATATTCATTTATTAGAATAAATGATTACAATCATAAGGCGATTGCCTTAGGACACTTCTCTCATATGACTAACAAACTCCCACTTAGCCTAATGCCAATCGCTACGGTACCCAATACCACAGGCTCTAACATGACCCTCAAACTTGCTTTGAGGTAAGGCCTTAGTTAAAGGATCCGCTAAATTCCTTTCATTGGGAATTTTTTCAATTTGTATATCATTCCTACTTATAATCTCTCTGATCAGATGATAGCGGCGAAGCACATGTTTAGATCACTGATGAGACCTTGGTTCCTTCTCTTGTGCAATAGCTCCATTGTTGTCGCAGTAAACCGGTATTGCTTCATCAATAGTTGGAACCACACCAAGTTTTGAGACAAACTTCTTGATCCAGACTGCTTCCTTTGCTGCTTCCGAAGCTACAATATATTCCGCTTCCGTGGTAGAATCCGCTACGGTGTCTTGCTTGGTACTCTTCCAACTTATTGCGCCTCCATTCAAAATAAATACGTATCCGGACTGAGATTTGGAGTCATCCTTATCTGTCTGGAAACTGGCATCTGTATACCCACGTATTACCATATCACCTTCTCTATATATTAGGAACACATCCTTAGTGTTTCTTAAGTACTTGAGGATTGTCTTGATAGCCGCCCAATGATCCATTCCTGGATCAGACTGGTATCTGCTTGTGACGCTCAGAGCATACGATACATCAGGCCTAGTACATAACATAACATACATGATAGATCCTATCGCGGATGCATAAGGAATCTTATTCATGCAAATCCTCTCGTCTTCTGTACACGGACACATAGATTTCGAAAGGTTGATCCCATGCCTGATGGGAAGGTAACCTTTCTTGGATTCCGACATGCTAAACCTTTCTAGCACTCGGTCTATATATGTAGACTGCGAAAGACCAAGCAACTGTTTTGATCTATCTCTATAGATTCTAATCCCAAGGATATAGGTTGCTTCTCCCAGGTCTTTCATGGAGAAAGTTTTGGACAACCAAATTTTAACTGACTGTAAGACTGATATATCGTTTCCTATAAGTAATATGTCATTGACATATTACACTAGGAATACGACTGCACTCCGACTAACCTTCTTGTACACACAAGGTTCGTTAGGATTTTGTGAGAAATCAAACACTTTGATTGTCTCATCAAAACGGATGTTCCAGCTCCTGGATGCTTGCTTTAGTCCATATATGGATCGTCGAAGCTTGCATACTTTGGTTTTATTAACCGATGTGAAACCTTCAGGTTGTATCATGTATACATCCTCAAGCAGGTTTCCATTAAGGAAAGCTGTTTTCTCATCCATTTGCCATATCTCATAATCATAATGAGCTGCTATGGCCAGGAGCATCCGAATGGATTTAAGCATAGCTACTGGCGAATAGGTTTCGTCATAATCAATTCCTTGTTTTTGACGATATCCTTTTGCCACTAATCTAGCCTTAAAGGTAACAACATTACCTTCCATGTCTGTTTTCTTCTTGAAAACCCACTTGCACCCTATGGGCTTAATCCCTTTAGGTGGGTTAACTAAGTCCCATACTTGATTTTTGTACATGGAATCCATTTCCGACTTCATGGCTTTAAGCCATTTATCCCTTTCTGAATTTTTCAGAACATCTTCATAACTGATAGGTTCGTCATTGTTAATGAGTAACACGTCGTTCGATTCACTTATGAGAAATCCGTATCTCTCTAGAATATTGCGTGTCCTATCAGACCTACGAAGAAGTGGTGTTGTTTTAGGTTCAACTGATAGCTCATCATTATGAGTTATTGGTTGTGGGTCTAAACTAGGTGTCTCTGTAATGTCTATTGGAGTTTCTTGAACTTCTTCAAGTTCAATGCTACTCCCACTATTTTCTTGTAAAAGAAATTCTTTTTCTAGAAATACAGCATGCCTTGAAACAAACACCTTTTGTTCCAAGGAATGATAGAATTGGTAACCATTCGTTTCCTTAGGGTATCCAATAAATAGACATTTATCAGACTTAGCATCCAATTTGTCTGATACAGTCTGCTTTACATAAGCAGGACAACCCCATATCTTTAAGTGAGATAAATGAGGTTTCTTACTATTTCACGTCTCATATGGAGTAGTAGAGACTACCTTGGTCGGGACTCTGTTTAGTAAGTAAATAGCTGTCTTAAGCGCATAGCCCCAAAAGGATTTTGGAAGAGTTGCATGATTCATCATAGATCTAACCATGTCCATCAAGGTTCGATTATGCCTCTCAGATATACCATTATGCTGTAGTGTATATGGCGGAGTCCATTGAGACAATATCCCATTGTCCCTAAGATAATCTTGAAACTCTTGACTTAAGTATTCACCACCCCGATCGGATCGAAGTATCTTAATACTTTTATGAAGCTGTTTCTCTACTTCACTTCTGAACTCTTTGAATTTCTCAAAAGCTTCAGATTTGTGTTTCATTAAGAACACATACCCGAATCGTGAGTGATCATCGATAAAGGTAATGAAGTAGCTATAGCCTCCTTGTGCAAGAGTTGACATTGGTCCACATACATCAGTATGTATTAGACCAAGCAATTCTCCCACTGGTTTACCTTTTTTGGAAAAGGGTAATTTTGTCATCTTGCCTTTTAAGCATGATTCGCATGTATCAAATGAACCGGGTTCAAATGTTTCCAGAATTCCACATTGGTGTTGTAACGACCCAGAAAATTCTCTTAATATTTTCTTAAAAATATTGAGCATGTCTAGATAATTTTCCGAGGGATCTAGAAATATTAATACAAAATTTGGCCTAGAAATCCATATTTTCTCATTTAAATTGAGAAAACTAAGTACTAATGGGCCTTATATGGGCTTTTTAGTACCATAATTATTGGAGAATTTTAGGTAGAATTTAATATAAATATAAATGGATTTTAATTAGGAATATTAGTATGATTATGGGTGAGTTTTAGCATGGTTTCCTATTTAAATTGAGAAGTTAAGTACTAATGGGCCTTATATGGGCTTTCTAGTACCATGATTATGGGTAAATTTTAGGTAAAAATTAATATAAATATAAAGGGGTTTTAATGAGAAATATTAACATAATTATGGGAGAATTTCTAGAGAATTTTTGGAATTTTGGGGAAAATAATAGAAAAATAAAATAAAAATTAGTGCATAGACCAAGGATTTGAACCTTGGACCTCTTGTACAACCATGCACGCTCTAACCAATTCACCTAGCAAGGGAGTGCTATAAGGAAATGAAATGGAGTTTGGTTAAGGCTTAGGGGAAGAGGAAGAGACACCATGACTCTTCACTTACCCTCCTTAATGTGTTATAAAGAAGGGGGTTTGGGAGTTACCTGTTGGTGCAAGTTGCATCAATGATATTCCTCTTTAAGTGTTTTAATGTTTGACAATACACTTAAGTCAGTGATACAGTGAACAGACAAAGGGGAGTAAGAAAGAAGTAACCAAAGTTGAAGAAATGTCCTAGTTAACCTAGGTATTGAAACCCTAAAACCTAGCGAAGGGCTGCTAGCGAAGGACTGCTAGGTATCGAAACCCTAAGACCTAGCGAAGGGCTGCTAGGCACCTAGCGAAGGACTGCTAGGTATCGGATCCCCAAGACCTAGCGAAGGGCTGCTAGGCACCTAGCGAAGGGATGCTAAGACCTAGCGAAGGGCTGCTAGGCACTTGGCGAAAGACTGCTAGGGAAAGAAGACCTAGCGAAGGGCTGCTAGGTACCTAGCGAAGGACTGCTAGGGAAAGAAGACCTAGCGAAGGGCTGCTAGGCACCTAGAGAAGGGATGCTAGGCATAGAAGACCTAGCGAAGGGCTGCTAGGCACCTGGCGAAGGACTGCTAGGGAAAGAAGACGTAGCGAAGGGCTGCTAGGCACCTAGCGAAGGACTGCTAGGGAAAGAAGACCTGGCGAAGGGCTGCTGGGCACCTGGCGAAGGATTGCTAGGGAATGAAGTCTTGGTCTGAGGGACTGAGCAACTTAGCTGAGCGATGACCAAGGACAGGAGTAGAGACGGGTCAGGGTTTGGGCGTCTCGAGGTCCGGGAGTATCGGAAGTTAAGTAAAAGTCCACCCGAAGGACTGGGTGGCAACCGTCTCCTGAAAGGAGTAGGTGAAGGGCGAGTTCTCGGGGATAGGAACTCGTGCCAGTTCGACCTAGGGTTTCATGCAAATCCGAAGTCCGAACCAAGTCCTTAAGGCTAACATTATATGTATCTATGTTTTGTGTTTGTGTATCTTGCAGGTATCAAGAACCGGAGGCAAAGCAGGGTAAAAAGCATGGTTGGCAGGCCTTAAGGGGGGCGCCCCCAGCAAGGGGGGCGCCCCCAGCAAGGGGGGCGCCCCCAGGAAGTACTAAACAGGCAGTTAACGGAAGCATGCAGAACAGGTGTCAACCGGGGCGCCCGGAGCGTCCGGGGCGCCCGGATTCGTAGTTGTTTTGCTGTTTCGAAGTCAGAACACAGGATAAGCCCTCACGGGGGCGCCCTGGTCAATGATCTTATCACCTACGGTGAGGTAGGCGCAAGGATAAGGTTTGACCGAGTCTTCCGGGGCGCCCCCAGCGTCCGGGGCGCCCCCAGGAGGCCTATATAAGAGGCTTCGACCCCTCTGCTTCAGACACAACATTCCAGAGCGATTCTGATCATTCTGACCGACGACAACATGCTAGAAACGAGGCTCTATGACCGGGAGGCTCCAGGAGGAAGTGCGCGGCACTTCGGAGGTTCAAATCGGCCGAGTTTCAGAATTTTTGTTCGGTTCGCTTTTACTTATTCCGCACTTTATTTTCTATATTTTGATTGTAAAATTGCACTGTAAGTCGGGTTTCTCCGCCTCCGGAAAGTCCGGAAAGGAGACCAATAGTGGACGGGCGTTCCCGTGCATAGGCCTTGGATGTACTGACCCTGGGGGGTCGAGAACCAAGTAAAAATCCGCTGTGTCACTGTCTGGTTTCTTTTCGTTCTATTTATTTTCCGCTGCGCTACTAATACTCTGAGTCTAGAACGAAAGTATTACGAGATTTCCACGAAAGATTTTCACGGTCGATATTCACCCCCCCTCTATCGACGGCACCGATCCTACAATTGGTATCAGAGCCGAGACGCTGTTCACCAGACTAACCGCCAACGGAGCAACGACGCCAGGAGTTGAGGGGGAGCCCAGGGTTGAATCAGGTACATTTTTTCTATGTCTAATTTTAAATTGCATATTATTTGTTTCACGTGCAGGGAGAGAGGGCACTATAAAAATCAGTGCCCTACTCGTAAGATTCGGTCTACACCACCGGCGGCAAAGGGGGTACCAACGCCAGAGGTCCGGAAAAACAAAGATCACGTACGATGCTTCAAATGCGAGAAGTACGGACACTACAAAAACAAGTGTCCGGCGAAGGTACGTAAGATTTACGATCCAAAAGTTTTACAATTTCTTGCACTGTCTTTAGATAATTCAGTCAATTATTCTGATAAATTAAATTTACTGTATAGTAGATTAAATATTTTGCATGAAAAATTAGAAAATACGGATATGATTAAAATATCCAAAATTAACTATTTAATTATTAATACTAATTCAATAATTGCTAAAATTAATTCTGATATTAAATCTAAAATAAATTTTGATAATTATTTTGATAAAATTAATTCTGATAAAATTAATTCTGATAAAATTAATTCTGACAATTATTCTAATGAAATCAATTCTGATAATTATCCTGATAAAATTAATACTGATAATATTAAGTCTGATAATTTTAAATCAGATAAAATTAATCCTAAGGATAACTTTGAATTCAAATTCGAAAATCTTAAGGATAATCCGGAATTCAAATTCGAAAATCCTAAGGATAATTCTGAATTCAAATTTGAAAACCTTAAGGATAATTCTAGTGATATCCCTGAAATTATTGAAAATTTTAAGGATAAAGATGATTTTGTTGAAAATATTCATGAGGATAATACAAATAAAATTTTCCTAGATGATAACATAATTATAGAAAATCCTGAAAGTTATTACAAAGATTTAACTAGTGGCCCCTTTTACTCCACCTACTGTGAGAATATTGAAAAATCTAATCTTGAGGAGGATATAGAACTATCTAAGATAAAGGCCATAGTCAATAAAAATTACAAAAACTCAAATAAATCAAAATTATTAGAAAAACTTGAAAAGAAAGATAAAGAAGAAGAAGAAATTTTTGAAATAATGAAAATGATGAATTTAAACCCACAATTATTAATTAATCATTATAATCTTAATAATTCAATTAAATCTTAATAATTCAATTAAATCTTAAATAATTCAGATTAATTCAATTAAATTCAAATTAAATTCAAATTAAATCTTAATTAAATTCAAATTTAAATTCAAATTAATTCAAATTAAATTCAAATTAAGTTCAAATTAAATTCAAATTAATTCAAATTAAATTTTAATTAAATCTTAATTAAATTCAAATTAAAATCTTAATTAAATCTTAATACAAATTAAATTAAATTAAATCAAATTCAAATTAAATTAAATCTAAATTCAAATTAAATTAAATTAATCCTTGTTAATTCGAAATTAATTTAAATTAAATTTAATTCATACTTAAATTCATTAATTCTTAATTGATTAATTGATTTTCTAATTCAATCAATTCTTAATTAACCTGAATTCAACTAAAATCTTAAATAACTTAAACTCAAACCAAAATAAAATTTTACCCAAACTATAACAATTAAAATTAATAACATTAAATATGTCAAAGTGGGTTGACATATTCGTGGGTTCACTCGACATGTATCAAATCAGGAATTTGATACATTTTAGAAACTTAAATAAAATTATTTGAATTGTTTGACTCATGCATAACTGCCATGACATGCATTTGCTATTTTTTTTAATATATGACATGTCATTCATATTTAAATTTTATGCATAATTTAGAACGGCTATAGGAAAAAGAGTGATTGAAACTTGAACAACCTAGTATTGGGTGGAGGTGAGATGATAGTACGTTAGGGAAGCCATCTTGGCGGAACTAGCCGAAGCTACCGATCCAAGACCCAAACTAGTTAGACCAGAATTTTTCAAAAAGTAATTTTGAAAATGAAATTTCATTAAAAGGCTTTGTCAAGGAAAGAGTGGATGATCTCATAAGGCTGCGGCCAAAGAAGGCCTAGTGCCTCGCCAAGACCTGGAAACCAATTTTTGAAATTCAAATTCAAGTTACTTCTTGTCAAATTCAAATCTAACACAAGCTTCAATTAAATCTTAGAGTTAATAATAAATTAAGAAAAATTATTCAAGCATCTCACAATACACCTATAAGACAATCATGCTTGTTGTATTGATACATCTAAAATGGGTGAGATGTTAAGGACTAATAAATTAAAAAATATTTTTCAAAATTCTTTTTCAAAATTGTTAGAATATTTTCCTAAAAATATATTTTCAAAATAGTGCTTCAACATAATAATGTTTTTATGGAATTCATGCTTGTCTGATTGAATATACATATTATACGTTCTTTAAAAATTATATCTTTTCAAAATTTGTTTGACTCACGCAATTAGACACAAGCCTCTTAGGACAACACTAAAGTTCCTTAAGGCACTTAGATAGAGTCAAACGGTATCGGATACAGGGGGAGTATTTTTTTCATTTTTTTTTCAAAAATTACACTGTAAAAATTACTATTATTTGAAAATACTTTTCGAAAACTGAGCTTTAAATCGTTATCACTTGTATTTTTTGAAAAAGGTTTATGTTGTAAAATTTATCTATCTTGTTTGATTTTGATAAACCCTAAAGACACAGAGGAAAGTCCACTTCATAATCTACAAGGACTCCTAGGATGTGTCAACTTTAGGGGGAGTATAAATCAAACTTGTGAACTAATTTTGTTTAATTAATTGTTTTAAAATTATTAGATAATTTCTTTAATTTGAATCAAATCTTAAGACTTAGAGGAAGAGTACTTGTGGTCAACAAGCTTCCCAGGACTAGGTCAAGTTTAGGGAGAGATCAAATTAAAAGAATTATTGAATATCTCAAATGTTTTCATGCGCGATATTTTCAAATCCTATTGAAAACATAAGTATTATTTTAAAATGCTATCAATTTTTTATTAAATTTTTTTTATTTTCAAAAATTCATCTAGTTTTTTTATCAATTTAAAATAATATCTTGAGTTTGAAAAATCCTTCAGGATACTTAGGAAAATATCCTTGTAGTCAACAAGGTTTCCTATGATTGTGTCAGACTGGAAGATAAACCACATCAAGTATTATGACTTTAAAATCTTTACATTTTCAAAACTAACTTACATCCTATTATTTTGTAACTTATGAAATTTTTGAAATAATATTTACTTGGGTTGAAAAATTTCCAGGACACTTAGGAAATGTCCTTGTAGTCAACAAGGTTTCCCAGGATGGTATCAGACTGGAAAATAAACCAAGTAAAGTCTAATATTCTTTCAAAAGTACTTAATTTTAATATATATATATATATATATATATATATATATATATCAATGTATTTTTCAAAAGTACCTAGTTTTCAAAAACTCAATACATTTTTCAAAGGTACTTATATTTTTCAAAAAATTACTTATTATCTTTCAAAATCTGATCTTTCTTCAAAAATAACTTACATTTTGCAAGTACTGACATGCTTCAAAGATCATCCTTCAAAATATTTGTACCTTCAAAAATTCGACATTTTCTCAAAATATTGTCTAAAGTTTTCTGAGCTCATAATACTTAAGTATTAGTTTTATGCTATGTTTTTAAAATTTTATACTAAGTATTTTCAAAATACTCTCCTTGTTGGCGCAAGTATTTCTGTTTTTTGATGTATGACAAAGGGGGAGAGGTGTGCTTAAGTTAGAATTTTTTTTGGATTCTTACTAAAGGACCATTTGATCAAAATGTTTTACAAAACTAAGGTCATGTTTTAGTTTGATCCCAAGGATGGTAAGTTAGCACCTTAAACCAATCTAACTTAAGTTATTGTCAAACATCAAAAAGGGGGAGATTGTTGGTGCAAGTTGCATCAATGATATTCCTCTTTAAGTGTTTTAATGTTTGACAATACACTTAAGTCAGTGATACAGTGAACAGACAAAGGGGAGTAAGAAAGAAGTAACCAAAGTTGAAGAAATATCCTAGTTAACTTAGGTATCGAAACCCTAAAACCTAGCGAAGGGCTGCTAGGCACCTAGCGAAGGACTGCTAGGTATCGAAACCCTAAGACCTAGCGAAGGGCTGCTAGGCACCTAGTGAAGGACTGCTAGGTATCGGAACCCCAAGACCTAGCGAAGGGCTGCTAGGCACCTAGCGAAGGGATGCTAGGCATAGAAGACCTAGCGAAGGGCTGCTAGGCACCTGGCGAAGGACTGCTAGGGAAAGAAGACCTAGCGAAGGGCTGCTAGGCACCTAGCGAAGAACTGCTAGGGAAAGAAGACCTAGCGAAGGGTTTCTAGGCACCTAGCGAAGGGATGCTAGGCATAGAAGACCTAGTGAAGGGTTGCTAGGCACCTGGCGAAGGACTGCTAGGGAAAGAAGACCTAGCGAAGGGCTGCTAGGCACCTAGCGAAGGACTGCTAGGGAAAGAAGACCTGGCGAAGGGCTGCTAGGCACCTGGCAAAGGATTGCTAGGGAATGAAGTCTTGGTCTGAGGGACTGTGCAACTTAGCTGAGCGATGACCAAGGACAGGAGTAGAGACGGGTCAGGGTTTGGGCGTCTCGAGGTCCGGGAGTATCGGAAGTTAAGTAAAAGTCCACCCGAAGGACTGGGTGGCAACCGTCTCCTGAAAGGAGTAGGTGAAGGGCGAGTTCTCGGGGATAGAAACTCGTGCCGGTTCGACCTAGGGTTTCGTGCAAATCCGAAGTCCGAACCAAGTCCTTAAGGCTAACATTATATGTATCTATGCTTTGTGTTTGTGTATCTTGTAGGTATCAAGAACCGGAGGCAAAGCAGGGTAAAAAGCATGGTTGGCAGGCCTTAAGGGGGGCGCCCCCATGCAACCAGGGCGCCCCCAGCAAGGGGGGCACCCCCAGGAAGTACTAAACAAGCAGTTAACAGAAGCATGCAGAACAGGTGTCAACCGGGGCGCCCAGAGCGTCCGGGGCGCCCGGATTCGTAGATGTTTTGCTGTTTCGAAGTCAGAACACAGGATAAGCCCTCACGGGGGCGCCCGGAGCGTCCGGGGCGCCCTGGTCAATGATCTTATCACCTACGGCGAGGTAGGCGCAAGGATAAGGTTTAACCGAGTCTTCCGGGGCGCCCCCAGGAGGCATATATAAGGGCTTCGACCCCTCTGCTTCAGACACAACATTCCAGAGCGATTCTGATCATTCTGACCGACGACAACACGATAGAAATGAGGCTCTACGACCGGGAGGCTCCAGAAGGAAGTGCGCGGCACTTCGGAGGTTCAGATCGACCGAGTTTCAGAATTTTTGTTCGGTTCGCTTTTACTTATTCCGCACTTTATTTTCTATATTTTGATTGTAAAATTGCACTGTAAGTCAGGTTTCTCCGCCTCCGGAAAGTCCGGAAAGGAGACCAATAGTGGACGGGCGTTGCCGTGCATAGACCTTGGATGTACTGACCCTGGGGGGTCGGGAACCAAGTAAAAATCCGCTGTGTCACTGTCTGGTTTCTTTTCGTTCTATTTATTTTCCGCTGTGCAACTAATACTCTGAGTCTAGAACGAAAGTATTACGAGATTTCCACGAAAGATTTTCACGGTCGATATTCACCCCCCCCCCCTCTATCGACGGCACCGGTCCTACATTACGTTCTTCCTTCCATCAATTGCACTTTCTTTCCTCCTCCTTCCTCATTCTAGCCGAACACCACAAGAGAGGTTCTCCATTGGAAAAGCTCTACAAGAAGGTCTCATCACCAAGATCTAAAGGTTTCCCAAGGCTACAAGGGCAAGGGGGTTCAAGTGTCCAAGGGCTTTACAATTTCCTTCTCTTTTAAGGTCTAAAAATCAAGATTAACCAAGGTAAGACTCCATCACCTGTGGTATAATAGTTCCTTTTGTATTTTAGCATAATATGAAGTTGTTTGAGATTTTATGTTGGAAAAAAAGGAAAGAAGGCATGAACCCCAACCTAGGTTTCGGCCACTAGGATTTTTGGGTCCATGATGATGCTAAAAATCTTCATCATGTTTTCTAATGTGCTCTCATGATGTTTAGAGATTAAATATAATTTTTGAGAATTTTTGGGGTACCCTAGGATCCCCTAGGGTTTCGGCCAATCCCATGAACCCATGGGTAGGGTTGAATCTAAACTCTCAAGCATGTGTTTTGTGTATTATCATGATATAAGGGGGATTGAGGGTGACTTATGTGAACTTTTACAAGGCTTTGTGACCCCACAAGTTTCGACCAAGTTGGATAGTAGGGCAAAAGTCAGGGCTTTCCTCAAGTAAGGGCCCTAATGGCCCCTATGGTATGGTATGGTTGATGTTTAATGGTTGATTGGGGATCTTAATGGAATTTTTCCATGCACCCATGCCCTTATAGGTTTCGGTCAGCCCTAGGAAGGAGGGCTAAAGGTTAGGGTTAACCCTAATCATGAGCCCTAATGGCTTCCTATGGTCTTATGGATAAGGTATGGTTGTTCCTTTACCTTATGCTATCTTACATGTTTATGGAATTGATGGAACTCCACCTTATAGGATTCGGCCAAGCCATGTATCTAGGGTTTGGGGTGGAGTTAGGGTTTGAAGAATCATGGTTTATGCTTATTATGAAGTATATATATAGGTTCAAGCATGTGGTAGAAATTAAGTTACCTATAACCCTAACCTCAAGCACCATGTTTTATGTTTGTATGTTTATGATTGGATGTCATGCTTAATAGGGTTATTTATGAATGTCTTATATTCTATGCCATGCGCTTGGATAGTAGGTAGCATGTTTATGGAAGTCCTACCTATGTATGCTTATGTTATGTTGAGAACCATGCTATGTTATATGCTCATGTTATGTTAAGAACCATGCTATGTTATTGTGTATGTTCATGATAAGAATGATGTCATTATAAGTATGTTAGGTTTACGTTCATGATAAGAATGATGCCATGATAAGTATGTTAGGTTTATGTTCATGATAAGAACGATGTCATGATAAGTATGTTATGTTTATGTTCATGATAAGAATGAGGCATGCCATGTTAAATGGATAAAGATGTATGCCATGTTTATGAAGGAAGATGCATACCATGTTTATGAATGAAGATAATGCTCATGCCTTCCAGGCATCATGATGTTATGCAATAAGTATGAATAATGAAAGGACAAACATGTGTTAAGTCATGCTTTATGTAACATGGTTATGCTATGAATGTCTTCTGAATGATGAAACATGTAAAGTATTTTACTTTATGAATGGGCTTGTACCGGACCGAAGTATAGGTCCAAGGGATGGGCAACTTAAGAACGCCCCGGTTATGGACTACCGATTATGCTGTCCACGGTTCTGGCACTACCGGAGCTGTGCAACAGGGATGAGCTCCTTAAGAACGCCTCGGTTCGGGGACTACCGACTATGTTGTCCTTACCCTAGTAGGTCGGGGCTCGCTACCTCGGATTTGCTAGGGATGTGTGCTTATGATGTATGTATGTGGTACAAGCCGGGGACCCCAATGATATGATGATTATGTTTAAACATTTAAAAGTATGTTTTTAAAAAGTTAAGCATCCTTATGTATATGCATTCCGCTCATGCATTCATTCATGTTATGCATTATGCTATGCTAATAAGATTTTATGCTTACGCTTCATGTTAAGAAATATGCACGAGAGTAAATGATCTATGTCATGATTATGTTAAGAAGATGCTCATATGCTATGAGAGGAAGTATGCCTATGTTTATGCCATACAGGTTGGTTTACACCTTATAGACATGTTTATACCATGTATTATACCATGTTAAGAATGTTTATTATGTTATGGTTATACCATGTATTATGCCATGCTAGGAATGTTTATTATGTTTATGTTTATGCCATGTAGCATGCCATGCTTAGAATGTTTACTATGTTTACGTTTATGCCATGTCTCATGCCATGCTAGGAATGTTCACTTATGTTTATGTTCATGCCATGTCAAGTATATGATAAGTGATTCAAGTTGTTATGTTCTGAGTAGAGCACCAAGTATGTTAATGTTTCATATGCTCATTATGAGATGATGAATGATTTTTGTGAGTAGGAAAGAGTCTTACTAAGCCTGTGTGCTTATAGTCTTATTTTCTTATACCGCAGATCATTCACGGGGACAATGAGGAAGCAGCAGGAGGGCAAGAACGCATGTGTGTGGTAGTGACTTGGCCCAGGAAACCATATGTTTACCGTTTATGCTAGAACTTTACTTTGGTTACTTATATGCTTGAATGCTTGAATAATGACTTATGGAACTCTATGAGGTGATGTTAAGTATGACATGATATGATGCTTAAGTATGAAGTCAATATGCCAAGTTTCCATGTCATTATGTTAAGAATGGTAGTAGGGCATGTATGTGTAAGAATAAAGTTATTCCGCTGCCTTATGATGTCTGCATGCCCTAAGTATGTTAACGTAACGTTGCTTTATGAAAAGAAAAAAAAAAGCGGGCATTACAGGTTGGTATCAGAGCGGTTACCATCTCACTACACACACATCAAGCCCTCTTCCTGCCGCTTCCAAGTAAGTACCTCTTTACATATCTTATAGTAGTAAGTTGTTTTATGATTTTAGGATATGCAAGTATGAACGATAGTTAGGATGAAAAGTACTTTAGGATATGTAACGATGAATGATACTTTATCTTCTTTTAGGAATTAAATATTTAGAATAATATAGGGGTAGAAAAGAAACTGATATTGACCATACTTGTCTTTGGTGAAGAAAAACATGGCTAGAAGACAGAGTAACCGACTTAATGAGGCAACCCCATCGCCTGATCTGATGCAATTAGTGACCCAACTTCAGCGCCAAGTCACCGAGCAGCAGCAGACTATTAATACCTTGATGAACCAACAGGAAAATTCTACTACTCCACCAGTGAACCAGACTGCTATACCTGTGGCGCCTACGGTTACGCACACCCCTCCGCCGGGCTCGACCACTGTGGCACGACAAGAGGCTTACCTGATCCAGTGGTTAAGGCTGAAACCGGAGAATTTCTCGGGTGCTGGCGAACCTTGGGACGCCCAGGCATGGTTCAAGATGATGGAAAGTACCCTGGAGCTGCTGGACTGGCCTGAGCATGAGAAGATCAAGTGTGCGTCATTCTTCCTATCTGGGGATGTCAGAATGTGGTGGGAAAGGGTTAAGGCCAAGAGACCGGTGGACCAGATGGCGTGGGCAGATTTCGAAGCAGAGTTTTTTGAAGAATTCTTCAACATGCGGGTCACGAACAAACACTACGACGAATTCACGGAATTCCGGCAGGGCGATCTCTCGGTCAATGAGGCCGTGAAGAAATTCAATCGACTGGCTCGACTGTGCCCTGAGTTGGTCCGTACTGAGAAAGAGAGGGTCCGACTTATGCTAAGAATGTTGCGGCCTGAAATAGCTCTGAATGTGGCTGGCGGAGTTAGCAGACCCCAGACCGCCGAGGAACTGTTTAGTAGTGCCCTACTCACTGAGCACTATCTGAACAATATCAATCAGCAACGGAAGGCGATGAATGAAAGTAAGAATCAAGTTCACACCGGAATCCTCGATTCTTTCTCTCATTATCCTTAATGATCTTTCCGTTAATGATCGCTTAGGAGGACAAAGGTCCCAGAGCAACCACGTTAGCGGGAAGGGGGATCAAGGCGGTAAACGGAAGTCATGGAACAACTCTCAAGGGGGCCCAGCAAATAAACAGACCAAGTTTTCCCCATGCGCGACATGCGGGAAGAATCACTCCGGGGAATGCCGCAAGGGTACGAACCGGTGTTTCACCTGTGGTGTGGAAGGACATATGGCAGCTTATTGTCCTACAAAGAACCAGGCCCCACCCCAACCACTAGCTCAGTACCAGGGTGCACCAGCGAAGTTGCACTATATGCCAGCCGAGCTGGAAGGGACCCTGATGTTGGAAGCCTCCCCAACAGTGACAAATGCTAGGGTTTTCTCAGTTACCAAGGAGGACGCTGCGGAAGCTTCTACGGTTGTCACAGGTCAGATACTTATTTCCAGTCAGTATGCTACTGCATTATTTGATACTGGGGCAACGCACTCGTTCATTTCGGTGCCCTTTACCAAGAAGATAGATAGGCTTCCGCGAGTGTTAGACTGCAGGTTCTTAACGACCCTACCCTCGGGGGAAATAATGACATCCACTCATGTGCTATGTGCGGTGCCAGTCGGAATTGCAGAAAGGGAACTTTACTGCGATATGATAGTACTCGACATGAAAGATTATGATGTTATAATGGGAATGGATTTCCTGGGTAAATATGAGTGCCGTAAACGAAAGGTGGTTTTTCGACCTGAGGCAAGTTCTATGTTCGAATTCATCGGAGAGCCAAGGAAAAGAACCGGGAAATATTTATCAACTCTCCAAGCTCAGAAAATGTTAGACAAAGGATGTACTGGATTTCTAGCATATGTGGTTGATGCCAGTCAAGTGAAGAATCGGAAGCCGGAAGATGTCCGGGTGGTATGTGATTACCCAGAGGTTTTTCCAGATGAGTTACCAGGATTAGCTCCTGATAGAGAAGTGGAATTTGAGATCGAATTAATTCCTGGTATTAACCCGATCTCCAAGGCACCTTACCGTATGGCGCCGGTTGAATTGAAGGAACTTCAGGAACAGCTACAGGAGTTGCTAGATAAGAGATTTATTCGCCCTAGCCATTCCCCATGGGGAGCTCCAGTACTGTTTGTGAAGAAGAAAGACAGATCTATGCGCATGTGCATAGATTATCGAGCGTTGAACAACGTAACTATCAAGAACAGGTATCCCCTTTCGAGGATAGATGACCTGTTTGACCAATTAAAGGGAGCCACTATTTTCTCAAAAATTGATTTGAGGTCTGGGTATCATCAAGTTAGGGTAAAACAGGAGGATATTCCGAAGACGGCTTTCCGAACAAGGTACGGGCACTTTGAGTTTGTTGTTATGCCATTCGGCGTGACGAATGCTCCTGCTATGTTTATGGACCTTATGAATCGGGTGTTCTCGTCGTTCCTCGACAAATTTGTGATCGTCTTCATCGACGATATCCTTATTTATTCGAGGACCCAAGAAGAGCACACTGAGCACCTGAAGATAGTATTAGAGATTCTTCGGGAAAAGCAACTATACGCGAAATTTTCCAAATGTGAGTTCAGGCTCGACCAAGTGGGCTTTTTAGGCCATATTATTTCTAAAGACGGGGTTATGGTAGATCCAATGAAGGTTGAAGTTGTGAATAACTGGAGTCGGCCGAAGAACGCCAGTGAGATCAGAAGTTTTCTGGGGTTGGCAGGCTATTACAGAAAATTTGTAGAGGATTTCTCGAGGATCGCAGCCCCTTTAACGGCTCTCACCCGGAAGGATAATAAGTATGAATGGACGGAAGACTGTGAAAAGAGTTTCTTGGAACTAAAAAGGAGACTCACAAGTGTACCAATCCTTACCCTTCCAGAATGTAATCAGAGGTTTGACATGTATAGCGATGCCTCCAAACTAGGACTTGGAGCTGTACTTATGCAGAATGAAAAAGTTATTGCCTATGCCTCTAGACAACTCAAGGAATATAAACAGAATTACCCCACTCATGATCTGGATGTAATGACCCGAAAAATTCTCTTAATATTTTCTTAAAATATTAAGCATGTTTAAATAATTTTCCAAGGGACCTAGAAATATTAAGGAGAACTTTGGCCTAGAAAATCCATGTTTTCTCATTTAAATTGAGAAAACTAAGTACTAATGGGCTTTATGTGGGCTTTTTAGTACCATGATTTTAGGTGGATTTCGGTAATAATTAGTATAAATATAAATAGGATTTAATTAGGCATATTAGCATGATTATGGGTAAGTCTTAGCCTAATTTTTCTATTTTAATGGAGAAATTAGGTACTAATGAGCTTTAAATGGGCTCCAAAAATGGGTATTAATTAGGTAAAAATTAATATAAATTAGGTAAAATTAATATAAATATAAAAGAATTTTATTTAGGAATATTGGCATAATTATGGGTGATTTTAGGGGGATTTTCGGAATTTAAAAAAATAAAAATAATAAAATAAATGAAATAAAAATAAAATAAAAATAAAGGTGCATGAGCCAAGGATTGAACCTTGGACCTCTTGTACAACCATGTATGCACTAACCAACTCACCTAGCAAGGTATTGTTAGGAGGGAATGAAGTGGATATTGGTTAAGGCATAGAAGAAGATGAAGAGTCATGGAGAGACTCTTCATTTGCCTCCTTAATGGGCTATTAAAGGGGGGTTTTGGGAGTTACCTCTTCTTCCCATCACTTGCATTTCGAAACCTCTCCCTTCCCTCATCCTAGCCGAATACCCAAGGAGGAGTTCTCCCTTGGAAAAGCTCCACAAGAGGTCTTATCTCCAAGATCTAAGAGTTTTCCCAAGGATACAAGGACAAGGAGGCAAGGATCCAAAGCTTTTACAATCTTCTTCTTCTTCCAAGGTTCAAAAAATCAAGAAACTCAAGGTAAGACTCCCTCACCTGTGGTATAATAGTTCCCTATGATTTTTATGATTTTTAGTATGATATAGTGGTTGGTTTTTGGATTTGATGTTGAAAGGAAAGAAAACCAAGATCCTTATGCTTAAGGGTTTCGGCCACCATGATTTTAGGGTCTAAAATTATGCTAAAAATCTGTATAATGCTATTTAATGTTCCCTTAATGTTTATAGGTTAAGTGTAATTTTTGGGAATTTTTGAAGTACCCTAGGATACCCTAGGGTTTCGGCCAACATGAAAGAACCAAAGTAAGCACCCTAGGATACCCTAGGGTTTCGGCCACAATGTTTAAGGGTCCTTAATGATGCTAAAAATCATGATAATGTTATTTAATGTTCCCTTATGATGTGTAGAGGTTAAGTATAATTTTTGGGAATTGTTGGAGTACCCTAGGACACCCTAGGGTTTCGGCCAACATGAAAGAAACAAAACTAAGAACCCTCATGTTTAAGGGTTTCGGCCACCATTATTTACAGGTCTATAATTATGCTAAAAATCATGATAATGTTATTTAATGTTCCCTTATAATGTGTAGAGGTTAAGTATAATTTTTGGGAATTTTTGGAGTACCCTAGGACACCCTAGGGTTTCGGCCAACATGAAGAAACAAAACTAAGAACCCTAAGTTTAAGGGTTTCGGTCACCATGATTTAAAGGTCTATAATTAATCCAAAAATCTTGATAATGTTAATTTATATTCCCTTATGATGTGGGGAGGTTAAGTATAATTTCTGCGAATTTTTGGATTACCCTAGAGACCCCATATGTTTCGGCCAACCTCAAGGACCCAAGGGTTAGGGTTGAGCCTTTAACTTCAAGTATATGTTTATGTGTTTCCATGATAAGTATGATAAGTATATGTTCAGAATATGAATGATGCCATGATAAGAATGATAGGGTTATGATCATGATAAAAATGATGCTATGATATGTTAGGTTCATGATATGAATGATGCCATGTTAAGTATGTTATGTTTATGTTTAAGAATGAGGATGATGCCATGTTTAAGAATGAAAATGATGCCATGTTAAGAATGAAAATGATGCCATGTCTAAAAATGAAAGTGAAGAATGAAGTTAAGGTTCATGCCTTTAAGGCATAATGATGATGTTAAGTATGATGAATGAATGAATATGCTATGAATGATAATGAATGAAAGATGATGCTTATGTCTTTTAGGCATAAATATGCTAAGACGGCACGGTCGATGGTCGACGGTACGACGGTCGTGAGGACCGGTAAATGGGCCGGTAGACAGGCCGAGCCGTAACAAGTTATGTTATGTTAAAGATGCCATGAATGTCTTATGAATGATGAAGCATGAAAAGTATTTTACTTTATGAATGGGCTTGTACCGGACCGAAGTATGGGTCCAAGGGATGGGTACCTTAAGAACGCCCCGGTTTTGGACTACCGAAGCTGTCCACGGTTCTGGCACTATCGGAGCTGTGCAACAGGGATGGGCACCTTAAGAACGCCTCGGTTCGGGGACTACCGACTATGCTGTCCTTACCCTAGTAGGTTGGGGCTCGCGACCTCAGACTTGCTAGGGATGCGCGCTATGATGTATGTATGTGGTACAAGCCGGGGACCCCAAATGATGTTATGATGATGATGTTTAAGCATTTAAAAGTATGTTTTAAAAGTTAAGCATCCCTTATGTATATGCATTCCACTCATGCATCCATTCATGTTATGCATTATGCTATGTTGATAAGATTTTATGCTTACGTTTCATGTTAAGAAGTATGCATGAGAATGAATGAATTATGCCATGCTTAGAATGTCTATGATGTTTATGATTTATGCCATGAATTATGCCATGCTTAGAATGCTCACTATGTTTATGATTTATGCCATGAATTATGCCATGCTTAGAATGTTCACTATGTTTACGATATGCCATGAATTATGCCATGCTTAGAAGGTTCACTATGTTTATGAATTGTGCCATGAGAATGAATGAATTATGCCTTGCTTAGAATGTCTATGATGTTTATGTTTATGCTATGTATGATGCCATGCTTAGAATGTCTACTATGTTTATGATTTATGCCATGAATTATGCCATGCTTAGAATGTCTACTATGTTTATGATTATGCCATGAATTATGCCATGCTTAGAATGTCTACTATGTTTATGATTTATGCCATGAATTATGTCATGCTTAGAATGTTTACTATGTTTATGTTCATGCCATGCTATGTATACGATAAGTGATGTAAGATGTTATGTTCCAAGTAGAGCACCAAGTATGTTAATGTTTTATGTGCTCATTATGAGATGATGAATGATGAATGGTTTTGTGAGTAGGAAAGAGTCTTACTAAGCCTGTGTGCTTATAGTCTTATTTCCTTATACCGCAGATCATTCAAGGGGACAATGATGGAAGCAGCAGGAGGGCAAGAACGCATGTGTGTAGTAGTGACTTGGCCCAGGAAACTTTATGTTTACTGTTTATGTTAGAACTTCACCTTGGTTACTTATATGTCTGAATAATGACCTGTGGAACCTATGATATGATGTTACGTATGATATGATATGATATGATGCTTAAGTTCAAAGTAGATATGCTAAGGTTCCTAGGTCATTAAGTTAAGAATGGTAACAGGGCATGTATAAGTTAAAGTTATTCCGTTGCCTTATGATGTCTACATGCCCTAAGCATGTTAACGTAACGCCGCTTATGAAAAAAAAAGCGGGCGTTACACTGGAACTGGCCGCGGTGGTCTTCGCTCTTAAGATATGGAGGCATTATCTGTACGGAGCGCAGTGTCGAATTTATACAGACCACCAGAGTCTGCGATATTTCTTCACTCAGAAGGACCTGAATATGAGACAACGCCGATGACTTGAGTTGGTAAAGGACTATGACTGCGAGATCTTCTATCATCCAGGGAAGGCGAACAAAGTGGCTGATGCACTCAGCCGGAAATCAAGTGCCACCTTGATGTCCATATCTAAATTATCCCGACCACTTGAAAGAGAAATTAGGAATTTTGGGGTCGAAGTCATCTCCGGGCGACTTTCCACCATGACAATATCACCCGCGCTATGTGAGGACATATTGGAAAAACAAAATGGTGATCTGAGTCTCCAGAAAATAAAATAGGAGATCCTAGAAGGAAAGGGCAATGGTTTTCATATCGCCAAAGGGGGGGTACTATACCTTAGGGATCGTCTATGTATCCCTAATGATCCGGAGCTTCGAAGGAAAATACTGACGGAAGCTCACGAAATCCCTTATTCGATGCATCCAGGATCCACCAAAATGGATCAGGATCTGAAGGAGAGGTTCTGGTGGTCCGGTATGAAGAGGGATGTGGCTCAGCATGTTAGTACTTGCAGGACTTGCCAGCAAGTAAAAGCAGAACACCAACGACCCGGAGGAGTTCTGCAGCCACTTGCAATTCCGGAGTGGAAATGGGAAGACATCTCTATGGATTTCATTTCAGGGCTTCCCAGGACTACGAATGGATATGATGCAATATGGGTAATTGTGGACAGGCTGACAAAGTCTGCTCACTTCTTGGCGATCAAGATGACTTATTCGATTGAGCAACTGGCTCAATTATACGTTAAGGAAGTAATTAGGCTTCATGGAGTTCCCAAGACCATCATCTTAGATAGGGATGGTCACTTTACTTCGCATTTTTGGGAATGCGTTCAGAAGTCTCTTGGCACTAAATTGTGATTTAGCACCGCCTTTCACCCTCAGACTGACGGGCAAACTGAACGGGTGAATCAAATACTAGAAGATATGTTGAGAGCTTGTGCCCTGGATTTCAAGGGAAGTTGGTGTCGGAATCTATGCTTAGCGGAATTCGCTTACAATAATAGCTACCAAGCTACTATCGGAATGGCACCTTATGAAGCCTTGTATGGGAGGAGATGTAGGTCTCTGATCTGTTGGTACGAGGGTGGTGAAAAGAAGGAAATGGGGCTCACAACGGACGTTATCGACAGCGCCACCCGAGCTATACAGAATATTCGACAACGGATAGAAACTGCTCAGAGCCGGCAGAAGAGTTATGTCGATGTCCGGCGTAGACCACTGGAATTTAATGTTGGAGATTGGGTGTTTCTCAAAGTGGCTCCTATGAAGGGGGTGACAAGATTTGGGAAGAAAGGAAAACTAAGTCCGTGCTATGTGGGGCCGTACCTGATTCTGAAAAGAGTCGGTAAAGTGGCATATGAGCTAGAGCTGCCTCCAGAGATGTCAGCTATCCATAACGTATTCCATGTGTCCTTGCTTAAAAAGTGTATCCCAAATATGGACCAAGTGATCGAGCCACAGACAGTACAAGTGCAGGAGGACCTAAGTTATGAGAGCAGACCCATCCAGATTTTGGATAGGGAAGTCAAGAAGCTGAGGTGTAAGGAGGTACCCTTAGTCAAGGTCCTATGGCAAAGTCAACGGTTCGAAGAAGCTACCTGGGAATGCGAGGACGAGATGAGGCGCAAGTACCCGGAGCTATTCTAAGTTCGAGGACGAACTTTCACGAGGTATGGGGGATTGTAACGACCCAGAAAATTCTCTTAATATTTTCTTAAAAATATTGAGCATGTTTAGATAATTTTCCGAGGGACCTAGAAATATTAATACAAAATTTGGCCTAGAAATCCATATTTTCTCATTTAAATTGAGAAAACTAAGTACAAATGGGCCTTATATGGGCTTTTTAGTACCATAATTATTGGAGAATTTTAGGTAGAATTTAATATAAATATAAATGGATTTTAATTAGGAATATTAGTATGATTATGGGTGAGTTTTAGCATGGTTTCCTATTTAAATTGAGAAGTTAAGTACTAATGGGCCTTATATGGGCTTTCTAGTACCATGATTATGGGTAAATTTTAGGTAAAAATTAATATAAATATAAAGGGGTTTTAATGAGAAATATTAACATAATTATGGGGGAATTTCTAGAGAATTTTCGGAATTTTGGGGAAAATAATAGAAAAATAAAATAAAAATTAGTGCATGGACCAAGGATTTGAACCTTGGACCTCTTGTACAACCATGCATGCTCTAACCAATTCACCTAGCAAGGGAGTGCTATGAGAAAATGAAATGGAGTTTGGTTAAGGCTTAGGGGAAGAGGAAGAGACACCATGACTCTTCACTTACCCTCCTTAATGTGTTATAAAGAAGGGAGTTTGGGAGTTACCTTCTTCCTTCCATCAATTGCACTTTCTTTCCTCCTCCTTCCTCATTCTAGCCGAACACCACAAGAGAGGTTCTCCATTGGAAAAGCTCTACAAGAAGGTCTCATCACCAAGATCTAAAGGTTTCCCAAGGCTACAAGGGCAAGGGGGTTCAAGTGTCCAAGGGATTTATAATTTCCTTCTCTTTTAAGGTCTAAAAATCAAGATTAACCAAGGTAAGATTCCCTCACCTGTGGTATAATAGTTCATTTTGGATTTTAGCATAATATGAAGTTGTTTGAGATTTTATGTTGGAAAAAAAAGAAAAGAAGGCATGAACCCCAACCTAGGTTTCAGCCACTAGAATTTTTGGGTCCATGATGATGCTAAAAATCTTCATCATGTTTTCTAATGTTCTCTCATGATGTTTAGAGATTAAATATAATTTTTGAGAATTTTTGGGGTACCCTAGGATCCCCTAGGGTTTCGGCCAATCCCATGAACCCATGGGTAGGGTTGAATCTAAACCCTCAAGCATGTGTTTTGTGTATTATCATGATATAAGGGGGATTGAGGGTGACTTATGTGAACTTTTACAAGGCTTTATGACCCCACAAGTTTTGGCCAAGTTGGATAGTAGGGCAAAAGTCAGGGCTTTCCTCAAGTAAGGGCCCTAATGGCCCCTATGGTATGGTATGGTTGGTGTTTAATGGTTGATTGGGGATCTTAATGGAATTTTTCCATGCACCCATGCCCTTATAGGTTTCGGTCAGCCCTAGGAAGGAGGGCTAAAGGTTAGGGTTAATCCTAATCATGAGCCCTAATGGCTTCCTATGGTCTTATGGATAAGGTATGGTTGTTCCTTTACCTTATGCTATCTTACATGTTTATGGAATTGATGGAACTCCACCTTATAGGATTCGGCCAAGCCATGTATCTAGGGTTTGGGGTGGAGTTAGGGTTCGAAGAATCATGGTTTATGCTTATTATGAAGTATATATATAGGTTCAAGCATGTGGTAGAAATTAAGTTATCTATAACCCTAACCTCAAGCACCATGTTTTATGTTTGTATTTATGAATGTCTTATATTCTATGCCATGCGCTTGGATAGTAGGTAGCATGTTTATGGAAGTCCTACCTATGTATGCTTATGTTATGTTGAGAACCATGCTATGTTATATGCTCATGTTATGTTAAGAACCATGCTATGTTATTGTGTATGTTCATGATAAGAATGATGCCATGATAAGTATGTTAGGTTTACGTTCATGATAAGAATGATGCCATGATAAGTATGTTAGGTTTATGTTCATGATAAGAATGATGTCATGATAAGTATGTTATGTTTATGTTAATGATAAGAACGATGCCATGATAAGTATGTTATGTTTATGTTCATGATAAGAATGAGGCATGCCATGTTGAATGGATAAAGATGCATGCCATGTTTATGAAAGAAGATGCATACCATGTTTATGAATGAAGATAATGCTCATGCCTTTCAGGCATCATGATGCTATGCAATAAGTATGAACAATGAAAGGACAAGCATGTGTTAAGTCATGCTTTATGTAACATGGTTATGCTATGAATGTCTTCTAAATGATGAAACATGTAAAGTATTTTACTTTATGAATGGGCTTGTACCGGACCGAAGTATGGGTCCAAGGGATGGGCAACTTAAGAACGCCCCGGTTATGGACTACCGATTATGCTGTCCACGGTTCTGACACTACCGGAGCTGTGCAACAGGGATGGGCTCCTTAAGAACGCCTCGGTTCGGGGACTACCGACTATGTTGTCCTTACCCTAGTAGGTCGGGGCTCGCTACCTCGGATTTGCTAGGGATGTGTGCTTATGATGTATGTATGTGGTACAAGCCGGGGACCCCAATGATATGATGATTATGTTTAAACATTTAAAAGTATGTTTTTAAAAAGTTAAGCATCCTTATGTATATGCATTCCGCTCATGCATTCATTCATGTTATGCATTATGCTATGCTAATAAGATTTTATGCTTACGCTTCATGTTAAGAAATATGCACGAGAGTAAATGATCTATGTCATGATTATGTTAAGAAGATGCTCATATGCTATGAGAGGAAGTATGCCTATGTTTATGCCATACAGGTTGGTTTACACCTTATAGACATGTTTATACCATGTATTATACCATGTTAAGAATGTTTATTATGTTATGGTTATACCATGTATTATGCCATGCTAGGAATGTTTATTATGTTTATGTTTATACCATGTAGCATGCCATGCTTAGAATGTTTACTATGTTTACGTTTATGCCATGTCTCATGCCATGCTAGGAATGTTCACTTATGTTTATGTTCATGCCATGTCAAGTATATGATAAGTGATTCAAGTTGTTATGTTCTGAGTAGAGCACCAAGTATGTTAATGTTTCATGTGCTCATTATGAGATGATGAATGGTTTTTGTGAGTAGGAAAGAGTCTTACTAAGCCTGTGTGCTTATAGTCTTATTTCCTTATACCGCAGATCATTCAAGGGGACAATGAGGAAGCAGCAGGAGGGCAAGAACGCATGTGTGTGGTAGTGATTTGGCCCAGGAAACCATATGTTTACCGTTTATGCTAGAACTTTACTTTGGTTACTTATATGCTTGAATGCTTGAATAATGACTTATGGAACTCTATGAGATGATGTTAAGTATGACATGATATGATGCTTAAGTATGAAGTCAATATGCCAAGTTTCCATGTCATTATATTAAGAATGGTAGTAGGGCATGTATGTGTAAGAATAAAGTTATTCCGCTGTCTTATGATGTCTACATGCCCTAAGTATGTTAACGTAACGCGGCTTTATGAAAAGGAAAAAAAAACGGGCGTTACAGGTGTAATTTGGTCATGCGTTTCTTACTTACATGGCCAAGACGACAATGCCACATATAGGAGTCTATTTGATTATCTATTCAAGCACGTTTGTTGCTAACTTCGATATTGAATACGTCACCGGATAAATCTAACGTGTAGATACCATTGCATAAAGTTTCGATCCCATAAAGAACACCATTTAAAGTTATGTAACAGCAATTGTTACTAAAAGTTAAATGATAACCCTTTTCATTCAAGCATGAATAGATACAATGTTCTTTATTAACGAAGGAACAAAATAACAATTATCCAATTCTAAGTCAAGTTCAGTAGGGAGCTTTAGCAAATATGTTCCGATGGCAACAACAGCAATCTTTGCTCCATTTCCAACTCACAAATTCGCTTCTCCCTTGATGAGTCTTCTTCTATTCCTTAGCCCCTGTATGTCATTACATATATGTGAGCTACACCCAGTATCAAGTACCTAGGTGTCTGAGGAAATAGAGTGACATTCAATAACGAAGATACCTAAAGAGGATGGGGCATCGGATGCCTTCTTCTTCAAGGACTCAAGATAAACCTTGCAGTTTCTTCGCCAGTGGCCCTCCTTGCCACAGTGATGGCAAGTGCCTTTTGGTGCCTTTTCAATCTTTTTGGCATTTTTCTTCCTTCCCTTATTTTGTTCTTTGGGCTTCCTCTTAGAGCCTTTCTTTGAGGAACCAACTAATAGTACCGTCTTCTGATCCTGCTTTACAGAAGGCTCTACAGTCTTCAGCAGGTTAAGCAACTCAGGAATGGTAGTCTCCAGTTTGTTCATCTGATAGTTCATCACAAACTGTGAGTAACTCTTGGGCAAACAATGCAGAATTAAGTCAATACTTAGTTCGTGATCCATTACAAATCCGAGTGTGCCTAGTCGCTCAATGTACCCCAACATCTTTAACACAAACTGTGAAACAGAAGTGTCTTCCTGCATCTTAGAGGTGAAGTGGAGTCTGGAGACCTCAAACCTTTTGGATCTCGCCTGCTCGTCAAACAGCTCATGAAGATGGAAGACGATGGTATGAGCATCCATATGCTCATGCTGCTTTTGTAGCTCAAGTACCATAGCGGCCAGCATGATGCAACTCGCAAGTTCAGAATCGGCCACATGTTTCTGATAGGCCACTAACTGGTCTGGAGTTGCATCTTTAGGAGGATGGTTGGGAAGTTGTTCTTCAAGGACATAAGCAAGCTTTTCTGCCTTAAGGACTATCCTCAGGTTTCGAAGCTAGTCCATGAAGTTTGGCCCAGTCAGCTTATTGGTGTCCAAAATGGAACGCAAATTCAGAGAAGACATGATCAGGTGATTATCCTAGAAGTACAAATTGAGGTTATGTGATGAGAATGATAAAGAATGCATCAATATACATTAATTAAATCCTATTTATTTTTCGAATTGAATAACCCTTTTTATCAATTCGGGAGATCGTAGGAACATCTCCAAATAGGTTGATATCCAACCATAGATAAGAACAACCATGGCTAGAGTCCATCAAGTTATTCTTAGCTATGAAGGTAGGTAATTATACCGATTACATATTATACATATGTAACTATCACATTATGCTATCAACTAATTGAATGTTTGCATAAATCATTGGGTTGTTAACTCATTAACAAGTATGCAACAATATACATAGCACCCAACTGCACCTCTCTTTACATCGACCTTGGCTATGGCACAACAAATCGATGCTCCAAGCTTAAGGCTGACCCATTAATCAAGAAATAGTTTTAATATGGTTGGAGCTCATTCAACCGTTTAGTTAGGCTTGGATGTGTCCAACAACCAAAACTAAGGATTGACCTCTGACTCCAACTATATTAATCATAAACTAATTCCATGGTTTGAACATGTTGAGGTTCAAGCCGGGCATGGATGTGTCCATCAACCCAAATGAGAAACAAAACTCCGGTTCTAACCATATTAATGGAAGGTGTTGGCCTTAATATTTTGTAAGGGGTTTTGGGTCTCATCCTTTTCTTTTATGCACATTCATGACATATAATTATGTCATGTTCTAACGATTTCCTTAATAAAGTATGTATGTGACTTAATTTATCAAGTCTCATTAATTGAATTAGGAACCGGATTTCCTAATTCTAATTTCATACTTTATTCAAGGATTTGTTTTGGGAAATAATTTCCTGAATTATCATAATCAATTTCAGAAATAATATGTTTAAGACTTTGATTTCTCTAAATCAAATCTTATTAAATAAAGAGACAGATTCCCTTAATTCAACCACATATTATTTTCATGAAAATCTTATTTAAGGAAATATACTCTATAGGAAACAATTTTCCTAATTAATTTTGGAGATAATAATATGTAAGAGCATCACCTCATAAATCAAATAAGGAAATTATGGTTTGAGAATCACCTCAAAAATTTCTAAGATTTGATCACATATTTTATTTATGGAAAATTAATATCAATAACTTAATTTGGACGGCTCCCCGAGGCTCAATCCAAAATAAAAATTTATTGATAATATAATTTAGACGGGTCCCGAGGCTCAATCCAAATTAAACATTTGACAATTTAAATTCAATTTAGGAAATTTAATTATAACAACTAACTTTAAATTGGACGGCTCCCCGAGACTCAATCCAAAATAAAGAATTTTGTAAATAATTTAATTTCCAATTATAAATTTAAATGACAATTAATATTCTCATAATTTGTCTAGACTTTCTTGAAAGAAAGTGTCCAAAATTGCGAGCTTTCCATAAATGGAAAGTTTCCAAAAATAAAAGGTTTTCAGAATAATTGTAAGTTTCTGGTACAAAGAAAACATACGTTTTTTCCAAAATTCGAAAATTTCCAAAATAGGAAATTTCTAAAATTGTAAAGTTTCCAAAAATGGAAAGTTTTCACAATTATCATAAAATTTCAGAAACAGAGATATTTCAAAAGTTTACGAAATTTCATGAGGATTTCCAAACTTTGAAATTCCTAAATAAAAATTTACCATAATTGGAAAGTGTCCATAATTGAAAATTTTTCAAAATTGAGATCATGATAAAGCTTTCCGTAAAATAATTATATGATTATGTCGAACACAAACCTCGGCTCTGATACCACTGTTGGGACTGAGTGCATGTTGACATGGATGCGGGTTCGTAATTTCAAAATTAATTACGTGCAGTGGAAGGTTTAGCATAAATAATTTCTCTAAATCATTTAACCACACATCTAAGCATGCAATTTTATCTTGTGTAGATATGATCATATATTTGAAATTTTGCAGAAACGTAAACTAATTTACATATTACCTTGCGTAACTCGAAGGAAGGGACGAGATCCAACCGTAAGCGTCCCTTGGAAGCTCCGCCTCTATTCGCGTCCACGCCGAGTATCTTCGGGATGACTTCGCAAAGCCACGAGTTTCGTGTTCTCGAGAACTATTAGATTCTCCGAGAACGTGACAAGAAAAATCAAGAGAGAAGTCGGGAGACTAACCACAAAAGGATGGCCGGCTGGTGCTCCTTCTTGGGGCTGGTTGGCGCACGACAAGAAGGGGAGAAGAGAAGGAGAGAAAGAGAGGGAGAGCGCCTATGCCTTCATCTCTACGATTATTTTCCAAGCCTTACCTTGGGTCCTTTATATAGTGGCCTCTCATCCATCAAGCCTCTCAAATATGGAATAACTTATTCCATTATGCCAAGTTTGATTTTATATCATGGTTAAAATCATATTTTAATTCATGATAAAAATCAATCAAGTCTCTTCTCTCCTATGGAATAAATTTCCTTATCATGGTAAATCAATCCATGATTGATTTTATAAAATAAACCAATCCATGGTTCATTTTAATTTCCATGAAAAATAAACCAAACCTTGGTTTATTATATAAAAATTTATATCATCCATAATTTTCTAAAACAAACCACACTTGGTTTATTTTATAAATTGAACCAAAAACTTGGTTCTCTCCCTTTGTTGTGGTCAGCCAAGCAAAGAGGATGGAGGCCCTCTTTGGCCGGCCCATCCAAGCCACACCCCAATTAATTAAACTTATTTAATTCATCTATTAAGTCTTCAAAAGACTTAGCCATTTTACGCTTCCGATGCGTTTCTAAAAAATTCAGATTCGACTTATCGTTTGGCTCAACCAAACTTAATTTCTCTTGATTGGAAAATCCAATTTTTAACTCGTTTTAAATCCCTCGGATTACTCATAGTGCGTGTGACTAAATAGGCTTTCGATTTATGTTGGTCGTCTATAATTAATCAATTAATTATAGAACGATCATGAGTGGCACCTAGTAGTACATCATGATCCCCAATTAATCGAAAGATCAACGGTTGACCTCAGAAACAATTTTGAAACCCTTCAGCAGCTATAATGAATCGTGCCCCATTCCCTTCACCATCTTATACCCACTTGGTTCAGGACATGGTCTATGTGTGTCAGTCCCCACTAGGCTGACTACGTCACACCTAGCCCAAGTAACGTTTTCTCGTCCTACGGATTCTAATTACTCTCATGTATTTAAGAGATTCATACTCTAAACATGTCATGCTCTGGACAGAGGCTTCGAGTAACAATCTGACGATAGGCCTCGGGTATACATCTCCTCGCAAGGAGTGGTGAATCCTTTGTAGGTTGTTCAAACATCTTCGGGCACTTCAGCTTATATCCAATCATCCTGGGACCACACCTCCTTGGAGATGCTTGCTTAAGATGTCAAAGTATAAGTCTCCATGACCAAGATGATGTTGGGACCGGGTGCATGTTGACATGGATGCGGGTTCATAATTTTAAAATTAATTACGTGCAGCGGAAGGTTTAGCATAAATAATTTCTCAAATTATTTAACCACACATCTAAGCATGCAACCTTATGTTGTGTAGACATGATCATATATTTAAAATTTTGCAAAAACGTAAACTAATTGACTTGTTACCTCGCGTAACTCGAAGAAAGGGACGAGATCCAACCGTAAGCGTCCCTCGGAAGCTCCGCCTCTATTCGCGTCCACGCCGAGTATCTTCGGGATGACTTCGAAAAGCCACGAGTTTCGTGTTCTCGAGAACTACTAGATTCTCCGAGAATGCGACAAGAAAAACCAAGAGAGAAGTAATCACATCGAAAAAACTCACCACCAAGGTTGGCCGGAATCACAATTCCGGCGAGAAGGAGGAAGATGACTTGCGCCCAATCCCAAGGTGATGATGGCCGGAGAGGAAGATCGCCCCAACGGAAGAACTTTATCGCCTCGGTGCTTCTCCTTGTGCTCACGGCAAGAAGAAAGGGGGGGAGAGGCTTGTGGCCGACCAAGAGGAAGAAGGGAGGAGAGGGAGAGAGCCCAAGCAAGAATACTTGCATTATTTCGAATTATCTCCAAGCCTTGCCTTGGGTCCTTTATATAGTTGCCTCTCAACCACTAAGTCTCCTTTTTCTTATGGAATAAATTTTCATAAGAAATTTATCATATAAATTTTCTATGACTTATTCCATCATGCCAAGTCTTGATTTTTATATCATGGTTAAAATCATATTTTAATTCATGATAAAAATCAACCAAGCCTCCTTTTTCTTATGGAATAAATTTTCATAAGAAATTTATCATATAAATTTCTTTATATAAGTTTCTTTATATAAATTTCTTTATCATGGTAAATCAATCCATGATTGATTTTATAAAATAAAATAAACCAATCCATGGTTCATTTTAATTTTCATGAAAAATAAATTTCTTTATATAAATTTCTTTATATAAATTTCTTTATCATGGTAAATCAATCCATGATTGATTTTATAAAATAAAATAAACCAATCCATGGTTCATTTTAATTTCCATGAAAAATAAATTATATATATATATATATTTCTTTATATAAATTTCCTTATCATGGTAAATCAATCCATGATTGATTTTATAAAATAAAATAAACCAATCCATGGTTCATTTTAATTTCCATGAAAAATAAACCAAACCTTGGTTTATATAAAAAATTTATATCACCCATAATTTTATAAAACAAACCACACTTGATTTATTTTATAAATTGAACCAAACAATTTGGTTCCCTCCCTTTGTTGTGGCTGGCCAAGCAAAGAGGGTGGGGACCCTCTTTGGCCGGCCTATCCAGGCCACGCCCCAATGAATTAAACTCATTTAATTCATCTATTAAGTCTTCAAAAGATTTAGCCATTTTACGCTTCCGATGCGTCTCTGAAAAATTCAGATTTGACTTATCGTTTGGCTCAACCAAACTTAATCTCTCTTGATTGGAAAATCCAATTTTCAACTCGTTTTAAATCCCTCAGATTACTCGTAGTGCGTGTGACTAAATAGGCTTTCGATTTATGTTGGCCGTCTTTAATTAACCAATTATAGAACGATCATGAGTGACACCTAGTAGTACATCATGATCCCCAATTAATCGAAAGATCAACGGTTGATCTCAAAAACAATTCTGAAACCCTTCAGCAGCTATAATGAATTATGCCCCATTCCCTTCACCATCTTATACCCACTTGGTTTAGGACATGGTCTATGTGTGTCAGTCCCCACTAGGCTGACTACGTCACACCTAGCCTAAGTAATGTTTTCTCGTCCTACGGATTCTAATTACTCTCATGTATATAAGAGATTCATACTCTGAACATGTCATGCTCTGGCCAGAGGCTTCGAGTAACAATCCGATGATAGGCCTTGGTTATATATCTCCTCGCAAGGAGTGGTGAATCCTTTGTAGGCTGTTCAAACATCTTCGGGCACTTCGGCTTATACCCAATCATCCTGGGTCCACACCTCCTTGGAGATGCTTGCTTAAGATGTCAAAGTATAAGTATCCATGACCAAGATGACTTGAACACCGCAAGTCAAAGGAACATCGCACTTAAGCTGCAGTAAGAACTTCATTGACATATCTATATATAGACTACCATATGAAGTTTTACAGCCAGTCACTCCAATGAACTAGTTCCCTTAACTAGCATTCATGTTTATCTCCAGACATCCCAATGTCACCAGCCAGTGAGAATCAGCTGATTAGAGAATAACCCATGCTAGTCTCAACAGAATTGATAGTGTCCGTATTTATCAATTCATCGACTAGGGACAATTTCAATACTTCACAATTGCACATGTAGAGATAATCACTAGTTGTGAATTCATCACAAATTCTCTCATGCTGTGAATTGTATTGTGGACATTCAGTAAATGAGTTTAAGATCTCAATCAAATACATAAACATGTATACTCAAATAGTGAATATTCATTTATTAAAATAAATGATTACAATCATAAGGCGATTGCCTTAGGACACTTTTCTCATATCACTAACAGATGACTTGAACACCGCAAGTCAAAGGAACATCGCACTTAAGCTGCAGTAAGAACTTCACCGACATATCTATATGTAGACTACCATATGAAGTTTTACAGCCAGTCACTCCAATGAACTAGTTCCCTTAACTAGCATTCATGTTTATCTCCGGACATCTCAATATCACCAGCCAGTGAGAATCAGCTGATTAGAGAATAACCCATGCTAGTCTCAACAGAATTGATAGTGTCCGTATTTATCAATTCATCGACTAGGGACAATTTCAATACTTCACAATTGCACATGTAGAGATAATCACTAGTTGTGAATTCATCACAAATTCTCTCATGCTGTGAATTGTATTGCGGACATTCAGTAAATGAGTTTAAGATCTCAATCAAATACACAAACATGTATTCTCAAATAGTGAATATTCATTTATTAGAATAAATGATTACAATAATAAGGCGATTGTCTTAGGACACTTCTCTCATATCACAAACATCCGGCCCCTCCAGTCTGCCACCTGAAGCTCCTACGGTCCAACATCTTCCTTCTCGCTGGGGTTCACCACTGCCTGAAGGAGGAGTTAACCCCTCCAGGTCCCCAGGAGGGGCCGCTGTGCAAGTACCAGCGGGGCCGTTAACCATTCTCCGGGAGACCCTTCTCAAGGTACGAGTTAATGTTGTATTTGATATGCTTTTGTATACTCCCTAACCCCTTGGTGCAATGACAGGCATCCGACGACTGCCTAACCGCCGGTCGAGGCCTGTACTCAGGGACTCAGGTTGAAGTTTTAACCCTGCAGGCCGAAGCTACTGCTGCCCATGAACACCTGGCAGGCCTACTGTAGGCCGAGGTCAGCAAAGCTCTCCGTGCGAAGGTCGATCATCTGCTGACCCTCATACGAGACAAGGAGCTGGCCCTCCAAAATTTCCGACACCGTGAACACCTGGCCTCCGAGAAGGCTGTGGGATCAGCTGGCCCTCCAAATGACTTGCTCCAGGTGACGCAAGAGAGGGATCAACTTTAGACGAGGGAGAAGAAGCTGTCGGACGACCTCCGTCTCAGGGCCGCCTCGACCAAGAGATTGGATTCGCGCGGTCGGGATCAGGGGCACCGGCTCAGTCAGAGGGAGTCTGATCTCATGATGGCCATTGACCACGCGTCTGTCCTGGAGGATGACCTGGCCCAGGCTCGGGCGGATGAGCAGGCCGCGTCGGAGAGGCTCAGAGAGGCCTTAGCTGAGCAAGACGAGATGTCTACTGAGCTGGGCTGGCTGAGGCGTTCCTATAAGGTTGCTGAGGTCGAACTCCTTGCTCTTCAGGCTACTAAAGACTCTAGCTCTTAGGAGGCCGAGGCAGGCTTCAAGGTGAAGTTTCTGAGGTCGGTTGAATTCCATACTATCGTAGCCAACCAGGTAATGCAATGCCTACAATAGGGCGTCCACGGGGCTATCGATAAATTGAAGGAGGATCAACTCTTACCTCCTAATGCCGACCCACGATTGTAAGTGCCTCCTAAGTTTGAGAGGGGTCTTCTCCCGAGGGCCTGAGCTGGTGGAGTCCCATATTCATCAGGCGATCGGGCCTTATTGTAGCAATTTTGAATTAACGCGATCACTTTTACTATTCCTGGTGCATGTGTCTTTGCTCGATGTGTCTCGTGCCTTTGCTTTACGGGCTTAATGAATTAGAAGGTACTTGTTTGTTTTGAGGTGGATTCTGGGTGTGGAACCCTTGACCATTCTATAGGTCGAAGCTCCATGCCTGCATTTATGTTCGTGGCGGGCCCCGTCCATATTTCCTTTTGGAGTATGTGGGTGGCTCCTGAACCGTCGCCTTCGCATTATATTCAATCTTATTGAATGGACTCGTAAAGAGTCATGTGTTCCTAAGTGCGGCGTGGGCGCGTTGGTCAAAACGACGCTTCGGCATCTGTTGCTGTTTTTCCGTCCTCCCTGCATTAACTACACGGAGAGGCAGCCATCGCTATAAATAGGGGGAGAGGGGTGTACCATCTCCTTCATCCCTTCTGTCTGCTTGCTTCTTTTTGGCGTGATGCCACCTCTCCTTCCTTCATCCTCGTCGATGTCCAAGCTGCCTAATATCTGAGATGCAGTAGTGTTCTTGACTGAGGGACCCCTTAGAGGTAGAGTCTTTTGTATCGTTATCCGCATCGGGGAGCATGGTGGAGATGAGGTCCAGGGTCTCGCTGATGATCCTGGAGATTGTGGGACTCCTGGGTTATCTGAGGAGTCCAGAAAAGACCTTATGCGGTCCGCCAGGGGGCATGGAGGAGATGACTCATCCTGCTGATCACCAAACCCTGGTCAGCCTATGGCGGTTTACTCCACACACCATCCTCTTCCCAATCCTCGTTTTCCTCGAGTTTTGGGTAGAGGATGGTGTTTGTGGGGTGCGTCATCACCAAGAGCGGAGGGGTTGCGACCGCTGACTTTTCTCTTCTCTTTCTTCTTTTTGTTGAGAAATTGCGGTTGCTGTTCCCCCTCTTCTATTGAGGCAATTCTTCATTGTGTCTTTACATGCTCCAGAGAAAAATTGCAGTCGCTGCTCCCCCGCTTCTGCCTTTTGAATGTTGTACTCGGTCGCATCTTTGTGAAAAGGGGGGTCTCCAAATGGGGTCGAGCAACCCATGTGATACCTCAGGTGTCCCCATCCATCACTGACTACGCAGATGGAGTATCTAGAAGGTGGAAAAAGATTCAAGGACCCTATCAACGGGATTTCGTGCACTGCGTACTTAGAAGGTGGTTCCGAGCCCAGCGACCCTACAGGAATGGAGCTGTAGAGGAGAAAGGCCCATGTAGAAGAGCGCTTTCTCTTATCCAATTGTATCTTGATAATTCTCTGAGATGTTGATCTCCCTATATTTTTCATGTAAATAAAGCAATATTTTTGTTACCCTATGTATGTGTATGCCTGGATTAATCTTTTAAACGTTTTGCTTATGTTCCCCTGGTCGGGCATGCTACTTTACCCTTGCTTCCGTAGCGTGCACCTGTCCCGAGCGCTCGGGACATTATGAGGCACCCTGGTTTGCGTCCTTGGTGGGAGTTTGGAACAACTCGAACCAAGCCTAAGTACCCCGGGCATCGGTTGCACCGCGAGGTATTAGGGTTTGGGTTACTTGGTCAGGTGTTTATGTCCCAGGCCAAGCCTAAGTAACCAGGGCCTCGACTGCACCACGGGGTATTAGCATTTTGGTTACTTGGTCGGACGTGTATGCCCCAGACCAAGCCTAGGTACCCCGGGCATTGGCTGCACCGTGAGGTATTAGGGTTTTGGTTACTTGGTCGGGCATGTATGTCCCAGACCAAGCCTAAGTACCCCGGGCATTGGCTGCACCGCGGGCATTAGGGTTTTGTTACTTGGTCGGGCGCGTATGTCCTAGACCAAGCCTAAGTACCCCGGGCATTGGATGCACCGTGGGGCATTAGGGTTTTGGTTACTTGGTCGGGCGCGTATGTCTCAGACCAAGCCTATGTTCCTCGGGCATCAGCTGCACCGCGAGGTATTAGGATTTTGGTTACTTGGTCGGGCGCGTATGTCCCAGACCAAGCCTAAGTACCCCGGGCATCGGCTGCACCGCGAGGTACTAGGGTTTTGGTTACTTGGTCGGGTGCGTATGTGCCAGACCAAGCCTAAGTATCCTGGGCCTTGGCTACACCGCGGGGTATTAGGGTTTTGATTACTTGGTCGGGCGTGTTTGTCCCAAACCAAGACTAAGTACCCCGGGCATCGGCTGCACCGTGAGGTATTAAGGTTTTGGTTACTTGGTCAGGCGCGTATGTCCCAGACCAAGCCTAAGTACCCCGGGCGTTGGCTGCACCGCGGGGCATTAGGGTTTTGGTTACTTGGTCGGGCGCGTATGTCCCATACCAAGCTAAGTACCCCGTGCGTCGGTTGCACCTCGAGGTATTAGGGTTTTGGTTACTTGGTCGGGCGCGTATGTCCCATACCAAGCCTAAGTACCTCGGGCATCGGCTGCACCTCGAGGTATTAGGGTTTTGGTTACTTGGTCGGGCGCGTATGTCCTAGACCAAGACTAAGTACCGCTAACATTGGCTGCACCGTGGGACATTAGGGTTTTGGTTACTTGGTCGGGCGCGTATGTCCCAGACCAAGCCTAAGTACCCCGGGCATCGGCTGCACCGCGAGGTATTAGGGTTTTGGTTACTTGGTCGGGCGTGTATGTCCCATACCAAGCCTAAGTTCCCCTGGCATCAGCTGCACCGCGAGGTATTAGGGTTTTGGTTACTTGGTCGAGCACGTATGTCCCAGACCAAGCCTAAGTACCGCGGGGATTGACTGCAGCGCGGGGCATTAGGGTTTTAGTTACTTGGTCGGGCGTGTATGTCCCAGACCAAGCCTAAGTACCCCGGGCATCGGTTGCACCACGAGGTATTAGGGTTTTGGTTACTTGGTCGTGCGCGTATGTCCCAGACCATGCCTAAGTACCCCGGGCATCGCTTGCACCGTTAGGTATTACAGTTTTGGTTACTTGGTCGAGCGCGTATGTCCCAGACCAAGCCTAAGTACCCCTGGCATCTGCTGCACCATGAGGTATTAAGGTTTTGTTTACTTGGTCGAGCGCGTATGTCCCAGACCAAGCCTAAGTACCCCGCGCCGGGCATTGGCTGCACCGCGTGGCATTAGGGGTTTAGTTAATTGGTCGGGTGCGTACGTCCCAAACCAAGCCTAAGTACCTTGGGCATTGGCTGTACCGCGAGGTATTAGGTTTTTGGATACTTGGTCGGGCGCATATGTCCCAGACCAAGCCTAAGTACCTCGGGCATCGGTTGCACCGCGAGGTATTAGGTGTTTTAACTCCTCGGTGGTGCATTGTTATTTTGAGGAAAGCATCTCCCTTTATTACTTGATTTTGCTGCGAGGGCACAGAGATACATAGACACACACTCAAAATAAAGCGCAAATCTTACCGAAACCAAAAGGGTCCGAGACTGCTGCCGGGCCAAGACCTCCAGAGTTTTTGCCCTTCTCCTACAACTAGTCTTCCAGGCCCCTCGGGTTCTTCCGAGACTCTGTTCTAACCTCTCCGCTGTAGCACCGCCGAGACACTAGCTGGTCTCATCGGACTTTAACCACCCGGTCGCCTACCGGGAACATTATCTTCTGGTAGTAAACAGAGACCACCGCCTAGAAAGTGCTGAGCGACGGGCGGCCCAAGATGACATTGTAGGAGGAGGGCGCACCCACAATCAAGAAAGGAGTCCTCCAGGTTCTTTCGAGCCTGTCGCTGCACAACGAGAGTGACAAGGTGATTTGCCCTACCGGCTGTACTCGATACCCTGTGAAACCAAATAGTGGGGTCGAGACCGAGAGCAGTTCATCTTCTTCTATCTGCATCTGATCCCAAGCCGCCGTGTATAGGATGTTCACGAAACTCCCCGTATCTACGAAGATGTGCTTCACCTCATAGTTGGCAATGCGAGCTATGATAACTAAGGCGTCCTCATGGGGAGCTTCCACTTCTTCAAGGTCGGATGACCCAAAAGATATGATAGGGCCTGGCTCCTGGCTTTGGCTCGTCCCAATGGAGTAGTTTTCCAATCACCGGGTATAAGACTTCCTTGCCCGGTTGGAGTCCCCTCCCGTAGGTCTTCCGGAGATGACTCCTACATGGCCCGAGGGTGGACCATGCATAGGGGCCTTACCCTTCTGGGGGTCTCTTTTTGAGGAGAGAGATCTTCGGGGTGCGGGCCCCCCGACTCCTACCTCGCGATCGTGATCGAAACTGATGCGGGCCTCGTTTTCCCTGGCATGTTGTCGCCGAGGGGAAAAGCTTCGTCTTAGCGACCTTCTGCGATACCCCAGCTTATTCCACTTTCTTCGAGGTTTGGTGTCTGCCTCCTCGCTGTACTTCTTCTTCAAGGCGTGGCACTCCTTAATGGAATGTGTCGAGCTGCCATGGTAATTACAGTACCTTGGTTATGGCTCCGGCTGCTCGGTGTCTACCGTCTCAACCATTCGACGCATGCCAGCTCACTGGTCCTTCCAAGGATGAAGGTCTTTTCCCTGAGCTGGGGCCAGGGGCTCCCTCCTGTCTGATCGGGGAACCGCCGGAGGTGGGGGGGCTCCGACTGGATCTTTGTAACGGGTGTACTGTACTTCTTCCACATTGACATGCTTGACGGAGCGTCCTAGCAAATCATCGAAACTGACGGGGGGCTTCCTTACCAAGGATCGGAAGAAGTCCCCTTCAGCGAGCCCTTGGGTGCAGGCACTGACGAGTATCTCTGATGTTGCGCTGGGCACGTCTTGCACCACCCAATTGAGGATGTACTCCTTGAGTGGTTCCTTAGGCTTTTGCTTGAGGGCAAATAGATTAAGTGATGTCTTCTGGTAGCGACGGCTACTCGCGAGATGGTGAAGGAAGGCTGTCCTAAACTCTGTGAAGGAGTTGATGGAACCTTGTGGTAGCCTCTGGAACCACCGCTGAGCTGCTCCGGACAGAGTGTTTAAGAACACCCGACACTTCACACCGTTTGTATACTGGTGCAGGAGTGCAACATTTTCGAATTGGCAGACATGATCTTCCAGATCCGTCTTCCCATCATAATCGGGGACCCCCGGCCCGCGGAATTGCTTTGGCATGGGGTCCTCGACAATCTCGGATGAGAAAGGTGTAGTGGGAACCTTATGGGAGGTCTGGGGTCCATCCCTCTTCCTCTGTTCCTCTTTCGTGCCTCTGGGCGCTGGAGGCCACCGAATGGGCCTTCTAAATGTCTCTAGGAGATTCTCTTTGGGGGCCCGGGGCTGCTCCGTCTCGTCGCCCTACCGGGGTGACGGATCTCCATGAATGCGAGACGGAGACTCTGGGGATCTCCTCCCTCGCCGGATCCCCTTGTTGCGAGGCAACCTGCTCGACTTGGTGTTGCTCCAGTGCCTCTTTAATAGCGTTGGCTACTAGGCGATCGAGTTCCTCTCTTGTAAGGACAAGGGATTGTCCCTCCGGTCCTACCATTATGCTCCTTCAGGTGCTTTGCTAGTTTCCCACAGACGGCGCCAAATTTGTTCCAGAAGGAATCATCGTATGGTCAGTCACCGAGGTTCTGCTCACGTAGAAGTCCCTGTGGAGGGGAGGAACTCTTCTCCCTGCGAGATTAACACAAGCGTTAGGGAACACGCTGGAAGTTGTTCAGCGGAGTCCACTCCGACGCTCAAGTCAGGATCTTGATGGAGAATGAAGGCAACGGGGAAGGAGAAAAGTATAAAGTAAGGACAGTGCATAACCCCCTTACCAAAGGGGCCGAGCTACCTTTTATACGCTGGAGGTAGACTAGGCGTGCTCCCTCGATCTGTGCCACATCTCTGTGATTTGAGCCATGTCGGTCCCCTCTTTCGGTGGTTATTGGATAGCTTTTGAAACGGTCTGCGCCGTTGTTACGCCTCGACCCGTTCCGATATTTAAGGGTCATGATGACTCCTTATAACGGGGATGCTTATCCGTAAACAAGGAGGGGGTCAGTACTTGAGGTCGGTTGTCACTGGGGCTCTGCCTCCTGAGGTGATCTCGAGGTCTTTAGGCCCGGGTGAGTGTGCGCGATGCAAGTCCCGAGGTGCTCTCGGGGCCCAACCCCTCGGGGATCCGGGGAGTCTTCTAGCTGACCCTCTCGGCCGCGTTCCCGAAGCGGGGGGGGGGGGGGGGGGTTCAGAGGCCCGGGTCGCTTCGATCTGATGTGTCGTACCACGCAGCTTCATCATCCCCCGGGCTTACCCCGGGCTATTCAACCCTATCACCCCCCTTACATTATGATTCATTCCCTATTATCTTGAAAAGTTTGCATATTTCCCTTTTTTGGAGATAATTTTTTATGTAACTTTGAAAATATTTTAAGAAAAATATTGTGTGGTCCCTCCCCTTTTTAGAAAAAACTAAGTATCCTTATTTAGAAAATATTTTAAGAAAATCTATGTAATTTATTAATTTGAATTTCTCTAAATTTGACACAATCCTAGGAACCTTGTCGACCACAAGAAAATTTTCTATGTGTCTTAAAAAATTTTCAATAAAGTATTTTCAATATGTGTATTTAATTTTTGAAAAATAATAAATTTCTTAGTTTGTATTCCTCCCCAATCTGACACAATCCTAGGAAACATTGTTAACTACAATTTAAACTTTCCTATGTGTCTAAAAGATTTTTCCAAACTCAAGTAATTTTTCAAATGTTTTCAGAGACGTTTAGAAGATGAAAAGATTTTTTAAAAATTTTAGAAAATGGGAATATTCTATTTTCAAAGTGTTTTTGTAAAGTTAGTGCTATTTTAAAATATAATATTTTTGAAACTTTTAATACTTCTTTTAATTTGAACTCTCCTTAAACATGACACAGTCCTAAGAGGCATGTTAACCACAAGTAGATCTTTCTCTGAGTCTTAGGGTTGGATTAAAACAAAAAGAATTTAAAAATATTTTAAAAAAAGTTTAAATTTTTTTTTGAAAACTATTTTGATTTAACGATTTGAAAAACAAATTTTTCTTTTTCTCTTTCCTTTTGGAAAAGGTAAATACTATAAAGAACTACAAAGAAAAAATTCTTTGTTTAAAATGATTTTAAAAAATACCACAAGAGATATAAATACAAGAGAAATTATGAAAAATATTCAAGTCTGAAAAAATATAAATATCAAAGCCCAGACTGCATGTAGACATTTTTCTAAATGAAAATGAAAAAAATTTATGTGAAACCCAAGGTGACTTTTGTAAAACTTTATTTTTCCAAAAGAAACAAATTGATTGTCCAAAAGAATTATTTTGTATAGAAATGTTTTCAAAAATTAAATAATTTTTAGGTAAGTGAACACAAAGAAACCTAAAGTATTTAATAAATAAGTTTGAGTACAATGATCATAGTTTGAAAAGTTAAATTTAATTTTTGAAGATTTTGAAATTAATTAAAAAGTTAAATTTAAATTTTAAAAAATTAAGTTATGTTTGAATTTTGAAAATTTAAGTAAATTTTGAATTTTGAAATTAAATTTTGATTTGAAATTAATTATTAAAGTTTAAATTCTAAAAAATTAAGTTAAGTTTGAATTTTGAAAATTAGGTTAAGTTTGAATTTTGAAATTAAGTTTGAATTTTGAAATTAAGTTAAGTTTGAATTTTGAAAAATTAAGGTAAGATTGAATTTTGAAAATTAGGTTTAATAACTTAAAGGTAAAATTGATTCTGTTTGTAAGGTTGGTTGGGTTGAATAGACTTTTGGGTCCTAAGCATCTCACCTATTTCTAAGTGACAAAACAGGGTATCCTTATTTGTTTTGTGAGAAGCATTAATTTGATCTTTTAATTTAGGTTAAAGACTATGTTTTGATTGAACCATGTGTTATATTCAAGTTTAACAACTAGCAAGTTGAAAATAGATTTCAATAATCAGTTTCCAAGTCATGGCGAGGCACATGAGCCTTCTTGGTTATTGGAGCAATGACCCTTTCCTAGACAAAGTGTTTTAAAGAAATTTTATTATTAAATTAATTTTTGAGAACCCTGGTCTAACTAGTAGAGGATGTGGCGAGGTAGCTTCGGCTAGTTCCACCGGACTAAAAAGACCAAATAGGGTATGCCTTACCCTACCTGACTCTTTAGACTGGCTTCCCTAACGTACTATCATCTCGCCCTAACCTAATACTAGGTTGTGTAAGTTTCAATCAAGTCAGATGCTTACCTAACCATTTCTAATCCTTAGCATGACATTTTTGTTGTAAATAAACAAACATGTAAACAAGCAATTATAAAAGCATCCAATATTTATCTAATAATAGAAATGGTCTTTCTATTGGCTCCGCCTAGATCGAAACCTTGATACGGTCTATCTAAGTAATGAATTTGATCCTTAGGGAATCAATAATGGTTGGTCCAGCTTGATTTGTCAAGCTATGTTTAGGGACCCATGCATGGACTCGGGTGGTATTACGGTTCACAATAGAAAAATATGATCTATATCGCAAGTTAGTTTTGTATCCAAGTCCAGATCGGTTAAGGATGACCTTTTATTTTCCAAGAATCATATCAAGATTCTTGGAACCCAAGGTAAACCGTTTTAGGCTAACTCTAAGTTCTTTGACTTGAGTTTTCAGAGAGGAATTCTCTTCCTCAAGTTTTTGGGATTGAGTTAAGATTCCTTCTTGAACGGTCTCAGTCAGGGAACTTAAGTTAGCCTCCTCCTTAAGAGCTTTAACCTCCTTTTGGAGGGACATAACTCAGATGTTGGACTTAGCCAACTTGCGAGATAGATAAGAAATTAATTCACATAAATCAGATTCAGAATAGCCACTTATAGTGAGTTTACCTTCTTTAGAGATGGATATCGATTCATTGTGTTGTTTTGGCTCTTCTTTATATTCAGACTTAGACTCGGTCTCGATAAGGTGAACTTGAACTGTTAGTGCAAGGAGGCTCGATCGAGTTTGTTCTTCTTCGTTCAATTCTTCCGATGATTCGAATAGTACACCTTCTAAGAACTCAATGTCGGAAGTTTCTTCGTGTAAGTCAATGAGCCTCTCCCAAATCTCTTTGGCACAATTGTAGGATCCTACCCGCTTCAATTCTTCTTTGGTCATGCAACATTGTAGGATTTCTGTTGCCTTGGCATCGGTCTCGATCTTCCTCAGTGTTGGTTCATCAAATTTATCCCAGGCGATTGATGTTACATCTTCTGTGGGGAATGTGAACCTCATTTGAATTATCATCCACAAATCCATATGAGCCTTCAGGTTAGGCTCCATTAGATCCTTACAATATCTGAAATTCTCGCCAGAGAATAGAGGTGCACGAGCACTATTCCATTCTTGATTGGCCATTCAGCATAAATCTCGCACATAATAAAAATAACAAAGAATGTACCAAGACATGGTCTTGGATTAGTAGTGCGAGAGAAGAAGAAAAAAAATAGCTCAAAAGGTGTCGCACGATTTTTGAGGTAAAATAATAATAAAATAAAAAAAATATATGATAAATTTTTAGAAAATGATGATTTCATCAATTCTAAATAATGGTGAAAAAATAAGAATTCAAAATTTAAAACCCTAAACAAATATATTTTATTTGAAAGAAAAGGCAAAAAAATCTGAAAAAACACTCAATTGGTGGTTTCACCAAGATTGAGCCACCCGGTCTGATACCAATGTTGGAACGAGATTGAGTGATAGGGGGGGGGGGTGAATATTGCTTAACAAAAATTTTGGATTTAACACTTAAATTACTAAGCGATAATGTACACAACGGAAGCTTTGAGAATAAGCGTAGGAGTTAGAGAGATAGAGCAGCGGAAATAAACAACGAATCACAATCGCTAACTCGAGTTGGTTTTACTTGCTTCGGAGTCAAGACTGGCTCCTACTGCAAGGCCCACAATCCTTGATCATTTACTTTGGGCGTCACTAATAATTGCAAGAATATTTACGATTTACAAATTGAAGTGTGCAATAAGAAATGAGCAACAATATAGACTCTTGAAGTGTGAGAACAAGTCTTCGTTCGAAGAGTCAGACGATGTTTCAACGTTGTCTGAACTTTAGTTGTGCAACACATAGAAGAAGAATGTAATTGCAGTGATTGAATTGGTATCCTAGACTGCTGCACTCGACTCCTTTTTATACTACTTACTCAGGCACTTGAAAGGCCATTAGGCGCCCTAGTCGCAACGGATTGGGTGGAAACTTTATCTGCTGCGCAGTCAAACTCTATCCTAGTCAGGCGCCTGAGTGCTGACATGGGTCCTCCACTTAGCACTCGCCAAGTCAGTCTAACTATTGCGCTGACTCAGATTCCATCTGTAGGCTTTTAGGCGCCTTAGTCCCATTCAGGTGCCCCAGTCAAGCTGCTTTATCTTTTCCAGCTGCAACATAGGTTAGATCCATTCATCCAATAATATATAATAAAAAACATGTATGAATCACAGCTAGTGTTGTCTTGGTCCTGACTTTTAGGTTTCATCCAAAACCCTAGGTCGGACCGACGCCTACTGTTCCTGTTAGGATGTTTACTAAAAGCCTTGCCTTTTTTGTATGAACATCTACATTTTGAAAGAGAATCACAAGATCACTGTTACATGTTTATATTATAATGTGCAAATTGTCTGATACATTGCATTGTAGATAACATGGTGTGTGGTGATACACAGAAGATCATGTTATCAGTCCCTTGCAGAGTATAAGTAGAGGCTCACAACCGAGATGGAGTTGGATAAACCATCGGGATGGTTGTAGTGTAATTACGTGTAGTTTATCTTGACCATAGAATTACACTAGTGCACTTTGTGTGCATTGAGCAGGACCAACATAGAAGTTATCCAATTTATAGTGACTTTATAATTGGATCAGACCTCGGTTTATTTTGGAGTACATGCTCTGAATCTCGATATAATAACAGGCACATGTTCTTAGTATTTATTTCTTTGATTTTCCAATGGACGATATTTATTTTGTTAAATTGATAGGCCCATTATGTTGGGAAATAATATTATTTACATGGTGTGCCGTTGATTATAGAGGGAATCCGTGTCCTGGTGAGTCGGGATGATGATGCCCCCTTGATGAGCTCATAAGGTTCATCATGTTAAATCCTGCAGGTGGACTTGGTCCAACATGATGATAAGGATGAGTGATACTAGTCAAGAAGTTAGAGGTTGATTTATTAAAATTATGAGTAATTTAAATTAATCAACGAGCATTCGATATCATAAACACGGGGAGGAATTGTACTCATAATAGGTGGAGCCCATATGTAAATATGGGGGTTGGCGAGATAGTTCAATGGAGAACCTTTAGTGGAATGGTTCTTCATTAATGGATCGGGTTTGGATCCATTAGCAGGCCAAGACCCAACTACTCCTCAAGGCCCCTATTGTAGCCCTATAAATACCCCATGGTATCATGAAACCAATGCATCCAATTAATCATCGAAACCTAGGATTTTCTTTTCTCTCCCTCTCCTTCTCTCTCCTAGGTCAACCGACCGATGCATATAGAAGAGACGATTCTCTTCCTCTTTTCTTCCCATCCTCTTGTCCACCTCTTGGCCGAAAGTCACAAGGACAAGGAGGAGTCTTCCTCTTCCTTTTGGGGTGCTCGGCAGCAAGAAGAAGAAGAGGAAGCACCCGGGTTGTGGAGAAAAAACTCTTCTCTTGGTGAAGGTGGTGCCGTAAGCAAGGGAGGAGAAAAGCAGATAGGCAGCTGGGTTTTGGTGAAGAAGAGACTTATTTCTCTTCTTGTTCTTCTTCTTCTCCTTCCTCTCCGGTTCTTCCTTGTGGTCAGCGAGCTTGGTAAGCTCCTTGTGGCCGGCGGCGCAAGGAATACGGAATGTGGTGGCTGGCAGCAAGCCCATGACTAGGGTTTTGGTTGGCGCGTGAAGAAGCTGTTGATTGGAAGGCCTTGGTGATTCTGGTTCTTGGTAGATCATCGCCCACACGATGTCTAAGAGGGGAGGGTCATACGATAGAAGATCGCGTGGTAACGGAAAGGTATAACCTCTTCCTTGGCTCTTTGATTCTATCATTTTATGTGGTGTTAATTAATTATTATGTTCTTAATTATTTGATAATTATTGATGATAATTAATTATTTAGACCCCGATATTAAACACAAAAATCGGCAATCTGCTCGTCATCCTTTCCATGACCAATTGGTTAGGCAAGTTACAAGGCTTGAACTTTAAGTTTGGCTAAGTTGTAACTCGAATCGATTGGTACGACAACGAGACGGTTGTTTGGGAGATAGGTCTCCATTCGGATTAATTTTTAATCTATGGTCATGGAGAGGTCTCTCATGGACGACCAGGTATTCGCTTAGGAAACCCGCCAAGCTATCCATCAACTGGTATCAGAGCTGAGTTTCCGATTTTGTGTGTTTAGGATTCAGTTACTTTTGCACTTTATCATGTATTTATTTTTGTCGGATAATAGTAAGTTATGCGTAGGCCAACTCTTTGTTGCAGGCATGAGATTCCAACTATTATTGCTTAAATAATGTGTATGTGATTGGTTGTGCATAGTTGTAATTTATTTGAATCCTCGGGGTTGACGAGGTTAATAGGTATTTAATTTTTGTAATTAAATATGACACATGTTTAGCCGAGCTTTTTATTTACTTTGGATTTAGATTTTATGTACACTCCTTTGTGGAGTATAAGATCGATGGATATAAATAAGTAGCTTATCATCTCAGCTCGGAGATCCCTTCAATGGTGGCTTGCGCATGGTGTAGGGAGGAGCGGATGAGGTGGCGACACGACTGGACGTGCATTGGAGACCAAAGCCATGATAGCTGGGAAAATTTAGAATTTTTCTTGTTTATTGTTTTGGTTTATGTGTGTAAGATGTGTATACTGAAAGACATGAGTTTCTTTATATGAACATCTTTATTATGAAAAGAGAATCACAACTACACTAGGTGCCTATTTATATTAGTACATGCATGAAGTCTAATACTACGCATTGTAGATAACATGGTGTGTGGTGATACACCGAAGATCGTGTTATCAGTTCCCTGCCAAGTATAAGAAGAGGCTCACAATCGAGATGGAATTGGACAACCCAACGGAATGATTGTAGTGTAGTTAGGTGTGGTTGGTCTTGACCATAGAACTACACTAGTGTGCTATGAGTACATTGAGTAGGACCAAAACTCGAGGTTATCCGATTTGAACTGACTAGATAATTGGATAGGACCTAAGTTTATATTATGGAGTACGATCCCTTAATCCCGAAATAATAACGGGCATATATTATTAATTATTGTTTCTTTGATTTACCAATGGGCGAGATCTATTCTGTTAGATCGATAGGCCCGGTAAGTTGGGAGATAATATTAATAATATGATGTGCCGTTGATTATTGACGGAATCCGTGTCCTGGTTAGTTGGGATGATGATGCTCCCTTGATGAGCTCAAAAGGTTCATCGTGCTAAACCCTGCAGGCGGATTTGATCCGGCGCGATGATAAGGTTGAGTGGTACTAATCAAGGCTCCAGAAGTTAATTAATTTAAATTGTCAGTAATTTAAATAATTAACGGGCATTCGAGATCTTAAACACGGAGGGATGGACGACTCGTAATATATGGAGCTCATATGAAAATATGGGGGTTGGTGAGGAAGTTCAATTAAGATCCTTTAGTGGAATGGATCTTAATTAATGGATCGGGTTTAGATCCATTAGTGGGCCAAGATCCAGCTCCTCCTCTTGGTCCCTGCCTTAGCCCTATAGATACCCATAGTGATCATGAAACCAAAGAGAGATCAATCCAAGAGTTAATACCCAAGCCCCTCTCCTCTCTCTCTCTCTCTCCTACCCTCTTAGGTTTTTGGCGGCGACAAGGAGAAGAAGGGGTACTCCCCTTCGGTTCTCTATCCCTCCTCCACCAAGCTCCGGCTGAGGCTCATGGAAGAAATTCAGAGGAGTCCTCTACCTTTCGTGGTGCTCAGGGAGGGTGAAGGAGGCGTCGGCGGCCGGTGGGAGGCGGCGCAACCAAGCTTGCGGCGGCGCCGCAATGCTGAGGGAGAAAGGGTTGGGCTCCTTCTTCATCTTCTTCTCCTTCCTCTAAAGGTGAGCAGCCGATCCGGAGGCCTTGGTGCAACTCCGGTGGGCGGCGGCGCAAAGGGAGAGGAAGAAGGGGCCGGCGGCTAGGGAAACCCTAGGTTGGGGTTTTTCGGCCAAGGTGAGAAGAATGTTGGAACCCGGATGGCTAGAGAGGAGGGGGGTGAATATAGCCAAACACTTGGACTTTAGGCACTTATCGAATTCTGCACTCAAACTTATCAGTAGCACAGCGGAAGAATCAATGGAAACAAAGAAGTGCAGAAAATAGAAATAGAAAACGAAGGCAAACAAACACAACTAGCAAGATCACTAACAAGGAGGGTTTACAAGGTTCGGGGATAACTTGCCCCTACTCCTTGGCGTGCCCTTAAGGTGGGCGATCCCTTGATCGTCGGCAGATCAAGCCCCGATTAACACCGGATAGAAGACAACCTCCTTCTCGGTGGAGAAACCTCTCCACAGCGTTTCAATCACAGATATAGGTTTAAGCACAATGAAACACAAAGAAAGATCTTACTTAGCACTTAGCAAAGACAAGAACACAGCAAGCTCCCTCAGAGCTCCACCCAGCGACGATCTCACACAAGAGCCTTCTCCTCGTGTCTTCTCGCTGTTGGACTCGGAGCTTCTTGTTCCTTCCTTCTAGCGCTCAAGTAATGAATGGTTGCTTCAAGATTGCAGTAGCTTGCTCAAGGTGATGAAATTTCAGAATACGCAAGCAAGTTGTGGAGAACCCAAAGGCGCAGTAAGAACTCAATTTGCGAACTTTGCTTCAAAGAAGCTTTCTTCGGCCCTTTTGTTTCTCCACTCAGCATTAGGTGACACCATCTCCTGCAGCCTCCAGCTGCTTCCCTGCCAACGCCAGCTACCACTGAGCTCTCGCTGGACTTCCTGAGCCTCCCTCAGCCAAGCTCCAGTCAGCAGCTCCAGTCTACAGCTCCAGCCGTTGCAACCTGAGATGGAAAATGGACAAACCTGCTCCAAGGAAAGGCCACCATTGACTCTCCTTGAGTGTTTGAATGCTTCCCTGTCACCTGCAGCTTAATCAGTGTGTTAGAGCAGCATATCACACAGCAAATCATATATCAGATGTTAAGCGCAGAGAATCGGATACGTTTAGACGCGATCAGAGCGTCTGACAGTGCATTTTGAATTAAAGTCATCGGTCACCGGACCGATCTGAGAGTCTCCTGATCGGTCACCAGACCTATCAGGCTGGGTCCAGACCGATCAGGCTCCGTCTTGATCGTTCCCCAATGCTCAATTAGAAATCGCGATTTCTTTGGGACTCTCCTGGATCGATCACCAGACCGATCCCAGGTTGTGGATCGATCACTAGACCGATTCACCCCTTTATCGGGCAATTTCTGATCATCGCAATCCAACCCTCCTGATCGGTCACCGGACCGATCAGGGAGCCTCCTGATCGGTCACCAGACCGATCAGGTCATGATCAGACAGATCATGCTCCGTCCTGATTGATCATAGAGAGGAACCCACGACGCTGGATCGTTCTCCAGAACGATCTGCACAGTGATCCTGATCGGTCACCAAACCGATCAGGAGCAGATCAACAAAGGAACTCAACCTCACTGTTTGCTCCCTGATCGGTCACCAGACCGATCAGGAGCAAAGCAATGGGTGAAACGCATACTCCCTGATCGGTCACCAGACCGGTCAGTCATCACTGGATTGGTCACCAGACCGATCCACGAAGGAGCACCGTGCCAACTCCCTGATCGGTCACCAGACCGATCCAGGGGCTCCAACCTAGCCCTCCAAGCTAAGGATTTTTCACCTAACCCTCCAAGTTGGGAATTTGCACCTAACCCTCCAAGTTAGGACTTTTCACCTAGCCCTCCAAGCTAGGACTTTCTACCCAACTCTTCCGGATTAGGACTTTTCCAAACCTAGCCCTCCAAACTAGGACCTGACCCTCCAAGCCAGGACTTTTTCACCTAACTCTCCAAGTTGCGACTTTGCACCTAACCCTCCAAGTTAGGACTTTTCACCTAGCCCTCCAAGCTAGGACTTTTCACCCAACCCTTCCGAATTAGGACTTTTCAACACCTAGCCCTCCAAGCTAGAATTTTTCACACCTAACCCTCCAGGTTAGGATTTTCCAATACCTAGCCCTCCAAGCTAGGATTTCCCATACCTTGCCTGATCCCGATCAGGACTTAATCATAATCATCATAATCATCAACCTAAACTAAAATCGGTGTCAACACCAAAACAACAATCAGGGTCAGACTACATCAATAATCTCCCCTTTTTGTTGTTTGACAATCCGATTTTATGTTTAGGGATTCTCAATCAATTTCTCAACTTTCAGAATCATAGGGGAATCAAGATCCTCCCCCTACAATATAATCATCCTAAACTTAACCAACCAACACTCTCCCCCTTTGTCGAACACCGAAAAGGGTCTAGAGGGGCTGTTAAGTTTAACCATACTCCCCCTCAATCCTAGGGGTATCCCAAAACAATAAAGATTTGATTGTAATTTTGGAACACATATGACATCATGTGAAAAGATAGATCAAGATATAGCATTCACATGCAGCATATGAACATGGCATCATAAGCATAATATGGCAATGTAGAATGAGACAAATTTTCGATGCAAGTAAATGCAGTAAAGTTAATATCATGCCATAACAGACAAAAATCAAGTCGGACACATCCGTCAAATAGTCAGAATTTATCAACCAAGATCATAGAGCAGTCAATCGTCAACTGGATCATCGTCTGAATCATCAATGTATATGATATCCCCAAGTGAAATGCCACTGGGAGACTCACCATCCGAAAATGTATGATGATACCACTCCTCATACCATGTGTCCTGTAGAGAGCTGACCTCAGAGATGTTGGATGCTAGAGCATCTAGACGGCGATCAAAAGACTGAAACTCTGAGCGGACCTCCTGTCGCCAGAGCTTGGAGATATGCAACTCGCGCTCCATCATCCGCTCTAGCTCCGCAACCTGCCAGCGGAGGTCAGGAGCCCACTCATCATAATCTGCAGCATCAGCTGGCGGCTCCGGATCATGGGATGCTCTCGGTAGCTCCCCTCCACGTCTCCTATCCTTCCACCTTAGCCCTTGTGGCCCAACAACAATGCCGGACTGAGCGAGCATGCGACGATCCAAGCGGCACAATACGGCCCTGTGAAACATTGATACCCACTGACTCAAGCCAAGCCGTAATGATATGGCCAAATGCCATGTGAACTGTCTGGCCGTACCTCAGACTATGGACTATGATGGAGAAATAGATGGATGGCACCATATCAAAGTCTAACCGCTGATGCATCCCGTAGAGCATCAAGCAGTGGAATGGATGAATCTCATCGAGGTGCTTTGTTGTAGTAGGAAGGAGACAGTTGGTGATGATCTTAAACAAGACATAATCAATGGAGGAAAGTTGGAGAGCAGAAAATGTGGAAAAATCACAGGCGCGCGCACCGGAACCCCTTGGCCTGGGATGGCCTAGAAAGTGCTCATGGATAGAGTCAGAAGTGACTCCACCAAAGGGAACTGATAAGGGATCCGGAAGGTAAGGATAGAACGAAAAGGCATTCTCGGACCGGCGACATCCAAGAAAGGTAGTGAAAGCAGATAGAGTAAAGTCAAGGTCAACGCTAGCGACACGGGTCCTCTACCCCGTGCCCTCTCTACTAACCATATTATTATAGAATTCAGAGACCAAATCAAAGTTTATTGGCCTCTCTAAGAAAAGGATGGGTTGAAGCTCATAGTATTCAATAATTTGTCGTATCGTTGGACAATGTTCGTAGATAAATGTTTGGTCTACTGTCCGACATGGCATGAGTTTGAAATTGTGCCATTGGAAATTTAGAGCCAAAGTAATATTATGAAATCTAGTATATGGAGGTGGTGGAGGCCTTGAGAGAGGGGTAGATGATGAAGGGGCTTTCCCCTTTGAGCTGCCCTCAACGACTTCTTTACCCTTAGATGATTTTCTAGAGATTGGAATAGATCATGACACAAGATTAAGAATTGATCAAAAGACAAGGTAAGATTAAAGGAACACAGTTTAGTCAGAGACACAAGGTAGACATGATCATAAGAACACAATTCAGTCAAAAGGTAGAATTGATCAAGGGTAAGATATGGCACAGATGGGTCACGACCAAAAACAAGAGGTCACGACACAACAAGAAAATAAAGACGATGATTAGCACAAAAACATATATTATGAACTGGTTTGCAAGAAAAACTAAGTCAAAAACTCACTTTGGTGCCATTGGTGAAGTTCTTGAAGTCTGGAAGGGAAAAAGGCTTGCGCAGGTGAAGCTTTCGGCGCAAGAGATGATCGCAAAGCCCTTCAGCAAGAGAGAAAACCGCAGGAAGAAGATAGAGCTCGTAAGAACCCTCTTAGAACCGCACGCGTGCACTTGCAAGAGGAAGACGAAGGCACTGGGAAAGCTCTCGCACACACTAAAGGTCGCGTAAGTGGGAGGTTTCGGCGCTAGGGTTTGGCAATGAGAGGTTTCGAAGAAGTTAATCGGTTGGTGGATCGGTCCACCAACCAGACTTTAATGCATTTGAACGGATCACCATTCAATCTGATAGCGCCCAGACCGATCAGGCTATAGCCTGATCGAACTGACCTGGGCCTGATCGGTCGGGTGACCGATTAGGCGCGCTCCTGATCAATCGGCTGATTGATCAGGACACGAACAGTAGGGTTTGGAGGGAAACCTGTGAGCCCCCTGATCGGTCTGTGGACCGATCACCATAGGGTGCCAGATCGGTCCGGGTACCGATCCAGGCTAGCTCAGTAAGTTTGGTCAAGATTTCGGAAAGTCACTGCTGCCCCTCTGATCGGTCTGTGGATCGATCGTTACAGGATGGATCCAGATCGGTCCGGGGACCGATCAGCCTTACACCTGATCAGTCCAGTGACCGATCAGGGTTCCTGAAACTTTCAGATATGATCTGAAACTTTTAGTTTCAGATTGTTACACGATTTCCAAAGGGATATGGTGAAGGATATCGATCTTGGAAGCAGTCCCTCGTCTATAATTGATCCCCAATCAAGGATCAAAGGTCCTTAGGGTTTGAACAAGTCACTTTGCTCCACCCAAGTGGAGTCAAACTCAAACAACAATCATTCAAACAATTTGTGCCAAATCCAAGTTTCCAATCAAGTTTCCTTGATTGGAATGTCCAAGTATGATCATGGAGCCAAATGCACATATGTTATGCATTGATTTTACCCATACTTGGTCACCGAAGTGATTATTATCTCGTCAACTTAATTTCTCAAGGAATGCATTGACATTTTGAGAATTTGAGTTGATCCTAACATCTCACCCCATTTCTAGCAAACAAAAACGTTTTGGTAAACCTTATAGTTTGTGTGAGATATCCCCAAAGTTACCCAATTGTTTCCCAACAATTTCGAAATAATCATGAAAGGTTTTGAATGCATTTTGAAATTCATGAAGCACGACACATTCCCAACTCCCTTCTTAAGAAACTAAACTCATTTTCGGGGAGTGACTTAGTGAAAATGTCAGCTAGGTTTGATTTGGACTCTACATGTGAGAGTACAATATCTCCCCTAGCCACATGATCTCTAATGAAGTGGTGACGCACTTCAATATGTTTGGTCCTAGAATGATGGACTGGATTTTTGGTTAGGTTAATTGTGCTAATGTTATCACATAACACTTGCACACCCTTGTAACTCAATCCATAATCCTCTAGAGTGTGAATCATCCACAACAATTGCGATACGCTCTCTCCTATAGCAATATACTCTGCCTCGGTCGTGGAGAGAGCAACACAATGTTGCTTCTGACTTGACCAACTAACTAAAGATGAACCTAAGAATTGGCAACCCCCACTTGTGCTTTTCCAGTCCAACTTACATCCAGCGTAGTCGGAATCCGTATAGCCAATTAAATCAAATGATTCGGTACGGGGGTACCAAAGACCGACTCCTATTGTGCCTTTAAGATATCTCAAAATTCGCTTAACAGCGATTAAATGAGATTCCTTGGCACAAACTTGATACCTAGCGCACATACCCACAGCGAAAAGAATATCAGGTTGACTAGCTGTGAGGTATAGCAAACTCCCTATCATGCTTTGATATTGAGTCAAATCAACGGGTTTACCACTCTCATCATTATCTAATCTTGTATTTATAGCCATGGGAGTGGTTACCTCTTTTGAATCACTCATATTGAATTTTCGAAGCATTTCTTGTGTATACTTTGATTGGTGCACATGGATATCATCGCGAGTTTGCTTGATTTCAAGTCCAAGGAAGAAAGTCAACTCTCCCACTAGACTCATTTCAAACTCACTTTCCATGTGTCCAATGAATTCATTTAAATAGTCCTTATTGTTCGAGCCACAAATTATGTCATCGACATATACTTGGGCTACAAAAATATTATCACCATCTCTCCGTAGAAATAGTGTAGGGTCTATTTGGCCTCTTACAAAGCCTTTTTCAATCAGAAAAGTTGACAACCTCTCGTACCAAGTTCGGGGTGCTTGTTTAAGACCATAAAGTACCTTTTTGAGCTTGAACACGTGGTTTGGGAATTTGAAACTCTCAAACCCCGGAGGTTGTTCGACATAGACCTCTTCCCTAATCAAAACATTTAGAAAAGCTGATTTGACGTCCATTTGATATAATTTGAAACCACGATGTGCTGCAAATGCTAGCATCAATCGGATGGACTCTAATCGTGCCACGGGAGCATAGGTCTCATCATAATCAAGGCCTTCAACTTGACTGTAGCCCTTGGTTACTAAGCGTGCCTTGTTTCTAATGATTTCTCCCTTATGGTTCAATTTGTTCTTGAAGACCCATTTGGTTCCAATGATGGTGGTCTTCTTAGGTCTAGGGACTAAGTCCCAAACTTGACTCCTTTCAAATTGACCTAGTTCATCTTGCATTATAATGATCCAATCGGGATCATTTAAAGCTTCATCAATTTTTCTAGGCTCAATTTCGGAAATTAAAGCAACTTCATTAGCCTCATTCCGGAAGAATGATCTAGTCCTAACCCCATGATGGATGTCTCCAACAATTTGGTCTTGGGGATGACTAGAGGCTAATCTAGTTTGCCTAGGTGTTGGTGGTGCTTCTTGAACAAGTTCACTAGACATAAGCTCAACCTCAGGATCCGGCTGATCAATGGGTTATCTAGGCTCACCGTCATCGGATTCATCACCATCAACAAAATTTGGACTCTCATTCAAACTTAGTCTCCTAAGTTCGAATTGGACTTCATCTTCTGGTTGACCATTGACTTTCAGAATTTCTTCAAAAACAACATCAGAAGACTCTTCAATTAATCTAGATTTCTTGTTGTAGACTCGATAGGCTTTGCTAACTAGGGAATACCCGACCAGTATCCCTTCATCAGCCTTTGCCATGAACTTTCCAAGGTGGTCCTTGGTGTTTAGAATGAATACCTTACAACCAAACACCCTAAGGTGTTTAACCGTAGGTGGTTTCCCAAACCAAAGTTCATGGGGAGTCTTTCCTAAAAACCTATGGATGAGTACTCGATTTTGCACATAGCAAGCTGTATTTACAGCTTCGGCCCATAAGTAACTCGGGAGTGAGTACTCATTAAGCATGCTTCGTGCAGCCTCTTGTAGAACACGGTTCTTCCTCTCTACAACACCATTTTGTTGTGGTGTTCTAGGAGTAGAGAACTCATGTCTATAACCTCTATCTTGATAAAATTCTAAAAACCGTTGGTTTTGAAATTCACCTCCATGATCACTTCTAATTGTCTTAATTGTTGATGATTTTTCATTTTCAACTCTTCTACAAAAAGAAATGAAAACATTTAAGGTTTGGTCCTTATATTTTAAAAAGTAGGTCCATGTATATCTAGTGAAATCATCAATGATCACAAAACAATATCTACTTCCAATCAATGATATGATAGTAGTACAATTAAATAGATCCATGTGAAGTAAATCTAAAACTGTAGAAGTACTTATAGTGCTTTTACCTTTATGTGCAGATTTCGTTTGCTTACCCATTTGACATGCATCACAAAGTTTGTCCTTTTCATACTTGATGCTTGGTAAGCCACGAACTAATCCCTTGTTGGCCAACTTCCGGATGTTCTTCATGTTCACATGTGCAAGTCTCCGGTGCCAAAGGGTGGACTCTTCGTCTTTTGTCATGAGACACTTAGCAAAAGCATTAGTAGCACTTTTAAATGAAACTTGATAAATATTGTCTACTCTTGTTGTTCCTACTAGTACCGTGTCCAAGGTGTCATGTTGTCTAACTAGACATTGACTTGGTTGAAAATCAATTGTGTAACCCGTGTCACACAATTGACTGACACTTAGGAGATTAAATGTCATCCCCTTGACTAGAAGGACATTTGAAATTCTAAGACATTCGGATATTTGAATGTCTCATATTCCTATGATCTTAAGACTACCATTGTTACCAAATGAAACATTACCTCTACTTTTTTTGTGAAGTGTGGTAAACAATGATCTATCCCCGGTCATGTGTTTGGAGCATCCACTATCAACGAACCAAGTTGATAGATGCTCCCCCTCAATCATAACCTACACAATTCAAAAAATAGAAGTTTTAGGTACCCACACCTTGGGACCTAAAGCATCAACTAAACAAGACTTAGGCACCCATGCCTTGACAACTTTCTTTTGAACCTTGGGTGTCCTAGATTGTCTCATATCAGTCCTAGACATAAGAGACACAAATGAGGGTTCTTTAGGACGGTAACCAATACCGGCCCTATTGTAGAGTGCCCTTTGGGCATTCAAGATCATGTCTAGGGTTTTAGAGCTAGTTGAGAACTTCTCAAGAATATTCTTGAGTTTCTCAACTTCACTCTTTAATGATTGGTTTTTTTCTACTAGCAAATCATCATGCAAATCATCTACATCCTCAATCTTAGAAGATTTCAAATGTTCAACCTCAAGTTTTAATGACTTAATCTCATCTTCTAATAATTCAACATGTAAGTCATCAATGTTATCATCCCTAGATAGTTTCAATTGATCAATTTCTAATTGCAATGATTTAACCTTATTTTTAGACTTCTTTAGCATATTGGTTAAACATGCAATAGCTCTATAACATTTCTCAAGCTCGGGAGAAGTTACCTATTCATCATCCGAAGATGATGAAGCCACGTTTGAGGAGTTGGAAGATTCATCACTGCTCTCTTGATCTCCCAATGCCATGAGTGCCACATGCCTTGTGCTCTTCTCCTCCTTCTCTTCATCGGATGAGCTTGAGGATGACTCATCCCAAGTGGCCTTCAAGGCCTTCTTCTTTTTCTTCGATTTCTCCTCTTTCTTTTCGGATTTCTCCTCCTTCTTCTTTAGTTTTGGGCATTCATTCTTGAAATGCCCTTTCCTACCACACTCAAAGCAAGAGGCATTAGTCTTATCAAGTCTATGTGTCCGCGCACAGAAGACGAGAGGATTTGCATGAATAAGATTCCTTATGCATCCGCGATAGGATCTATCATGTATGCTATGTTATGTACTAGGCCCGACGTATCGTATGCTCTGAGCGTCACGAGCAGATACCAGTCTGATCCAGGAATGGATCATTAGGCGGCTGTCAAGACAATCCTTAAGTACTTAAGAAGAACTAAGGATGTGTTCCTAATATATGGAGAAGGAGATATGGTAATACGTGGGTATACAGATGCCAGTTTCCAGACAGATAAGGATGACTCCAAATCTCAGTCTGGATACGTATTTACTTTGAATGGAGGCGCAATAAGTTGGAAGAGTTCCAAGCAAGACACTGTAGCGGATTCTACCACGGAAGCGGAATACATTGCGGCTTCGGAAGCAGCAAAAGAAGCAGTCTGGATCAAGAAGTTTGTCTCGGAACTTGGTGTGGTTCCAACCATTGATGAAACAATACCGGTTTACTACGACAACAATGGAGCTATTGCACAAGCAAAAGAACCAAGGTCTCATCAGCGATCCAAACACGTGCTTCGTCGCTATCATCTGATCAGAGAAATTATAAGTAGGAATGATATACAAATTGAGAAAATTCCCACTGAAAGGAATTTAGCGGATCCTTTAACTAAGGCCTTGCCTCAAAGCAAGTTTGAGGTTCATGTTAGAGCCTGTGGTATTGGATACCGTAGTGATTGGCATTAGGCCAAGTGGGAGTTTGTTAGTGATATGAGAAAAGTGTCCTAAGGCAATCGCCTTATGATTGTAATAATTTATTTTAATAAATCAATATTCACTATTTGAGTATACATGTTTATGTATTTGATTGAGATCTTAAACTCATTTACTGAATGTCTACAATACAATTCACAGCATGAGAGAATTTGTGATGAATTCACAACTAGTGATTATCTCTACATGTGCAATTGTAAAGTATTGAAATTGTCCCTAGTCGATGAATTGATAAAAACGGACACTATCAATTCTATTGAGACTAGCATGGGTTATTCTCTAATCAGCTGATTCTCACTGGCTGGTGACATTGGGATGTCCGGAGATAAACATGAATGCTAGTTAAGGGAACTAGTTCATTGGAGTGACTGGCTGTAAAACTTCATATGGTAGTCTACATATAGACATGTTAGTGAAGTTCTTACTGCAGCTTAAGTGCGATGTTCCTTTGACTTGTGGTGTTCAAGTCATCTTGGTCATGGAGACTTATACTTTGACATCTTAACCAAGCATCTCCAAGGAGGTGTGGACCCAGGATGATTGGGTATAAGCCGAAGTGCCCGAAGATGTTTGAACAGCCTACAAAGGATTTACCACTCCTTGCGAGGAGATGTATACCCAAGGCCTATCGTCGGATTGTTACTCGAAGCCTCTGGCCAGAGCATCACATGTTCAGAGTATGAATCTCTCAGATACATTAGAGTAACTAGAATCCATAGGACGAGAAAAATATTGCTTGGGCTAGGTGTGACGTAGTCAGCCTAGTGGGGACTGACACACATAGACCGTGTCCTGAACCAAGTGGCTATAAGATGGTGAAGGGAATGGGGCACGACTCATTATAGCTGCTGAAGGGTTTCAGAATTATTTCTGAGGTCAACCGTTGATCTTTCGATTAATTGGGGGGTCATGATGTACTACTAGGTGCCACTCATGATCGTTCTATAATTGGTTGATTATAGACGGCCAACATAAATCGAAAGCCTATTTAGTCACACGCACTACGAGTAATCTGAGGGATTTAAAACGAGTTGAAAATTAGATTTTTCGATCAAGAGAGATAAGTCGAATCTGAATTTTTCAGAGACGCATCGGAAGCATAAAATGGTTAAGTCTTTTGAAGACTTATTGGACGAATTAAATGAGTTTAATTCATATGGTCTTGGCTTGGGTTTGGCCGGCCAAAGAGGGTTCCCACCCTCTTTGTTTGGCCGGCCACATTAAAAGGGGAGAACCAAATTATTTGGTTCAAATTATAAAATAAACCGAGCGCGGTTTGTTTTATAAAATTATGGATAAAGAAATTTATATAAACGGATTTATTTTTCATGGAAATTAAAATGAACCATGGGTTGGTTTATTTTATTTTATAAAATCAATAATAGATTGATTTACCATGATAAAGAAATTTATCTAAAGAAATTTATATAAAGAAATTTATATAAAGAAGTTTATATAAAGAAATTTCTTTCCATAAGAAAAGGGAGACATGGTTGTTTTTATTGTAAATTAAATTATGATAAAAACTTGGCATGATGGAATAATTCATAGAAAAATTTATATGATAAATTTCTTATGAAAATTTATTCCATAAAAAGGAGACTTGGCGGTAGAGAGGCTACTATATAAAGGAACCAAGGCAAGACTTGATTCTTAATCTAAGAGATCTAGAAATAAGCCCTCTCTCTCTCCTTCTCTCCTTCTCCCTCTTCTAGTGCCGCCGGCCCTAGAGGCCCTCCCCTTTGCCGTGAGCTTCCACCACCAAGAAGCTGCCGAAGAAGAAGAAGAAGCGGGCGCAACTCCTTCCTTCCTCCCGGAATCTTGATTCCGTTCTTCGTTTGGTGGTTAGTCTTCCCATCTCTCTCTTGGTATTCTTGTCGTGCCTTTGGAGAATCTAGTAGTTCTTGTCAGCACGAAACTCGTGGCTTTGCGAAGTCATCCCGAAGAAAACTCGGCGTGGACGCGAATAGAGGCGGAGCTTCCAAGGGACGCTACGGTTGGATCTCGTCCCTTCCTTCGAGTTACGCGAGGTATTAAGTAAATTAGTTTATTTTCTGCAAAATTTTAATATTTGATCATGTCTACATAATATAAGGTTGCATGCTTAGATGTACGGTTAAATAATTTGGGAAATTATTTATGCTAAATCTTCCGCTGCACGTAATTAAATTTTAAAATTATGAACCGCATCCATGTCAAACATGCACCCGGTCCCAACACCTGTTAGTTGGAGGATAATATTAATAATATGATGTGCCATTGATTATTGACGAAATCCGTGTCCTGGTTAGTCGGGATGATGATGCCCCTTGATGAGCTCAAAAGGTTCATCGTGCTAAACCCTGTAGGTGGATTTGATTCGGCGCGATGATAAGGTTGAGTGGTACTAATCAAGGATCCAGAAGTTAATTAATTTAAATTGTCTGTAATTTAAATAATTAACGGGCATTCGAGATCTTAAATATGGGGGGATGAACGACTCGTAATATGTGAAGTCCATATGAAAATATAGGGGTTGGACCGTCTAGAGGGGGGGTGAATAGAAGTTAAAAAAAATTTATGAAAATGGAAGGCACTTCTTTAAAAAAAAACTTAGTCGCAACTAAGGACGTTGCTTCCAAGGCAGTGGACGCTCAATAAAAATCTCTTTGTGGCGGAGAAGCCTTACAAAAATAGCACACTAGACTTTTAGAGATTTTACAAGAATGAATAAAAATGATTGAATGAAAAGGTTGAAACTCTAAGCCTATTTATAGCCTAAGAGAATAAATCTGGAATGTTGATTGTTGAGGAATTTTCTCTTGACCGTTGATCCATGGATATAATCTGGATGGTTGATCATGGATGGGATTAAACTGCATCCATTGGATCTGATTAAAGGATAAAGTTATCCTTTAAGAGATAACTTTGTCTTCTGCTCGCAACAAATAAATAACTTTATCATCTGCTCGCAACAACTTCAATCACATCTCTTCCTTATCCCAGTCGGTAAGGCTGGTGATATAAGCAAGCGAGGTTTCTAGATCGAATCTTCACAGCAATAAATAAAATTCTTTTTGTTTCAGGTGCCTGGTTTGACTTGGTCAAACTGACTAGTCTTTTGGTTCATCTTCTAGGTCATTTCCGGCCAACCGGAGTTAGGCTCACCCGAACCCGGCTCCGGCCTTTCGCCCCTCAAGCGTGCTTCCTCCCGGTTTCCCGTCCCTCGGGAGTCGTGTACGTCCTTCTCGATCCACCAGTGTACTCTTCCACAGCTTCCGCATCCCTCGGATTGTACCCAGCCCGTCGGCTCACTTCCCCGCACAATCCTTCTCGTCCGCTACGTCTTACATTTGACTTCATCCGTACCTAAGCTTCTGCACACTTAGCAGAGGGATTAAACATACCAGGACCTAACTTAAATCGGTTGATCACATCAAAAGCAACCAGGGGTACTTACAATCTTTCCCTTTTTGATGTGCATCAATCCGAGTTATGTTAGGGTAATAAAAAAAAAAGCATGCATAATAATGTAAACAGTAAAACTTAAATTTAGAGTAAATTAAAATTCTATCCCTTAACTTAATACTATTCCTCCCCCTTTGATCACATCAAAAAATCAGAAATTATAATTAGGGAAGAAGAAAATGTTTGAGTGCGATAAACAATATTCTAAGTGAAAAAAATCGCGTTATCATAGATTTTTCAAATTTTAAAATTGCATATTTTTTCAAAGTTAATTCCATTTTTTTTGTAAAAAAATGACTTAAATAAAATCCAAAATTTTTTTTGATAAAATCCACAGCTGATGAGGAGATCCAAAAAAATCGGATCTAGTCAAAATATTTTTCTATCGAATTTTGAAAATTAAAAAAAACATATTTCAATAAACAATTCATAAAAAATCGAAAAAAAATCTGATTATTTTTGTTAAAGACGAAGATGAAGATATGAGTTTGGACAAAAATTTAAGTTTTAAATTCGTTCATCAAGTCCGAAAATGACAAACCAACACATAAGAGTTCTTGAAAAATAAATTTTAAAAAATTAGAAAAAATTTGAAAAAAAATTGTAATGAGTCTTTCTCCTAAACTCTTAATTTCAAATTTTGAGGGAAAAAATATTCGAAAAATTTTGAATGAAGTTCCAGTAGATAGACAGCATAGTTGTGCATAAAAAAAATAAAGGCATAATTTTTGTTAGAAAAACAAAATGCACACATATATAATAATCAAAAAAAATTATCAGTTTAATACAAATTTAGGAACCCAAAATAAATTCCTGTATACAGGATTAATTAAAAACTTAGGCGGAATATAGCTTTTGGGTACTTTTTTAAATTGACCCTTATGGTTTTTAAAATACTAATTTAAATTATCAGGAAAGTTATTTTTCTTTTATCGTAAATATGCAATATCAAGTTCTAATTTTTGCACTAAGTTTTTCAAATTATCATTTTCATTTTTCAAAATATCAGAAGAGGATGTAAGTGTTAATTCATTTTTCAATTTTTAATTTTCTTTTTCTAATCTACAATTAGATTTAAGCAAGGCTTTAACTCCTACATATAATTGATCATGAGGAAGAAAACAAACCTCACTTACCGGGTCGCTTTCGAAAAGCGAGGTTCTTTCTTCGTCGTCGATTTCTTCTGACGTCTCTTCCCCTTCATCAGTGCTCCCTTCTTAATGATTTGCCATCAGCGCAAGTCCCGTGTATTCTTGACCTTTCGACTCTTCTGACGATGACTCATCCCAGGTGGCCTTCAGTGCCTTTTTCTTCTTTGGCTGGTTTTTGAGTTTAGGACACTGGTCCTTCAGGTGTCCCTCCTCTTTACAGTTGTAGCATCTGATTATTCGCTTCTTTGGGGACCGTCTTCTTTTTTGCGTTCTTGAAAATTTGTTAGCTTTGAAAAACTTTTAAAAGAACTTACCATTTTTGTTGTTTCATCGTCAGTCGAGGATTCCTCGTCGAATTGGATCTTCCTTGTGTTCAGTGCGACGATGCCTACTTTCTTATTCTTTTCTACAAAACGAGATTCGTGAAGCTCCAAAGTAGAAAATAATTGCTCTAATATACTTACCGCTAAATCTTTCGAAATGAAATAAGCGTCGATTACCGAGGTCCATTCTGGGGTTCTCAAAAACGCATTTAAGACATACCTTTGAGCGTCCCGACTTGTTACCTTGGCGTGTAAATGCGCAACTGATTCTTCATCCTCCTTTCGGAGGTTTGTCAGTTGGCTTCGAAGAAGGTCTCATCGCACTAGTTTTGCCTCTGAGGTACCTTCATGCAATTCCAGGAATTTCTCCCAGAGCTCTTTTGCCGAGTTGTAGTTTCCGATGCGGTTGACTTCTTGTGCGGGAAGAATGGCTAGCAGATGAAATTCTGCTTTGCCGTTTGCTACAAAGTCCGCTTGCTCCTTCATAGTCCACGACTCTATTTTTTTATCCTTGTCGTTGTTGTCTTTTGGAACTGAAAAACCATTTTTCATAATTAATAGCAGTTCAATATCTGTTTTAAAAAAATACCTGCATTCGGCGCTTCCACATCGCGAACTCCCCATCAAACTTTGGTGAGTAGATTACAGCTCCAACCATTTTCTTGAAATTGTTACAGTCGGCGGTTAGTCCTTCTGCGACGACCTTGGCTCTGATACCACTTGTTGGATCGGGTTGGACCGTCTAGAGGGGGGTGAATAGACGGTAAAAAAAAATTTATGAAAATGGAAGGCACTTCTTAAAAAAAAAACTTGGTCACAACTAAGGACGTTGCTTCCAAGACAGTGGACGCTCAATAAAAATCTCCTTGTGGCGGAAAAGCCTTACAAAAATAGCACACTAGACTTTTAGAGATTTTAAAAGAATGAATAAAAATGATTGAATGAAAAGGTTGAAACTCTAAGCCTATTTATAGCCTAAGAGAATAAATATGGATTGTTGATTGTTGAGGAATTTTCTCTTGACCGTTGATCCATGGAAGTAATCTGGATGGTTGATCTTGGATGGGATTAAACTGCATCCATTAGATCTGATTAAAGGATAAAGTTATCCTTTAAGAGATAACTGTGTCTTCTTCTCGCAACAAATAAATAACTTTATCATCTGCTCGCAACAACTTCAATTACATCTCTTCTGTCACGCCCGCCCCTTACCGTTAGGCGGCGCGTTACCTTTAACTTTTTCATTTTTTTTCTTACTTACTTATATAATTGCGTATGTGTCACGCCCCGAGACCCAGGAGCCGCTGATCCAATATAAAATCGGACAGCACCTCCCCTGTCCGGCGGACAATTTACACATACACATAACCTAATAGACATCACCACGCAGTTTAATTTGGCCTCAGGCCTCAAAACTAAACATAAACTGACAATAACACAAAATAAATCATACCTGACTGCGGACCGGTCCGACTTACGACAAATCAACCAATACATAAACCCCTTAGGGCACACTACAACCCACACAAGACATATACAAAGTCCTAAAGGAAATATGAACTAAAATACATCGCCAAGTACAACAAACAAAACACTGACTCGCGATGGGTAGGGACTGGCTGTTGGGCTCTTCTGGCGACTCCAAGTATCTCAACCTGAAATAGAAACATATGGCAACGGTGTGAGTCCATAAACTCAGCGAATACCCAGTAGATATGCATAGTATGTTATAATAACAATAGAAGTCTACGCTGATACAATCTCATATGAACAATAGGAAGAAAGGGTATACTGAAGATACTGAATAGAGATACATACCAGAATCCATCTATCCTGCAGAGGGTGAAATAAATCCCTATGGAACAAGTATAACATATAAACCAAGGTATACAGGTCTCCAGTACATGCATGTCAATCAAGTCCAGCAAATAAATGCAGCAAACACAATCAAGTGCACAATGCATCGTATGCATATGATGCAATGTCATGGTCACCCCCTAACACCAGTCAAGACACCGAGACAGGCGATACTGTGTCGGCCGAGTGGGTAGAGCTGTGACACTGTACGCACCCTGCTATCACTGCTCCTGAGTGACCGAGTGGACAGGATGCTGGTGGAGTGAACACTCCGCCCCATATATATATGGGGGAGATATCTCTCTCATCTTCTCTGGTCTATGGGAAGAGAAGGGATCCCTGCTTGCTACCACGCTCCAAAACCACTACCCATGAGCGGTGGAGCGGAGCAATACAGAGCAAATGCACACACGCTACGGTATCCACTAACCCATGAGTGGCCGTGTGTGCCTATCATGTGCCGGAAAACGATTAGGCTCAACCACAAGGGAGTCGCTGATCGCCGGCATGCAACAATGCAAGGATGGTGTATGATAGATACACATACCTCCCTCCCAAGTCCTCAGTATACTAGGTCTCAGTCTGAATCCTATAACAGGAAATACAGTTAACCTACAAGGTATACTGGCTGAAAACTACAGATCCCTCAAGGTCAAAGGCAGGAGATACATCACGATCTCTAAGCATACATCTAGATATGACACTACCTGATACTGTATGGAACTAACAGCATAATAACTCAGGGATAAACCACAGGTATCCAGGACAGGCATAATAAACAGGGATAAATAACAAGTATCCAGAACAGACATGATAACTCAGGGATAACTAACAAGTATCCAGGGAAGGTATAATAACTCAAGGATAACTAATAAGTATCCAGAACATGAATAATAACTCAGGGATAGCTAACAAGTATCCAGGTCATGAATGATAACTCAGGGATAACTAATAAGTATCCAGAACAGACATAATGACTCAGGAATAACTAACAAGTATCCAGGTCAGGCAATATACTCAGGGATAACTAACAAGTATCCGGTTCAGACATGATAACTCAGGGATAACTAGCAAGTATCCAGAACAGACATAATGACTCAGGAATAACTAACAAGTATCCAGGTCAGGCATTATAACTCAGGGATAACTAACAAGTATCTAGATCATGCATAATAAGTCAGGGATAGCTAACAAGAATCCAGTATAGACATGATAACTCAAAGATAACTAACAAGTACCCAGTATAGGCATAATGACTCAGGAATAACTAACAAGTATCCAGGTCAGGCAATATAACTCAGGGATAACTAACAAGTATCCAGAACAGGTATAATAACTCAGGATAGCGTATAACTTACTGCTATCTATAACAGACAATGCATAGCAATATGACAATATCTAAAAGATAAGTCAAAGGGTACCCGCCTCCAGAGAGTAGAAGTAGTCCGTATCAAATAAGAACCTCCCGTCCAGAAGTCCGAAAGCAAGTCAGTGCCCTGTAGCAAAGACATAGTTTTTAACTACTATAATATGTAATTTATAGCTAACAAGCTATCTCAAGTAATTAGGATCTTTCTAATTATCATCGTTTCATCTAATTAACCATAATTAGATGATTAACCTTTAATTATCCCAATTAGATTCCAATCCCTCTAAACAATCAAATACTTATTCAAACACACCCATCTCAAACTCAAAACCGATTCCATGAATGGTTTGAAACTATTGTATACAAATCCTCCAACTCAAAATTCTACTCCTAACCTCATAACCAATCCAATTCCTACAGCCATGGATGGCTCACAACAGATAACACCCAAATTCAAAAGAACTGTATCAACCTACAATATCTAAATTTCATAACTATTAGCATCCTCTTCCACATCAAAATCAAATACTCATAACCATCGGTTCCTCACACGAAATCAGAGCACTACAAATTCAATCTTGCAAAACAATCTCTACCGATCCAACAGATCTAAACATTCATAACATAATTCATCAAGTTATAAAACGAAACCTAACATGTTTAGTATATAAGCCCCATATAGATCAAAAATTACAATTTGTATCAACCCTCCAAAGCAAAATCAATATCCAACCTTCACCACCCACGCCTAGATCATCACAAGTTTAGTAAACCCATTCAACATAGGGCAACTGTTAATCTCTATATCTAAACTGATTTCACAATGGAATTCCGATCTTAAACAGTAGGATTCTCCAGGTTGCAAACCAAAATCCCGAACACAAACAATTCCAAGGGAAGAGGAAAAGCAAGGAAAAATCTGCTACCCAAGGAGGTCCTTACCTGCCTGTGATCGGCGATGAAGCAAGATCGCGCAAGGGAAAACAGGCGTCGACTCACGCTCAAACTGAGGGATCATGCTCCTTTGTCGAAGAAGAAGAGAGCCGCCCTTAGCTCGCTGAAGAGGGATGAAGGGGGTCGATACTGCTCGCGTGGAGAAGTGAAAGACTCGAGGTTGCTCTCAACTCGCCTCCTCAACTGGTGGCTGGCGACCGGAGACAAGGCGGCGCTTTCTCCACTCGCGGCAGAGGCTAGGGCACGCGAACGAGATGGAGAAGGAGGGAGGATCGGGAGGAGTCGTTCGGGCGGCGTCGGGTGGTCGGCGGCGCCGGCTAGGGCACGCGAGTGGAGCGAAGGTCGGGTCGGGTGGGCTGCTCGGCTGCGGTTTAGGGCTCACGCAAGGAAGAACTCAAATAAAAAGGGGGGTGGCTTTTTGCAGAAAAGTCCTTCAAGGTTTGATTAATCTCACATCCACCCTTAACAATTAATGCATATTCGCAAAACCACCCTTAAAGCTAAAATTTCAAATCGATTTAATCCTCTAATTATAGTTTGGGTCTCGGAATCCATACATCTTCTTCCGAAAAAATTTTCTGACTCGCGTCAAAAGTGTCGGATTTAACAGTATGAATCTAACATTGCAGCGGAATTGAAACATAACTAAAGGCATATGCAATGATAAGGAAGTAATAACATCATATAACATCTAATAGCATCCATACTTAAATTAACTCCAAAAGAACTAGCAAGTATCATGCATAAAGTAGCAACATATGTCTTATTAGAAATAAGAACTAAGTCTATAGATGGCACTAAAGTGGATCGATCAGTCAAGTCACCACCACACACATTAGCCCTTCCTGCAGCTGCCCATTCCTCAGAAATTTCTATGTTGATCTGCAACATAAGCAAACAAACTATAAGTATAAAACTTAGTAAGCTCTTTCCTACTCACTAAATCCTTACGTCGCATGTATTTTAAAATATATTACATTTCATGGATACCATAAAATTCATAAGGCACATAAGATACATGAAGACATATAAACATAGAACATGTGCATTTCAAAACATTAGGATGCTCTTTGGAAAACATAGTAAATAATACTTTAAAATCATATACATCATCTTCTTTGGGGTCCCCGGCTTTGTACCCATTCTTTCTTTTACGCGCATACCCCTATGTAGGATGCGAGGTAGCTAATCCCGACCTACAGGGGTCTACATTCTAGGCTTACTATCTTTCAGCCTAGGGACAACATCATCGGTAGTCCGGAACCGTGGATCTTTTCAAGATACGGTACAAGCCAATCTTTAAAGTAAAATACATACATGCATTCTTTTCTTTTCTTTCTTTCATTCATATAGAACATGCATTCCTTTCTTTCTTTCTTTCTTTCATATTACATGTACTATAGACATTCAATCATTCATAATCATAAGCATACTTTCATATATAGAACATGCATTCTTTCTTTTTCTTTCTTTCTTTCATATTGCATGTACTATAGGCATTCAATCATTCATAAACATAGGCATACTTTCATGGCATAATCATTAGCATAAATAGCACGACATGGAAGGACCTTCCTTTTAACACATGTAAGTGAAGCAACCATCATGCTAGTTTCATCAATACATCATACATATAACATGCTTGTCTTAATCAAGGCAATATGTTAGTTTAATCTTTCTTTTCTCATCATAATACATGCTGGACGAAACTTCATAGCAAGGATATCATAGCATAAAACCCACATAATATTGGAATAAAGGCATATATTACATAAGAGGTTATTTATAAGTACACTGGTAGTCTAGACTTCACTAAACACTAGTTTAGGTGCATGAATTGTACTTGAACTTATTCTTAGCCTTTATTCTAGTAATTGGCCAAAATTCACAGCATGGATAATATAGTATAAAAGTCATATAATCATGGAAATAAGAACATACGTTACACATGGAATCATATACAAGCACAAGGGTAGTCTAGGCTTCATTGAACACTAGTTTAGGTGCATGTTTTGTGCTTGAGATTATTTTTAACCCTTATCCCAGTATTTGTACGAAATTCACAGCTAGATAACATGATATAAAAGTTCATATAACTTGTAAACAGAAACTTATTTTACCATTAAGGTCATATACAAGCATAAAGGTAGTCTAGGCTTCATTAAACACTAGTTTAGGGGCATGCTTTGTACTCGAACATATTCTTAACCCTTATTCTTGTAATTTGTCGAAACTCTCAGTAGGGATTTCATAGCATAATCATTCACATAACATGGGAATAAAAGTATATTTTTCATAAGAATTCATTCACAAGTGCAAAAGTAGTTTGTACTTCACTAAACACTAGTTTAGGTGTATGATCTAGAGTTCTACTTGGATTATCATGCATATGGGTACATGTAACATTTTTCTAAACATCAATACATAGAATGGAGCATGAGTTTAGGCTCAAACAACTTAGATAAGGTACTGACCCTAAGATATAAATTATTTCCATCATGAAATAAAACACCTCATCACATGCATATCACTTGATTTAACTATAACTTCATGAAGGTCTATAAAAATCTGTTTTAAGGCATAATTTAATGTCCCTTGGCCGAATATTATAGGGGTCCCTTAGCATAGATTCCACAAAATTTCTTGGCCTAAAACATTTATATAACAAGGAAACAATCATTAGAACAATAGCCTACTTAAACTTCCCTCAAGGTTTTCTTCCATTCATATTCACCCAACATCACAAGCAAACATAAAAATTATAAAAACACATAAAAAGCTATTATGTTACAGGTGAGGGAGACTTACCACTTGTGCTTATGTTCCCAAAAGATCTCCAAATTGTTTGAGAAGAAAAGACCTCTTAAACTCTAGCACTCATCTTGTTCTTCTCTTCTTTTGGTCCGGTTTTCTCTAGGAGGTGAAGGACTTGATTTCGGTGAGGAAGAGGAGGAAGGGGAAGAGTTTGGTGGAGAGAAGGGGGGGGGTTTCATGGCCGAAAATGCCTTAGGCATTTCCTCCTCTTCATGGCCTTTTATGGTGAGTAAAGAGGCAAGCACCTCTTTAATGGTGTCTCTTCAATTTTTTTGTGTGTCTTCATCTTCTTTCCCACTTATCTACAATTTCCCATCCTATTCTAATAGCACTCCCCTGCTGGGTGAATTGGTTACATATGCATTTTTAAGGGTTGGCTTTTCTTTGAGGTCCAAGGTTCAATCCTTGGCACCTCCTCTTCTTTTTGCTTTCTCTTCCTTTTATTATTTTTTCCAAGCCCGCATAACCAAAGCCCACCTAGAGAATGCTACTTATTTAATTCATACACATGCATATGCATATCATTATTTATTCATACATGTGTAGGATACTTAAGCATAACATTAAATATAATACCTAAGCATAATTATCACACATCCACTACGTGTCAAGATAATGCCTATCATTTCTTTATTCACAACTTTTCCCCCTAAATTCATAATATTATTCTTGGACACATGTTCCATTATTACTACGCTAGAGCGAAAAATTTGGGGCGTTACAATCCACCCTCCCTTCTGAAAAGTTTGTCCTCGAACTTAAAATAACTCAGGATATTTTCATTTCATATCATCCTCACGTTCCCAGGTAACTTCTTCAGATTGCTGACTTTACCGCAAGACTTTGACTTAGGGCACTTCCTTGTTCCTTAGTCTCTTGACGTCTCGATCCAGGATCCGAATGGGTTTGCTTTCGCATCTCAGGACCTCCTGGATCTGTACGACATGCGGCTCAATCACTTTGTCGGTACTGGGAATGCACTTTTTGAGCATCGACACGTGGAACACGTTGTGGATAGCGGACATCTCCTGAGGTAGCTCCAGCTCGTAAGCTACCTTGCCAACTCTGTTCAGGATCTTGTACGGTCCCACATATTGCGGACTAAGCTTTCCTTTCTTCCCGAATCGCATTACTCCTTTCATAGGAGCTACTCAGAGGAACACCAAATCTCCGACGTCGAACTCCAAAGGTCTACGTCTCTGATCCGCAAGCTCTTCTGCCGGCTCTGGGCAGTCTCTATTCCTTGGCGGATACTCTGTATGGCTCGGGTGGTGTCGTCGATGAAATCTGTCTAGAGTCCCATCTCTTTCTTTTCGCCACCCTCATACCAACAGATTGGAGACCTACATCTCTTTCCATATAACGCTTCATAAGGTGTCATTCCGATAGTAGCTTGGTAGCTATTATTGTAAGCGAATTCCGCTAGACATAAGTATCGGCACTAGCTCCATTTGAAATCCAGGGCACAAGCTCGTAGTATGTCGTCCAGTACTTGATTTACTCTTTCTGTTTGCCCATCAGTCTGAGGATGAAAGGCGGTACTGAAACACAGCTTTGTGCCGAGAGTTTTATGAACACATCCCCAAAATTGCGATGTGAAGCGGCCATCTCTATCTGAAATGATGGTCTTGGGAATGCCATGCAGTCTGATGATTTCCTTAGCATATAATTGAGCCAGTTGCTCAATCGAATAAGTCATCTTGATTGCTAGGATGTGAGCAGACTTCGTCAATCTGTCCACAATTACCCATATCGCATCATATCCGTTCGTAGTCCTGGGAAGTCCTAAAATGAAATCCATAGAGATATCTTCCCATTTCCATTCCGGAATTGAAAGTGACTGCAGAACTCCTCCGGGTCGCTGGTGTTCTGCCTTCACTCATTGGCAGGTCAGGCAAGTGCTAACATGCTGAGCTACCTCTCTCTTCATGCCGGACCACTAGAATTTTTCCTTCAGATCTTGATACATTCTGGTGGATCTTGGATGCATCGAATAAGGGGTTCCGTGAGCTTCTGCTAAAATTTCTCTCCGCAGCTCCGGATCATTAGGGATGCATAGACGATCCCTAAGGTATAATACTCCCCCATCGGCGATACAAAAACCATCGCCCTTTCCTTCTAGGATCTCCTGCTTGATTCTCTAAATACTCAAATCACCATTTTTTTTAACACAACTTTATTTATTAGACCTCATAAGTTCATATACAGCAACTAACCGAACTTAATGAACTAGATAGGTTGACATCATGCCCATAATAAAAAATATTATGGTAGTGGCTATCACTCTCTCATTCATCCCCACTCGGCCTGTCTCGGGATCTTCTACCGTTTCCATCGGATCCTCCTCATCCATCTCGGGACCCTCTTCGATCATCTCGAGAACTTCCTCGAGCATCTCGGGGTCTTCCTCGAGCATCTCGGGGTCCTCCTCGAACATCTCCATCTCAGGGTCTTCCTCAAACATCTCCGGATCATCCTCGAGCATCTCGGGATCTTCCTCGAGGATTTCGGGATCTTCCTCGAGCATTTCGGGATCTTCCTCGAGCATCTCGAGATCTTCCTCGAACATCTCGGGATCCTCCTTGAACATCTCTGGATCTTAATCGAGCATCTCAGGATCTTCCTCAGAATCTCCCAGATCCTCCAAAAACTCATGGCGAAGAAGCTGCTTACATAACTCCGTATATGAGATCCGACATTCATGTTGTCCCCATATCTGATAAGCAACTTCTCTCGCGCGCTTGGGCAATGAACGAAATAGTGCTCCAATTCTGCAGTCATCCATGATTGGAAACTCTTCCTGCTCGAGTTTCCAAAATAGTCGGTCCAATTTTCCTATATTGCCTTGGATTCCCAAGACCGGACTATATTCCACTTCTTCTATTTGCTCCATTAGCTCACAACACTGCTCAGAGCAACGACTCGTGGCACAGATCTCATGCAACATCTGGAATTGGAAAAAAATTACTTAGTCAGTACAAAACTGACAAAAACCAGTACAGAACTAGTTTTTTTTCCAATTCACAAATATATGCAGAGAGAAGCACACAAAACGTCGGTTTCCTTTACTTTAAAGTTACAATAATTTTTTTTATCCAGTTCTAAAGTATTTGGTTTCATAAAAAAATAAGATAAAGTATCGTTCATATTACATATCCTAAAAGTACTTGCTATCGTAAGGTATCATTCATACTTGCATATTCTAGAATTATAAAAGAAAACAAGATATGCATAGAGGTACTTCTTCTAGCCATGTTATCTTCATGAAATAACACATAGGCTAGTATAAGGTTACTGTTATTTCCATTCATATACATCTTAAATCATTGTCATTATAAGGCATAATAAGGTATCTTCCCAGTTTTATCCAAGGTAAGATCATGTTTCCGTCATACATATCATTTTAAATCATTGTCATTATAAGGTATCTTCCTAGTTTTATCCAAGGTAAAATCATGCTTCCATCATACATATCATGCATCATACTTGCATAATTCAGTTATCAATATAAACATCAAATAAGGCAAGTATAGAATTTCTTACATGGAAGCGGCAAGAGGTAGGCTTGATGTGTGTGTAGTTAGATGACAGTGGGCTCTGATACCAAGCTGTAATGCCCGCCCCTTACCGTTAGGCGGCGCGTTACCTTTAACTTTTTCTTTTTTTTCATACTTACTTTTATCATTGCGTATGAATCTAACATTGCAGCGGAAATGAAACATAACTAAAAGCATATGCAACGATAAGGAAGTAATAACATCATATAACATCTAATAGCATCCATACTTAAATAAACTCCAAAAGAACTAGCAAGTATCATGCATAAAGTAGCAACATATATCTTATTAGAAATAAGAACTAAGTCTATAGATGGAACTAAAGTGGATCGATCAGTCAAGTCACCACCACACACATTAGCCCTTCCTGCAGCTGCCCATTCCTCAGAAATTTCTATGTTGATCTGCAACATAAGCAAACAAACTATAAGTATAAAACTTAGTAAGCTCTTTCCTACTCACTAAATCCTTACGTCGCATGCATTTTAAAACATATAACATTTCGTGGATACCATAAAATTCATAAGGCACATAAGATACATGAAGACATATAAACATAGAACATATGCATTTTAAAACATTAGGATGCTCTTTGGAAAACATAGTAAATAATACTTTAAAATCATATACATCATCTTCTTTGGGGTCCCCGGCTTTGTACCCATTCTTTCTTTTGCGCGCATACCCCTATGTAGGATGCGAGGTAGCTAATCCCGACCTACAGGGGTCTACATTCTAGGCTTACTATCATTTAGCCTAGGGACAACATCATAGGTAGTCCGAAACCGTGGATCTTTTCAAGATCCGGTACAAGCCAATCTTTAAAGTAAAATACATACATGCATTTTTTTCTTTTCTTTCTTTCTTTCATATAGAACATGCATTTCTTTCTTTCTTTCTTTCTTTCATATTGCATGTACTATAGACATTCAATCATTCATAATCATAAGCATACTTTCATATATAGAACATGCATTCTTTCTTTTTCTTTCTTTCTTTCATATTGCATGTACTATAGGCATTCAATCATTCATAAACATAGGCATACTTTCATGGCATAATCATTAGCATAAATAGCAAGACATGGAAGGACCTTCCTTTTAACACATGTAAGTGAAACAACAATCATGTTAGTTTCATCAATACATCATACATATAACATGTTTGTCTTAATCAAGGCAATATGTTAGTTTAATCTTTCTTTTCTCATCATAATACATGCTGGCCGAAACTTCATAGCAAGGATATCATAGCATAAAACCCACATAATATTGGAATAAAGGCATACATTACATAAGAGGTCATTTATAAGTACACTGGTTGTCTAGACTTCACTAAACACTAGTTTAGGTGCATGAATTGTACTTGAACTTATTCTTAGCCTTTATTCTAGTAATTGGCCAAAATTCACAGCATGGATAACATAGTATAAAAGTCATATAATCATGGAAATAAGAACATACGTTACACATGGAATCATATACAAGCACAAGGGTAGTCTAGGCTTCATTGAACACTAGTTTAGGTGCATGTTTTGTGCTTGAGCTTATTTTTAACCCTTATCCTAGTATTTGTACGAAATTCACAGCTAGATAACATGATATAAAAGTTCATATAACATGTAAACAAAAACTTATTTTACCATTAAGGTCATATACAAGCATAAAGGTAGTCTAGGCTTCATTAAACACTAGTTTAGGGGCATGCTTTGTACTCGAACCTATTCTTAACCCTTATTCTTGTAATTTGTCGAAACTCTCAGTAGGGATTTCATAGCATAATCATTCACATAAAATGGGAATAAAAGTATATTTTTCATAAGAATTCATTCACAAGTGCAAAAGTAGTTTGTACTTCACCAAACACTAGTTTAGGTGTATGATCTAGAGTTCTACTTGGATTATCATGCATATAGGTACATGTAACATTTTTCTAAACATCAATACATAGAATGGAGCATGAGTTTAGGCTCAAATAACTTAGATAAGGTACTGACCCTAAGGTATAAATTATTTCCATCATGAAATAAAACACCTAATCACATGCATATCACTTGATTTAACTATAACTTCATGAAGGTCTATAAAAATTTATTTTAAGGCATAATTTAAGGTCCCTTGGCCGAATGTTACAGGGGTCCCTTAGCATAGATTCCACAAAATTTCTTGGCCTAAAACATTTATATAGCAAGGAAACAATCATTAGAACAATAGCCTACTTAAACTTCCCTCAAGGTTTTCTTCCATTCTTTTTCACCCAACATCACAAGCAAACAAAAAATCATAAAAACACATAAAAAGCCATTATGTTGCAGGTGAGGGAGTCTTACCACTTGTGCTTATGTTCCCAAAAGATCTCCAAATTTTTTGAGAAGAAAAGACCTCTTAAACTCTAGCACTCCTCTTGTTCTTCTCTTCTTTTGGTCCGGTTTTCTCTAGGAGGTGAAGGACTTGATTTCGGTGAGGAAGAGGAGGAAGGGGAAGAGTTTGGTGGAGAGAAGGGGGGGGGGGGTTTCTTGGCCGAAAATGCCTTAGGCATTTCCTCCTCTTCATGGCCTTTTATGGTGAGTAAAGAGGCAAGCACCTCTTTAATGGTGTCTCTTCAATTTTTTTGTGTGTCTTCATCTTCTTTCCCACTTATCTACAATTTCCCATCCTATTCTAATAGCACTCCCCTGCTGGGTGAATTGGTTACATATGCATTTTTAAGGGTTGGCTTTTCTTTGAGGTCCAAGGTTCAATCCTTGGCACCTCCTCTTCTTTTTGCTTTCTCTTCCTTTTATTATTTTTTCCAAGCCCGCATAACCAAAGCCCACCTAGAGAATGCTACTTATTTAATTCATACACATGCATATGTATATTATTATTTATTCATACATGTGTAGGATACTTAAGCATAACATTAAATATAATACCTATGCATAATTATCACACATCCACTACATGTCAAGATAATGCCTAACATTTCTTTATTCATAACTTTTCCCCTAAATTCATAATATTATTCTTGGCCACATGTTCCATTATTACTACGCTAGAGCGGAAACTTTGGGGCGCTACATCTTCCTTATCCCAGTCGGTAAGGCTGGTGATATATGCAGGCGAGGTTGCTAGTTCGAATCTTCACAGCAACAAATAAAATTCTTTTTGTTTCAGGTGCCTGGTTTGACTTGGTCAAACTGACCAGTCTTTTGGTTCATCTTCTGGGTGATTTCCGGCCAACCGGAGTTAGGCTCACCCGAACCCGACTCCGGCCTTTCGCCCCTCGAGCGTGCTTCCTCCCGGTTTCCCGTCCCTCGGGCGTCGTGTACGTCCTTCTCGATCCACCGGTGTATTCTTCCGCAGCTTCCGCGTCCCTCGGATTGTACACAGCCCATCGGCTCACTTCTCCACACAATCCTTCTCGTCCGCTACGTCTTACACTCGACTTCCTCCATACCTAAGCTCCTGCACACTTAGCAGAGGGATTAAACATTCCAGGACCTAACTTAAATCGGTTGATCACATCAAAAGCAACTAGGCGTACTTACACGGTCTAGAAAATTACAAGGCCGATTTTGGTAATTGGCTAAGTTGTAATATGGATCGTTTGATATGGCATGAGATGGTCGATGGGAGACGGGCCTCCACTTGGATTAATTTTTAATCCGTGGACGTGGAGAGGTCTCTCGGATCGACCAGGTATTCGCTGAGGAAACCCGCCAAGCCATACCGTACAATGTGCTTGTCGTGTGTGTGCATGAAAATTCCTCATTATAAATAACTAAGTGGGAGAGTGATCCTAAGGGTCCCATGGCCTCCATTACTAATTTGACAAGTGATGCGAACAAGCCTGCGCGTCGGCTCTGAGTGCCTTCCTCCCCATCGGATGGGCTTGTTCTGCAGATCACTGGGTCTGACATGATTATAGAAAATTGTTAAGGAGTGTGTGATTTTCCCCATCGGACGACTCATAATCCGAGATAATTTTCTTAGTATCGTGTAATGGTAAACACTTAGATACAAATAATAGTATCCTCCCCATCGGAGTCACTGCTATTATTTGTAGGGCCGATGTGAACCAACTATTAATTTTATTTGTCAAAAATTTAAGTTGACAAGATAATAAAATTAATGGGTAAATGCACTCTATGTGTTAGGATCACTGGGTCTTGCTGGAAGAGCTTTAGTGAAAGGATGCGCCAGGTTGTCCTCCGATGCAATCTTGGCGACAGCTAGTTCTCCTTGCTTTACGATATCTCATATCAGGTGGTACTTGCGCTCTATGTGTTTACTCGTCATATGGGCACGTGGTTCCTTCGAGTTTGCAACTGCACCATTGTTATCACAATAGATTGTGATAGATCTGGGCAAACTAGGAATCACATCCAATCATGAAGTTCGTGAGCCATACAGCTTCCTCGGCTGCCTCTGAGGCCGCCACATACTCAGCTTCCATGATGGAGTTTGTTAGGATGTATACTAAAAGCCTTGCCTTTTGGTTAGGATACATCTACATTTTAAAGAGAATCAGAAAATTACACAGTGCATGTTTATTAGTATGTGCACTAAATGTCTGATGCTTGGCATTGTAGATAACATGGTGCATGGTGTCACATAGAAGATCATGTTATCAAGTTCCTTACCGAAGCATAAGAAAGAGGCTCACAACCGAGATGGAGTTGGACAAACCATCGGGATGGTTGTAAGTGTAATTAGGTGTGGTTTATCTTAACCATAGGATTACACTAGTCTACTTTGTGTACATTGAGTAGGACCAAAAGAGAGGTCATCCAATTTTTGTACTGACTTAGTAAATTGGATTGGACCTCGGATAATATTATGGAGTACGATCTCTTAATCCCGAAATAATGATGGGCATATATTATTAATTATTATATCTTTGATTTACCAATGGGCGAGATCTATTCTGTTAGATCGATAGACCCGGTAAGTTGGGAGATAATATTAATAATATGATGTGCCATTGATTATTAATGGAATCCGTGTCCTGGCGAGTCAGGATGATGATGCCCCCTTGGTGAGCTCAAAAAGTTCATCATGTCAAATCTTGCAAGTGGACTATGGTCCGGCATGATGAAAAGGTTGAGTGGTACTAATCAAGGATCAAGAGGATAATTAATTTAATAATTAGTAAATTAAATTAATTGTCCTGCATACGATATCTTAAACACGGGGAGATGGACGACTCATAATAGGTGGAGCCCATATAAAAATATGGGGGTTGGTGAGGAAGTACAATGGGATCCTTTAGTGGAATGGATTTTCAGTAATGGATCGGGTTTGGATCCATTAGCGGGCCAAGAACCAACTCCTTCTCATGGTCCCTATCTTAGCCCAATAAAACCTCATAAAAGTCATGATACAAGGCCGATTAATTAAGAAATTAATCTTCGATTAATTGAGAAATTAATCTATGGTTAATTAAGGAATTAATCTTGGATTGATTAAGTTATTAATCATTGATTAATTAAGGAATTATTCTCTAATAAAATTTTGGAATCAATCCATAATTAATTAGAAAATTTTCCAATTAATCACATACATAGACCATAAATAAAACCCCTCTCCCTCTCTCTCTCCCAAGCTCCTCAATCCTCTCCCTCTAACTCTACTTGGCGTCGGCAAGAGAAAGGAAGGAAAGGGAGTTCTCCTGCCCAGTTTCTTTTCCTTAGATCATCCTCAAGGGCTCGACATCAAGGAGGCAAGGAGAAGAGGTGCAACCAGCTGTGCACTTGGGGTGCTCGGCGCCGGCGAGGAAGCAAAGGAATAGGGAGAGTGCGGTTTGCTTACTCCTTCATCCTCTCTTCCTCTCCATTGGTCGGGTTCTCCATGAAGATGGAGTAGGCTTCGACGGAGCAAGGAAGAAGAAGAGAGGGGCTGCCGGTGGTGATCTACTCGGCTAGATACCAGCCGACGCAAGGAAGAGGAAGGAAAGGGAGCTTCTTCTTCATCCCTCCTTCTCCCTCCTTAGGGTCTGCTAGGGCAAGCAAGGGAGAGTGCTTTGCATCTCTTTTGGTTGGTTGCAGCAAGGTGGAGGGAGGTGGTGGAGGTAGGCCGGAATCCTAGCTTCTAGGGTTTTGGCGCAAGGTGAAGGAAGAAGAGGGATATTGGATTCTCTCTCCTAGGGTTTCGGCCAAGAAAGGAAGGATTGATTCATGTGCCTTGGAGACTCCGTAACTTTGTAGATCGTCGCCCACACGACGTCTAGGAGGGGAGGGTCATAAGGTAGAAAACTGCGAGGTAAACGACGAGGTATAATTCTCCCGAGCTCCATTTTCCTTATATTATGTTTTAATTGTGCCATGTCGCTTTGCTTCGTCATTTCATGCATGTTAGTTAATTATTTTTGATTCCTGTTCATAGATAATAATTAATTAACTGGACCCCGAAGATAAACACAAAAATCGGCGATCCAAATCGTCGTCTTTTCCGTGGTTAATTAATCCGGAAAGTTATAAGGCCTTAATCTTGGTTTTGTCTAAGTTGTAACGTGGATTAATTAACACGACGACGAGTCGGTTGTTAGAGGGACGGGTCTCTATTCAGATTAAATTTTAATCCATAGGCATAGAGAGGTCTCTTGGGTTCGACCCCATGGTTGTCTTGGAAACCGCCAAGCCATACCAACAATTGGTATCAGAGCGAGGTTTCCGGTTTTGTGTGTTTAGGATTCGGTTATTTTTCTACACATTATCATGTACATTGTGTTGCTGGATAATATTTGGATGTGCGAACTTTGTGTTGCAAGTACTAGATTCCAACTATTATGACAATTGTGTTGATTGTATGTGATTGATTGTGTGATGTAAATTATTTGAATCCTCGGGGTTGACGAGGCTAGATAATCTATTTAATTTTTGTAATTAAATATGACACTTGTTTAGTCAAGCTTTCTATTTACTTTTGATCTAGATGACATGTACACTCCTTCGTGGAGTTTAGGATCAATGGATGTAAATTAGTTAGCTAGTCATCTCGGCTCGGGGACTCCTTCATGGTGGCTTGCGCATGGATATGATGGAGTCGACGAGGTGACGACACGACTGGAAGCACATTGGAGACCAAGGCCATAATAATTGGAAAAATCTAGGATTTTTTCATAGCTCTATTATTATTTTTTGGTTTATGTGCTTATTGTGTGAATGCATGTAAAAACCTCAACGCAAATAATAAGTGGGGGAGGGAACCTAAGGGTCCCATGGCCTCCACTACAACTGATATGTGATGCGAACAAGTCTGCGCGTCGACTCTGAGTGTCTTCCTCCCCATTGGATGGGCTTGTTCTGCGGATCACTAGATCAGAAAAGACTATAGGAAATTATTGACGAGCGTGTGTACTTCCCCATCGAAAGACACATAATCAGAAATAATTTTTCTTGGTGTCGTGTAGTGGTAAACACTTAGATACAAATGATAGTATCCTCCCCATCAGAGTCACTGCTGTCATTTGTAGGGCCGAAGAGGGCCAACTATTAATTTTACTTGTCAAAAGGTTAGGATGACAAGATAGTAAAATTAATGGGTAAAACCTCCTCTCACGAATGTAGAGTTCGTATACGTCCACACCATCGTGGCATGCGTAATTCTTGATTTTTGAGGTGTTGGTAGATTTTGTAATAAATTGTTTTGAGGTGTCAATTTATTTCATAAATCTAAAGTGTGTGATTGTTATGATTCTCAGGTATTCTAAAATGGATCTAGACCCACTTGACCTAATTCAAAGAGAAAACCAATTAAATGCCCCTAGTGATAAAATGGATTGGGAATTAAATATGAATTTTGTCTCTACTGCTGAGGAACCTAAGTGTGATCTTGCCGAGTTCTGTACCGAAAATCCTAACGAGATTAATACCGAAGAGGCAAAGCAGATATATGGTTTCGTGCACAATATAACATACATGAGGCTTCCTACAGCCGATGCATAAGGAACCACCTTCATTTCCTCTATCTCCTTTGATGTTTTCGGACACATCTCCTTGGATAGAGGAACCCCATGCCTGAAAGGTAGAAAACCTTTCTTGGAGTTTTCCATGCTAAAACGAGCTAGGACGGTGTCTATGTATGAAGCATGGGATAAGCACAACATCCTTTTCTAGCGATCCCTTATGACCTTGATCCCAATGATGTGTCCCACTTCTCCTAAGTCCTTCATATCGAATTGTCTGGACAACCATACCCTTACATCTGATAACACTTTGACTTTGTTGCTAATTATCAAAATGTCATCTACGTAAAGTATAAAAAACACCACTACGTTTCCGTCATATCTCTTATATACACATGACTCATCCGGGCTTTGAATAAACTCATATGACTGGATTAATTCATCAAAGCGGATGTTCCAAGATCGTGAATCTTGCTTCAATCCATAAATGGATCGATTAAGCTTGCACACTAGATGCTGTTTACCCTTCGCAATGAACCCTTCTGGTTGCTTCATGTAGATGGTCTCCCCAAGACTTCCGTTAAGGAAAGCTGTCTTGACGTTCATCTGCCATACCTCATAATCGATATGAGCGGCAATAGATAAGAGAATCTGGATAGACTTAAGTATGGCTACCGACGAAAAGGTCTCCTCATAATCGATACCCTCTTTCTGAGTATACCCTTTCGCAACAAGCCTAGCTTTGAAAGTCTTGTTAGATTGTGGCGCCTTGCTAGAGGGGAGTGAATAGCAAGTTTCGATTTTCTCTACAAGAATGGTTAGCAAAACACAAGAAAAATAATGAAATGATAAAAACAATGCTAACACCTTCGTTTACTTGGTATCCACCTCAGAGAGGTGACTAATCCAAGGATCCACATGAGCGCACAATCTCCACTATGAAAAACCTCCTTCAAGGTGGAGAAAACCTTCACAAGGTTGTCCTCTTCCCCTTTACAAGATGGAATTTAGAATGAGAGGAAGAGCTGAAGACTTTTAGCACAAAAAGCATAATGGTACCCCCAAGAACCGTACCTTTGTTGTGCCAAAAAGTCATCCTTTAAATAGGGTAAAGGACTACTCCATAAGCTGTCCAGCCCGATACCAGTCGACTGCCCCTTGGGCAGTCGACTGGCCCTGTCTTAATAGCTAGCCAACGGCTAGTTTTCAGAGTTACCAGTCGACTGCTCTTGAAGTAGTCAACTGATGTTACTGTGAGTTCGAGTCCTCTGTTGGCAGTCGACTGGTTCATTCCCAGTCAACTGCCCAGCTTACAAAAGCACTCCTCACTTCGACGACCCTCCTTCATGTGTGCCTTCAAGTATACTCCCTTGGCTTGCCCCTTGATGTCTTCTTCCTCCGGCTATCGTCCCTCAGATGCGCACGCAAGCCCTCGGCTTGCCTCCATGCCACCCTTTGAAGTCCACTTCCCGGCTTGCCCTTAGAGTTCTCTTCCCTCGGTTCTCGTCCCTTGGATATGTCCTCCATGTGTGACCCACCAAGTCCTGCAAGACTCATTCACACATATTAAAACAATATAACACCCTAACATTAACTATATTGACACTCACATATCAAAACCATGATCTTCCCGATCATACTTGGGTTGATTGCCCCAACAATCTCTCCCTTTTGATGTGTGGCAATATGTTTAAGTTAGGGAAAAACAACAGCAATTAAAAATATAAGATATAGTAAAAACCAACCTAGTTTTGAAACCATGCATTTTTCAAACTTATGGCATAACACATACATCATATAAATGTTTTCAAATTGTTTAAAATGTCCAACTATGATCTTTAGGCAAGATGTACATTAATTAAACATTTGCTTTCCCCATAGTTGATATATTTTCAATAATATGATACATCTAATAACCCAACAATATGTCATAAGCATAAGTGAATCATTTGTATCATCCTAATGAATCATGCACTACCTTCCTATTGTATTACTCCAAGGTCCATCATACACTCCTACAAAACACATACCAAGTCATCTCCTTAGAGATGTGAACTCTGCTTCGGGAAGAGGCTTGGTAAATATGTCGGCAAGGTTTGATTTTGACTCAACATAATGTAATTCTATGTCACCCCTTGCCACATGATCCCTAATGAAGTGATGCTTCACTTCAATGTGTTTTGTCCTAGAATGATGAATCAGATTTTTAGTCAAGTTAATAGTATTTACATTATCACACAAAACCTTGACCTTGGAGTAATGTAGCTCATAATCCTCTAAGGTATGCATGATCCAAAGTAGTTGAGACACACAACCACCCATTGCTACATATTCGGCCTCTGTTGTTGATAAGGCAACACATGATTGCTTCCTACTACTCCAACTAACTAAAGATGACCCAATAAATTGACATCCTCGAATAGTACTCTTCCTATCTAGTTTACAACCCGCATAATCCGAATCGGTGTATCCAAAAAGTTCAATATTTGGAGTTCTAGGATACCAAAGCCCGACTTTAAGAGTACCTTTAATATACCTTAAGATTCTCTTTACTACCACTAGATGAGACTCTTTGACACATGATTGATACCTTGCACACATACCTACCGCAAATAATATATCCGGTCTATTAGCGGTTAGGTATAACAAGCTACTAATCATGCTCCTATATTGTTTTGAGTTATTATTTTTCCTTCAAGATCACTATCCATTGTGACATTAGTTCCAATAGGGGTAGATGCTACCTTAGCATTTTCTAGTCTAAATTTCTTTATGATTTCTCTAGCATATTTAGTTTGATAAACATGAGTCCCTTCATTTATTTGTTTGACTTGTAATCCCAAAAAGAAAGTCAATTCTCCTACAAGACTCATCTCAAACTCATTTCCCATATATTTAATAAACTCATGAAGAAATTCACTATTTGTTGACCCAAAAATAATATCATCAACATACACTTGGGCCACAAAGATATCCTTATCCTTAGATTTTAAGAATAAAGTTGGATCAATTGTACCTCTCCTAAAACCCTTGGATACTAAGAATGATGAAACCCTTTCATATCAAGCCCGGGGAGCTTGTTTCAATCCATACAAGGCTTTTCTTAGTTTGTAGACATGACTAGGATAGTTTGGGTTTTCAAATCTGGGTGGTTGCTCTACATATACCTCTTCCTTAATGACCCCATTAAGGAATGCCGACTTCACATCCATTTGGTGAAGTGTGAAACCCATGTGAGCGGCATATGCTAATAAAATTCTAATGGACTCTAATCTTGCTACGGGGGCATATGTCTCATCATAGTCAAGACCCTCAACTTGATTAAACCCCCTTGCAACCAACCTAGCCTTGTTTCTAATAATTTTTTCTTGGTCATCTAACTTGTTCCTAAAGACCCATCTTGTGGTGACAATTGTACAATCATTGGGTCTAGGAACTAACTCTCATACCTCACTCCTTTCAAATTGATATAACTCTTCTTACATGGCTAGGACCCAATCCACATCACCTAATGCCTCATCAATAGTTTTCGGTTCAAGTTGGGAAATCAAGGCAATTTGACTACTATGTTCCCTAAAGTAAGACCTAGTCCTCACCCCTTAGGTAACATCTCCAACTATTTGATCAATGGGATGATCTTGGTGGTGCCTTAGGTTCCTAGAGATTATGGGCTCATTTATCACATGATTTTCATCCTCTAATCCATTTCTCCCTCCCCCTTGATCAATGACTTCTTGGGTAAGGGGTTGGCTTTCTTCTATGTCCTTATCAATAGAGGATTTTCTTTAATAAGTGCTTGTAGATTCATCAAAATCTACATTGGATAATTCCTCAATTACCTTAGTCCTTTTGTTATACAATCTATATCCCCTACTGTGGATGAGTATCCAACCAAGATCCCCTCATCCACCTTAGACTCAAATTTCCTTAAGTCATCATTGGTGTTTAAAATGTAAACCTTACATCCAAAAACTCTAAAATAGTGAATTTGTGGAATTCTCCCATTCCACAACTCAAATGGAGTTTTTCCTAAAAACCTATGAATTAAGACCCGGTTTTGGATGTAGCAAGCGGTATTTACCGATTCAGCCCAAAAGTAGCTAGGTAGAGAATAGACATTAAGCATAGTCCTAGTGGCTTCTTACAATGCCCTATTTCTTCTTTCTACTACAGCATTTTGTTGAGGGGTTCCTGGACATGAAAATTCATATTTGTACCCATTTTCTAAACAAAATTGTGAGAAGTATGAATTTTCAAACTCCCCACCATGGTCACTCCTAATTCAGTTGATCTTGAAGTGTTTCTCATTTTCAACCCGTTTACTAAATCCTACGAATATTTTTAAAGTGTCATCCTTATGTTTCATGAAATACACCCATGTATATCTAGAAAAATCATCTACAATTACAAAACAATATTTACTTCCTAATATTGATAGAGTACTATGACAATCAAATAAATCCAAATGTAATAACTCTAAAGGTAAAGAAGTGCTAGTTAAGGTTTTACCTTTGTGTGATGATTTAGATTGCTTACCCTCTTGGCATGCATCACACATCTTGTTCTTTTCATACGTGATCATTGGGAGCCCCTTCACCAATTCCATCTTGGCAACTCTTGCAATGTTCTTCATATTAATGTGCCCAAGCCGCCGATGTCACAACCATCCTTCTTCTTCTTTGGATATGAAACACTTAGGAGAGATGTTAGAAGCATAAGAAATATTAAGATAATAAAGGTTTGCTTCTCTATATGCTTCTAACATATTATTTTCGGAGCCATTTTGTTTAATTAAGCACTTTCTAGCATGAAACTCAACCCTATACCCGGCATCACAAAGTTGACTCACACTAAGCAAATTAAACTTCATATCCTTAATCAAAAGAACTTTAAGAATTGTGATTGTAGGATATGTTGGAGGAAATGCTCCTTTTCGGAGAAGTTACAATAAATTGAAATTACTAAAATAACTTCAACTTATCTGTTGAGTGGCCCGAGCTGCTTTTTCCCAAACTGCAGTCTCCCGAGCTCCTGAGTGAAGCTCCCGAGTGAAGCTCCCGAGCTCCCGAGTGAGTCTCCTGACCTCCCGAGTGAGGTTCCCGAGCTCCCGAGTGAAGTTCCTGAGCGAGTCTCCCGACCCGACCAGCGTCTCCTGAACTCCCGAGTAGAATTCCTGAGCTGGAATTCCCGAGTGGAGTCTCCCGACTAGGATCTCCCGAGTAATGGTCGGGCGTCTCCCGACCAACCAGGAATTTACTGAGGCTTGCGCAGCATAGTTTCCTTGAAACAGATTCGTCCTCCTCCGGCGGTGCTTCGAGGCTTAGATGGACTTCTGTCTCTCAAGATACAACAGCAAGCCACGGGCACAATGGAGCACTCGTTGCTCGTGGCGAACTGAGGAACTACCCGACTGCTATCAGAGAAGGTCGGGAACGAGGTGGAGTGGAGGAGAAGCTCTCTGTATTTTCTCTGTCTCTTTTGCTCTCGGTCGCACAACCCCTTTATATAGGCTCAGACCCTCACAGTATTCAATGACGAATTAATCATCATTTACTGCCATTTACCCGACCAGATCCAAACATCTGGGGGTTACCGATCTTGCATTAATCAAAATTAATGCATCAGTTACATTTGAGCAAAAATCAATTTGGCAAAACGTTGGTTCATCTACTTGGACAAATTTTGCCCCGACCGGTCGGACATTCGACGTGCGTAGGTCGTGTACATAGACAAGTTCACTTGGTTCAGTATAAATCCAGGCCCTAGATTTGCACCCCACCCTGTGCACCCACGCGTGAGAGAGAGCTTCTCCCCTAGCATTTGTTCACATCTATCATGCTTGTGAAACAATATAAACCAACATTTATGTCATGAAAGTCCCAATGTGGGACTAAAGTCCCACCACCTCCCTTTCCATTCACATGATATCTAACAATCCCCCACATAAATGGAAACATGGTGATAGCATTCAGCAGTTGAGTCGTGTATAGGATAGGTAGGTTTCACCCTTTGAACCTTCCCTTGTGCAGATCTGTTTGCTTCCTAGCTGACAGTAGACATGATGTCCTTGAACTGTGCTGCCGTTTATGTAAGCATTGATAGATCTCACCCAGAACTCTCCCTGATACACCTCAGTTCTCATGAGTGTGTTCGTTCTTGGCCATGAACACGCCTGATTCTGCGAGAAGTTCTAAGAATTGTGTCTCCAATTCTCTTCGAAGCGGCCCCACTTCTTTCTCACATAGGTGATCTCTTAAGAGTTTTCCACATAACTCTATTGAATTATTAAAAGTCGTATGCTTAACCTCTATCCTTCATTGTTTCAATGAGTTGTTCCCTTACAGTGAACAACTTTGTCAGTGCAGTTAGGTTGTCCCTGAACCTAGTTCTTGGGATATCTAGTCTGCATAGGTTGGGTTTCCTTTGCACCAACATTTTCTATCGACATCAAACCCATCCTTCTTGATGAGCTTGCAACTAACTCTCGATTTAAGCCTTTGGTTAGTGGATCCGCTATGTTATCCTTTGACTTCACATAGTCAACAGTGATAACTCCAGTTGAGAGTAGTTGTCTAATAGTATTGTGTCTTCAACGTATATGTTTAGACTTACCATTATACAGATGGCTTTGTGCCCGGCCAATTACAGATTGGCTATCACAATGTATGCAGATTGCCGGCACGGGTTTCGACCATCTCGGTACATCTTCTAAGAATTGCCATAGCCATTGAGCCTCTTCACCATATTTGTCAAGAGCTACAAACTCAGACTCCATCATGGATCTGGTTATTACGGTTTGCTTAGATGATTTCCATGAAATGGCTGCACCTCCCAGAGTGAACACATAACCACTTGTAGACTTTGAGTCTTTAATGTCAGATATCCAACTCGCATCGCTGTATCCTTCGATAACAGCAGGATATCTCATATAGTGCAGTCCATTTCCACGAGTATATCTCAAGTACCTCAGTACTCTTGTTATCCCTTTCCTGTGCTCAACACTGGGATTACTCGTGTATCTACTCAGTTTGCTTACTGCGTAGGCTAAGTCTAGTCATGTACAATTCATCAAGTACATCAGACTTCCAATCACCTGAGCGTACTCTACCTGAGAGATACTTTCTCCTCGATTTTTCGATAGATGTTGACTCGTATCTATCGGCGTTCTGCCAACACAGTATCAACATAGGTGAATTTCTCAAGAATCTTGTCCACATAATGGGACTGACTAAGAACAAGTCCTTCAGCTGTTCTAAGAATTTTGATTCCTAGAATCACATCAGCTAAGCCCATGTCTTTCATGTCAAATCTTGAGTTCAACATGTCTTTCGTGGATTTGATTATCTTATCATTACTCCCAATGATAAGTATGTCATCTACATATAAGCACAAGATGACAAAGTCATCTTCTGTAGCTTTCGAGTAGACACAATTATCACATTCATTAAGTTTGAATCCACCTTCTCGCATGGCATTATCAAACTTCTCATGTCAATGCTTTGGAGCTTGTTTCAAGCCGTATAATGACTTCACTAATTTGCAAACCTGGTTATTCTGTCCTGGCACAGAAAACACCTCAGGTTGCTCCATGTAAATTTCCTCTTCTAAATCTCCATTTAGAAAGATCGTCTTTACATTCATCTGATGTATTTCCAGGTTCCATAGAGCAGCAATAGCCAACAACACTCTAATGGACGTTATTCTCGACACAGGAGAATACGTATCAAAGTAATCAAGGCCTTCTCTCTGTCGGTAACCTTTAATTACCAACCTGGCCTTATACTTTATTGGATCGAGAAAAATGATGGAGGGGGGAGGTGAATATCGTTAAAACTTTTCGAATTAAAGAAAGAGCAAATACGCAGCAGAGATAAACAAATCACACAGAAACACAAGTAGATTTTTACTTGGTTCGGAGTCGCGGTTGGCTCCTACTCCAAGGCCCACTGTCCTTGACCGTTTACTTTGGACAATACTATAATCGCGCATAAAAGAATTTACAATTTTAAGTACAACAGTATTTCAGAAATTTGAAATGCTACACTTTTCGTTACTAACGCCCGATGTAGATCGTATTTCGGTGCAGAGGGTCGTCGTTGGCCCTGAGATCTTGAAGTCAGAGTTTGTCGGGGCGTAGCGCTTGAACGAAAAGCTTTGGAGCGTTGAGAAATTGTGTTGTTAAAGCCTTGGGGACGAGCCCCTTTTATAGTGCTCTAACGGGCGCCTGATAGGTTGGGGCCGCCTGACACGTGCCCCTCTGATCTGTGAATCCTTATCCGCGGGCTCGGTCAGAGCTTATCCACTCCACTTGGGCGCTTGAGCTAATGGGGGCGCCCCTGACCTCACGGGTGCCTGATCCGCCTTGGTTGAGTGGCTTCGCAGCTATGTTTTGGGTTTTGCCTTCACTCTTGGGCGCCCGTATCCTTACGGGCGCCTGAGCCCATTCGGGCGCCTGTCTCCATATGGGCGCCTAGGCCTAGTGAAGCACCTTCACTTGTAGACGATCAGTCCTTCGACCCTGCAACTTAGGTTAGTCCCAAAAACATAATAAGCCATATTTTGCCAATCGACTCCTCCGGTTGGACTTTTGCCCGATCCCCTTGACCAGGTCTTCCTGCCCAACTTCCAGTCAGGTCTTCGGTGCCCAACCCCTTGCCAGGACTTTGTGCCCAGTCCTCGACCAGGACTTCTTTGCCCGACTTCCAGTCAGGTCTTCTTGCCCAGTCCTTGAGCAGGACTTCTTTGCCCAGCCCTTTGCCAGGACTTCTTGCCTAGTGTACCTAGGACTTCTTCCTGCACACTTAGTGAACAAGTTAGATAATAATAATATCTTAACTTCTGAACCCTTTGCCATTATCAAAACCTAGGTTTAACTTAGGTGCTGCCAACACCAACAATCTCCCCCTCTTTTATTTATGGCAACCCGATTCAAAAAGTTAAGTTAAAGAAATATAGGTAAAGTACCAGTTTTAATTTCCTCCCCCTGGAAGAAATCTCCCTCTGAGTTTTTCAAAAATTCGTGGGGTTTTTGAAAATGTTTCTAAGTCTTTGTTCCTAAAATTGAAAAGTTTTTTCAGGTTTTCAATACTTAGAAAATTTTCAAAGAGGGATTTAAGTTAGAAAAATTTTCCAACATATTTTTGTGTTGTGTACTTAGAAAATTTTCAACACATTTAGTTTTAGCACTTAGAAAAATTTTCAAGAGAATTTTAAGTTTTGACACATAGAAAATTTTCAACCGGAAAATTTTAGAGTAAGTTCTTAGAATATTTTTGAAAACAATTTCGAGTTAAGTACTTAGAAAATTTTCGAAAACAATTTTGACTTAAGTAAATTTTCAAACTTTCAAAAAAAGAGCTTAAGTACTTAGAGGAGTTTTAAAACAGAAATTAACTTTCAAAAAAACTTAAGTACTTGGAGAACTTTACTTATTGAAAAAGAAGATAAAAGTTTTGAATTTTGAAAAAAAAATTAAATTTTAAAACCTTCTTTTCTCTCCTTTCCAATCTCTCCCCCTTTGTCATATATCAAAAAATATAGCAAAAAACTGAGTAAGGAAAGTAAGGTGCTGTATTGAACCAATTCTAAGTATAAATTGGACCAAATCAATTTAAAATTTCTCTTTCGGGTCCTGTCTAACCCAGTTAGCTACTTACTAACTGTTATAAACAGTAGCTTTCACTAGGGTTAGTCAAGTTAAGTGCTCTGATCAAGTTAGATTTTCTAAGCTTGACACTTAACCTGATTACTGTTCAATTGGTATTTATTGCCCCAATTACTGCAGATGCACTGACTTAAAGCATCCTGAATCAAGGCATAGACGTAAGCATCTCAACAAAATCTAGGTGATCAATCAAAACTACCCTAAGGTGCTTGTGAGATCCTGACAGCTAGATCTATAGGTGCATGCAGTTCTAGGGTTAGGGCCTAAGCTAAGTCCATTTGCGAAAAAGCCCTAGTTTTGAAGGGGGTAAGTTTTTAAAAAAAAACTAAGTCGGAAAATCATTTTAAAATAAAAAAATGATTTTGCAAATTAAATAAGAAACAAAATAGTTTTTTAAAAAAACATAAGTAGAACAGTCCTATTCTACCAAGCATAACCTTAATTGCCTTCTTAGTGAGCTGAACTCAGACTCAGGTAAGGGTTTAGTGAAGATATCAGCTAAGTTTGATTTTGAATCTACATGCTTAAGGACTATCTCACCTCTGGCTACATGATCTCTTACGAAGTGGTATTTAACCTCTATATGATTAGTTCTAGAGTGTTGGATTGGGTTTTTAGTATTGAACTTATGTTATCAATGTAGACTTGGGTTTGGGTGTAATCAAGCTGGAAGTTCTTAAGAGTGTGCATCATCTATAAGAGTTGTGCTACACACTCTCCTAAAGCAACATACTCAGCTTCGGTTGTGGATAGAGCTACGCAGTGTTGCTTTCTACTGCACCAACTAACTAGACTATTTCCTAAAAGTTGGTAGCTTCCACTTGTAATCTTTCTATCTAGTTTGTATCTAGCATAGTCAGAATCCGAGTATCCTGACAGGTCAAAAGTTGAGGTCCTAGGATACCAAATCCCTACATTTAGGGTGCCCTTAATGTATCTAAGTATTCCTTTTAGGGCTACTAAGTGTGTTTCCTTAGCACAGGTTTGGTAGCTAGCACACATTCCTACAGCGAAAAGGATATCAGGTCTGCTGGCTGTAAGGTAAAGTAGACTACCAATCATACTTTGATATAGTTTAAGATCAATAGGTTTACTATCAGGGTCACTATCTATTTTTACATTTGTGGCCATAGGGGTACTTATGCTTTTGGAGTTATCTATTTTAAATTTCTTTATTAACTTCTTAGCATATTTGGATTGATGAACATAATTTCCATCCCTAGTTTGCCTAATTTGTAATCCTAAAAAGAAGTTGAGCTCACCAACTAAGCTCATTTCGAATTCATTTTCCATAATTTTTACAAACTCTTTTAAAAAATTTGAGTTGGTGGATCCAAAAATTATATCGTCAACATAGATTTAGGCAATAAAAATGTCTCTTTCTAAGGTCTTAACAAAAAGAGTTGAGTCAATTTGTCCTTGGTTAAATTCCTTAGAAATGAGGTAGGTTGATAGGCGTTCATACCATGCCCTGGGTGCTTGTTTTAGTCCATAAAGCGCCTTATTAAGTTTGTAAACATAGTCGGGGTTTTCTAAGTCCTCGAAACCTGGGGGTTGTCCTACATAGACTTCTTCTCTAATAAACCCATTCAGAAAGGCTGACTTTACATCCATTTGGTAGAGTTTAAATCCTTTATGGGCTGCAAAGGCTAGCAACATTCTAATAGACTCAAGTCTGGCTACTGGGGCATAGGTTTCGTCATAGTCTAACCTTTCGAGTTGACTGAACCCTTTAGCTACTAAGCAGACTTTATTTCTAACTATTTCCCCTTGATCATTTAGCTTATTCCTAAATACCCACTTAATATAAATAATGGATTTGCCCTCAGGTTTAGGTACTAGTTCCCAGACTTGGTTCCTCTCAAATTGGGCTAACTCTTCTTGCATTGCTATGATCCAATCAGGATTAGGTAAGGCTTCCTCTATAGTCTTAGGTTCAATTTTTGAGATCAGTGCAATCTGACTAAGATTTCTATAGGAGGACCTAGTTCTGACTCCTAAGGTTGGATAACCCACAATTTGATCAGTTGGGTGACTGAGTCTGGGTTTCTTAGTTCTTCTATTACTTGGTTCAGCCTCAGGTCCGGCTGGTCAGTTCGGTTCAGTATTTGATTCAATTACTTGGGTTGGTTCAATTATTGGTTCAATTGACTCAGTAGTTGGTTCAATAGTCAGTTTAGGTTCAACTAGTGGTTCAATTGATGGTTCAATAATTTGTTCATTATCTTCATGATCAATATTTGATGGATTTAGGTTTGGATTATCAGATTTTGAATTAGTTTCCTCATCAAATATTAAATTGATTATTTCTTCAATTTTGTTAGTTTGTTTATTGTAGACCCTATAGGCCCTACTTGTTGTTGAATATCCTAAAAATATTCCAGGGGTTGACTTAGACTGGAATTTCCCTAGGTAGTCCTTGGTGTTTAGGATATGGACTTTGCACCCAAAGACCCTTAGGTAGTGTAGGTTTAGAAGTCTATGATAATATAATTCATAGGGAGTTTTATTATTTCGTTTGTTGATTAGGACCCTATTTTGGATATAGCAAGTCGTACTAATTGCTTCTGCCCAAAATTGATTAGCTAGATTGAATTCATTGAGCATAGTCCTAGCGGCTTCCTATAGGGTTCTATTTTTCCGTTCTACTATCCCATTTTGCTGGGGGGTTCTAGGACATGAGAATTCGTGAATGTACCCGTTTATTCTACAAAATTCCTCGAACCTTTGATTCTCAAACTCTCCCCCGTGATCACTCCTAAGTCTTTTGATTTTGGTATCATTTTGATTTTCAATTATCTTACAAAAATCAATAAACAGGTTTAGGGTTTCATCCTTAGTCTTTAGGAACCTAACCCAAGTAAACCTAGAGTAATCATCGATAATTACTAAGCAGTACCGGTTTCCGCTTAGTGACTTGGCTCCATGTGAATCAAATAGGTTAAGGTGCAGGAGCTCAAGCGTAGTTTGAGTTAGATCTGATTGAATTTGTTTGTGATTAGACCTGGTTTGTTTACCTTGGTTGCATGATTCACATATCATGTTTTCATGGTTCTTAATTTTTGGTATTCCTTTAATTAAACCAAGTTGGGTGATTTTTGAAATTAATCTTTGTAACGCCCGCCCTTCCCAGCCCTACGATGTAGGCGAAAGGCGGCGTTACGCTAACATACATACATGCATATGGAGATCTTAATGCAGTAGAATAATTTTAAACTCCCTACTTATGCGTTTAAAACATGCAACTCATATTGACATATCTTAGCTATCATTTCTAAATATGGTGACTTAGTAACTTAGTATCGTCATAATCATAAAAGAAATAAAACATAGCATGTGAGACAAAGCATGTGAGACATAGCAGGTGACATCATGGAAATCAAAATAAGTTGTTCTTTTGTAAAAATCATCGTAAAGTATAGCATGCAACTAAGGGTGATAATGCAAAACATAAGACATGTGACAAATGGGAGTAATGTGGTCTTTTTCTTTTTCTTTGCCAAGTCACTGCCACACACACACACACTTGCCCCTCCTGCTGCTTCCCATAGCTTAATATCCTCTTGCTTGATCTGCGGTATAAGAAAATAAAACTTATAAGCACATAGGCTTAGTAAGACTCTTTCCTACTCACTAAAACCATACGTCACATATAAGGCATAACATAGAGATAGTAACATAAAACAAAGGCATATCATGCGAAGGTATTCATAAAGCATAAAGCATTTAACATGAGGAGGCATATAGATGTACATGAAAATACATAATCATATGGAAGTGCTTAACATGAAATGAAGGTACATAAAGCTCATGGCATAAGAAGTACTTGTCATAAAATATAAGCATATGAGCATACTTGACATGACATTGATAAGTGTCATTTTATTGATTATTTTATATGCTTAAATCCGTGTTTGACCGATATTTTGTTTGTGTAATTGTGGATTTACCCTAGGTTTTAGGATTTATACTCTTTTTGGACCTAATTACAAATTTTGATATATTTGAGTTGTTTTGTCACTAAATTTTTGATCTACTTTTGTAGGCTTGGAAGGATCATGGACCTAGGTCATGTTGGGTCAAGGTTGAGTCAAAAGTGGACCAGATCAAAGGAATCAAGCGTCAACTAATTTGGACCATTCGATGCAAAGATAGTTAGATCTAGACCATTTGAGAACTTCTGATCAATCCGAGTTGGGTTTAAGGCTAATCTAGCAATCAGATCAAGATCTAGGGTTTCAGCTCGATCGGAGATCATCTGGCCGTTGGATCACGATCAGAGAGATCTAGATCGTCCATTCAAAGACCAAGGTGATCTGAACCATCCGTTTCAAATCTGGAAGATTCGAGCTACCCCGAGGATGATCCTGACCTCTGATCAAGATCTGGAAAATTTGAGTCAAATCGGACGAAGATCAACCGTTGGATGGAGTGGGATTAATCTGAGTCGTCCACTGTTTTAACTATAAAAACCGATCCCCTGTTCACATCTCAGCGTCGCGTCTTCGCCAGCAGCAGTAGCTTAGTTCTTCATTTTTCTTCGTTTGTTCTTCGTTTCTTTTGTGATTTTCTTCAGTGAAGGCGTGGCCAACTCGATCACAACCTTGGAGCAAGATTTGGATCGTTGGGAGGAAGCTTCAGTAGCGATTTTATCTCAAGATTGCGCCGGATGCAGAGCTGTTTGAGGGTTTCGGCAGATCTGTGATTTGAGCTCTTGGATCTCACCCACGTTCCATTTCCTTCCATCTGAACCATCTGTAGGGGTCCTAGGATGAGCTCAGATGATTTTCAAATCATCATCGCAACCCTTCACATTGAGATCTAGGAGTTTGGATTGGGTTTATCCAGCCAAGTGCAGATTTGAGCAGATTCGACAGTGAAGCCAATTTCCCATTGATTTGCGAGTTGAAGGGGTTCTTGGCTTGCCCTTGCGTGATGAACAAGGAGGTCTTGAAACATGGGAAGGATCGATGCTTAGTTCTTACTGCTTTTCTTGTTTTCCTAGCTGTAATTTCAGTTTCAGCCAAACAGTTCTGTTCTGTCTTCTTTCTAGCTGTTAGTTCCATTTTTTTGAATTGCCTCTACTTAAGTTAGGTTTCAATTCTGCAAGTAAACTAGATAGGGATATTGTTCAGTGATCAATTGAACTCAATTTCAGTTTAATTTTTGTTTTGTTGCTTATGTATCAAGTTTGTAGCTGCGTGCCAACTTAGTTCCTGCATTTATTTCAAGTTCAGTTTGTTCCTGAGTTCTAATTCCTGAAAGTGAGAGATAATGTTTAGTTACGAAAGAATTCAGCCTTAGCTTGCTCTGCAATTGATCAATTCTGAAGTTAGTTCCATTTCCATATTAAGTTTCAGCTAGTTTTGTGAATTTCAGCACTCGATTTTCTTCTCAATTGCTACAGTTACTCATTTCTGCATATTTGTTTAAGTTCTGAGATTTGGTTTCATCTGAGTTTGATTTTGTATCCTTAGGTTGCTGAATTTTGTTTCTGCATTCCAGATTATTTCTGCATTCATCTCTTCTAAATTCCTTTAGCTTCATTTAGTTGCGTATCAGATTTCCAAATTCTGCACATTCAGTTTCACTTCAGTAATTTCAGCTAAAAGCTTATGAGTTTGTGCCAAGTAAACATGAGTTTTACTTAAGCTTCCCTGATCCTGAGGATAGAGCATTAATTCCAGCTCAGTAGCTTGTCTTGTGTCCAACTTGTTGTCAAGTTTCTGCACATAGTTTTTTTTTCATTTCTGCATATAGGTTTAGCTTTAAGTTTGAGTCTGAATAGAATAGTCCTTGCTCTTCAATTCTGTCTTCATTCCTGCATTCACAGATTTCTGAATTGATTGGTTAAAATTCCTGTATGTAGTTTCAGAATTTCGGCATTTACCTCCTATCAATTTGTTTAGGATTGCTTAGCCTTGACTTGTTTTAATCTTGATTCATGAAGTAGATGTTTGCATTAGCTTAAATCGAAAATGTCAGTTTCGTTTTAATTATCTTGCTTAGCATTTGTTTTGCAAATTGAAATCAAATTGGTTCCCAAATTGGTTAAGTCATTAGTTGGTTAATTTTCCCATTAGTTGAGACGTTAGTTGCAAATTCCTAGTTTAAGTTTGCAAAGTTTATTTTTTCCCTTCCTTTTCATTGCATTTTCTTGTCTATTTGAAGCCAAAACCCAAATTTCATTTGAAACCCAAAAACATTGATGACACATAAATGCAAGCTTGAATCAAACAAACTTGAACTAGCCCTTGGAAAAATACGACTTGTGGCCCCTTTACTACGCCTTTATTCTTTGATTGCAAAAAGGGTTTCCAGCTTATAAATATCTAAATTTGAGACCCACATTCGTGACACCTATTTTGGGTCCATCAAACATAGATGTTCTTGACATAAACATAAACATATAACATACTTGACATGACATAGATGCATAGGATGAATGAATGCATGAGTTAAATGCACATAACATAAGGATGCTTATTTGAAAATCATACTTATAAATACTTAAACATAATCATAACATCATGGGGGGCCGCGGCTTGTACCACATACATATATCATATGCGCGCATCCCTAAGTAAATGCGAGGTAGCTAGTCTCGACCTACTAGGATAGGGACAGCTACGGTAGTCCCAGAACCAAGGATGACATAAGGAGCCCATCCCTGTTGGACAGCTGCGGTAGTCCCAAAACCATGGACAGCTACGGTAGTCCAGAACCGAGGCTTTCATAAGTAGCCCATCCCTTGGACTCTCACTTCAGTCCGGTACAAGTCCATTCATAAAGTAAAATAGCTTCACATGTTTCATCATTCATAGAACATACATAGCATATTTAAAGACATAAACATGATCTTAGAAGGGCATAACGACAAACTCATAATGTCTGTATCTTGTTCGGAAAGTCGTCTTCGGTATATCATCTTGTTTCACTTTTACTTGATGATAGCCAGACCTCAAATCAATCTTAGAGAAGACAGTGGCTCCCTTCAACTGGTTGAACAGGTCATCTATCCTCGGGAGGGGGTACCTGTTCTTGATCGTCACATTATTTAGCGCTCGGTAATATATGCACATTCGCATAGACTCATCTTTCTTCTTTACAAACAGTACTAGAGCTACCCATGGAGAGTGACTAGGGAGAATAAGTCCCTTGTCGAGTAACTCCTATAGCTACCCTGAAGCTCTTTTAATTCAGTCGGCGTCATACGGTAAGGTGCTTTAGAGATCGGGTTAGTACCCGAAATCAGTTCGATCTCAAATTCAATCTCCCTATCAAGGGCTAACCTTGGTAATTCATCAGGGAATACCTCTGGGTAGTTGCATACAACTCTGACCTCTTCTAGCTTCTAGTCCTTTGCTTGACTTGTGTTGACCACATGTGCTAGATACCCAATGCATCCCTGTCTAACATTTTTTGTGCTCTTAGAGCTGATAAGAATTTCTTGGTTCTTATTCTTGGCTCTCTAATAAATTCAATTTATTGGATCGTTTAGTACTTAAGCCTAAGTCATGGAATGGACGTCCCTATAAGGTCAAGTAGAATGAGCTCCATTTCCATCAGATTCGAAGTCCGTCCATTTCATTTGGTTCACTTGTCTTTTGGCCTTGACCCTTTCCCACCACATTCTGGCATCTCCAGAAAGGCAGAATGATGCACACTTAATCTTTTCATGTTCAGGCCAAAAGTCTAGCAACTCCACTATACTTTCCACCATCTTGAACCAGGCTTGGGCATCCCACGGTTCACAAGCACATGAGAAATTTGTTGATACAGTTTGACCTGATTGTTGTTTTGGTGTTGACACCGATTTAAATTTAGGTGAGTAAGATAAGTTCGACTTAAGTTCTGGTCGGGGGCTGGGCACGAATCCTGATGAGTGAAGCCGGGTGACGGAAATCCCGGTGAGTGAAGTCGGGTCCTGGTTGTAAGACCGGTGCCGTCGATAGAGAGGGGGGGTTAATATCGACTGAAAAATCTTTTCATGGAAACTCGTAAACTTAAGAGTAATCGTTCTGGATAGAGCGTTAGTAGCACAGCGGAAAATAAAACAAAAAAAAAGACAACATAGCGCACGCGGGATTTTTTTACTTGGTTCCTAACCCCCTAGGGTCAGTACATCCAAGGCCTAAGCACGGGAACGCCCGCCCACTAATGGTCTCCTTTCCGGACTTTCTGGAGGCGGAGAAACCCGTCTTACAGTGCAGAAGTTACAATAAAAAGGAGTTAAAGAAATTAATGACTGAATGTAAATCAAACCAAAAAGAATCGAAGCCTCGGCCGATCTGGATCTCCAAAGTGTCACGCACTTCCTCCTGGAGCCTCCTTATTCGTAGAGCTTCGTCGTTAGCGCGTTTCTTCTTTTTGGAGTGCTCAGAATGATTCTGGAAGTTGTGTCTGAAGCTGTGGGGTCGAAGCCCCTTTTATAGGCTTCATTCGGGCGCCGGTGTTGATGGGGGCGCCCTATAGGGCTTGGTCAATCCTTATCTCCGTGCCAAACTCGTCGCAGCTAATAAAACCTTTGACCAGGGCGCCCTGGACCTCCCAGGCGCCTGACTAAAAGCTTATCTATTCTTCGAACTCGCAGCAGCAAATACAGCTTTCAACTTGGGCGCCTGTATCATACCGGGCGCCTGAATGGAAGCCTATTCTGCCTTCATCGATTGAAGCTGCTTTTCTTCATTGACCTAGGTGCCCCCATTGATGGGGGCGCCTGGATCCTGTTGGGCGCCCCCATCAATGGGGGTGCCTAGCTGGTTAGCTTCCAACCTCCTTCTGTGTTGTTTCCCTGCTTTGTCTTCCATTCTAGGTACCTGCAAGATACACAAATAAAAAGCAAATATACACACATTCTTAACCTTAAGGACATGGTTCTGACTTCGGATTTCCACGAAACCCTAGGTCGAACTGACGCAAGTTCCTACCCCCGAGAACGCGCCTTTCACCTACTCCTTTCAGGAGATGGTTGCCACCCAGTCCTTCGGGTGAACTTTTGCTTAGCCTACGATACTCTCAGATCTCGAGACGTTCGAACCTTGACCCGTCTCTACTTCTGTCCTTAGTCATCGCTCAGCTAAGTTGCTTAATCCCTCGGACCAAGACTTCGTGCCCAAACCCTAGGTCCAGGACTTCGGTGCCGAACCCTCGGCCAGGTCTTCGTGCCCAATTCCTCGAACCAGGTCTTCGGTGCCCAACCCTCGGCCAGGACATCTTGCCCTGTCCTCGACCAAGACTTATTGCCTAGGTTTACTAGGACTTTCTCTCACTTTGGTACTCCTCTCTTGAGTTACCATTCCCTTGTTCAATGTATCACTGACTTAAGTATATTGTCAATCATTAAAACACTTAGAGGAGGGCATCACTGATGCAACTTGCTCCAACACTGGTGAGTGAAGCCGGGTGATGGAAACCCCGGTGAGTAAAGCTGAGTCCTGGTGAGTGAAGCTAGGTGGAAGGAAACCCCAGTGAGTGAAGAAGGGTCCTAGTGAGTGAAGCTAGGTAAAGGAAATACTGGTGAGTGAAGCCAGGTCCTAGCGAGGAAAGCTAGGTTGAACAAAGTCCCGGTGAGTGAAGCTGGGCATGAAGTCTTGGTCCGGGGGATTGAGCATGAGTCAGCTAAGTGGCTGGATCGGTCTGGAGTACGATCAGGAGTTGGCACGAGCTCCCTTGTTAATATATTGGTCTGGTGACCGATCCAGGGAGTCTGATCATTCTGGTGAACGATCAGGAAGGGAACAGAAACATTCTCTGTGGTTTCTTATCGTTCTTGTGAATGATCAGAGAGAGATCAAATGATCTCTGTAAAAAACCCTGATCGGTCTATCTGACCGATCAGGGCTATCTTGACCGATCAGGATGGCTCCTGATCGGTCAGGGAGTGACCTGATCGGTCACTATGACTGATCAGGCCCTAACCTGATCGGTCAAGTGATCGATCAGGTTAGGGAGCTGTCGGAGCTGGCAGATATTCCAGTGATCTGGTGGATCGGTCTGGTGATCGATCCTCGATCCCTGATTGGTTAGTGTGACTGATCACAGCTTCACTGGATCGATCAGGTAAGAGCCTGATCGATCAGGCCCATCACTAATCGATCTCCTTGATCGATCAGTGCCTTGCTGGAAATCATCTGAAGGTGCTATGGTTGGGGAGCGGTCTGGTGACCAATCCCTTATCTCTGATCGGTCAGGGTGACCGATCAGATCCTTGCTGGATCAATCAGAGGTGAGTCTGATCGGTTAGAGGGGTAACTGATCGGTCCGAGTGACCGATCAGTGTCTGATAACTTTAATTTGAATCGTTGTCAGACTTCTGATTTCACTCTGATCACTTCTGATACATGCTGTTACCCTACTGATTTGATTTGATTTACTGGCCTAATCATCTGATGAGTGTGCAGGTGATACAGGAACGACACAAACCAAGAAGGAGGGTCAATTGGCGACATTGGCTTCGGTCAAGTTTGTTTGTTTTCCATTCGCAGGATTCAACGGCTTCTAGCATGGTTGGCAACTATCTGGCGAAGCTGGCGACTGACCTAAGGCTCAGCTTAAGAGGTTTCAGTGGACTGAGCCCAGTAGAGGTCAGTGGGTTGGTGACGGAGCTTGTTGCAGACGCACCTGGTGAGCTGCAGATGCGCCTGGGATGACCTGGTGATGAGCAGAGGTTTAAGAGATGGCTAGCGAAGAAGAGATAGCAATTTTGCAATCTTGAGAACTTTGAATTAGTTGAGAGCTTTGCGAGTCGATCAGCAAGCAGATACGAAGAGCTGAAGGTTCTTGCGTGAGGGTTGTGTTGGGTTGAGCTCTGTGAAGTGTTCTCTTCTCTTTGCGCTTTCTTTGCCTGTGCTTAAGTTTGATTTGTAAGTTCTTTCTCGTGATCTCCTGTACTCAATTCATTCATTCCTGAGATCTGTGGAGAGGTTACTCCACCGAGAAGGAGTCTTGATTATCCAAATTTCTGGGACTTGATCTGCCGACGATCAAGGGATCGCCCACCTCATGGGCACGCCAAGGAGTAGGGGCAAGTTATCCCCGAACCTTGTAAACCTTCTGAGTTAGCGTTTGTTCTCTGTCTTGTTCTTTCTGTTTTGTGTTATTGCTTCCACTGCTAACCCTAAGTGCAGAAAGACTTCAAAGAAGCGAGAAGTTTTTGTGTCTGCCTATTCACACCCCCCCCCTCTAGCCATCCAAGGTCCAACAAGTGGTATCAGAGCCTGGGGCTCTTTCCAACGGTCTAACACCCGAGAGCATAACAAAAATGGCTATGAGGGAAGGCTTCAGCACCAACAGACCTCCATTTTTCGATGGAGCTGACTTCCAATACTCGAGGTCAAGGATGGAATACTACCTGAAGACAGATATTGGTATGTGGTTCTCTGTGAAGGAGGGTTTCATCCCTCTAAAAGATGCTAAGGGAAAAGAGCTGGACTCATCAAGATGGTCAGCCGAGCAAACTCGGAAGGGAGAAGCTAATGTGAATGTAACGCCCCAAAATTCCCATTTTTAGTTCTTAAAGTCCTTAGAATTATTTAAAAATGGTTTAGAAATATTCTAGATATTTTTAGGGATTTTTAGAATATTTTTATGGAATTTTCCGAGTTCGTTTAGTATATAAAAAAAAGAAAAACATTTAAGGGCAGCCGGGGGTTCGAACCCGCGACCAGCAGGAGACCAGGCAAGCGAACGACCAGCCAGGCTAGGGTATCAAGCACAACAAAGGGTGGAGAGAAATATATTTAAGGTGTAGTTAGGTCGATCCGCCCCATAAGTATAAATAGATAAGTTAAGAGAGGAAATTAGAATTTTGGGTTTCTCTTCCTCACCCTAGCCGCGCGAAGCAGCCTCTCCCTCTCACGCACGCACGCCCAAGCCCTTCTCCTCTCTTCCAAGGGGCGCCGGCCAAGGAGGGATCAAAGAAAACAGAGCGTTGTATTCGTCTCGACGAGGAGAAAGCGTAGGCGCGAAGAATTCTCCGAGATTTCAAGTTTCTCCCGAGTCCTAGACGTCAATCTTGGTTGTAAGTCCAAGATATCAATGTAAGTACTGCTCACCTGTAGTAAGAGGCGGTTTTTCCGCAAGAATTTCCCTTAAAAGTTTTTAAAAGAGATATTTACTTCTTGTTAAGATTTTTGCATGTGATCTTAGTTCATTATATGTTTATATATTTTATTGAGTGCCCTATATGAGATTAGGGTCCAAGAAAAGCTATGAGAAAAGAAAAGAGAAGATAAAGAAAAGAAAAGAAAAGGCCAAGGCCTTAAGAAATCCCCAAAAGTCAAGACTTAGGGATTTTAGCACGCAAGGTGCTCGAGAAAATGCCAAGGCATTTACAGATAAGAAAGAAAAGAAAGAAAAGCTATTTTATTTTCTAAGGCCAGTACCCGGCGTCCAAGGGCATCGTTAAAGAAATCCAGGTGTCCAATTCCAAGGTCTTGGCCCTGGTAGACCAAGGTCTGCTCTATTAGGATTGGTGGCTCGCTACCCCAACCTTTTAGGGAACGCGCATGAGATGGTACTTACGTCTTCAGTGGATCCAAGTGATTATTATTTTCAAGTATATGCTTTAGCAAAGTTTCTAAAGTTTAAAGAGTTTTCAAAAAGTTAAAGAATAGCTAAAGTTTCAAGTTGAGCCAAGAAAAGTAAATTGAGATTTATTATTGCTTGAGTATGCATGTTTTGAGTTATACATGTTCTTAGTTTTCTTTCAAGCATATAAGTATCTCATATGATTTCCATATTGATCAAGAAGCATGTTTGCACATTTCGAGATTTTGTGAGCTAGATAGTACTTACTAAGCTTTTTGCTTACTAGTTGCATTTCCTCTTACTGCAGATAAAGGTAAAGGCAAGCATTTCTGAAGGAAGGCGACGAGGCGGTGCTGAGTAAAGTGTGTGTGGTGGCTGATTTTGGAGAGATCCTTGAGACGAGACAATTTAGTTATTTGAATTACAATGTTTTAGTTTATTCAAATTTCAAGTTCTTGCTTTATGGAGATTAGCGAACATATAAGCTTTGGATAGTTTTACATGCTCAATTTCTTAGAGTAAAGATTCCATGTCATTTCATTTAGCATACATATCCTTATGATTGCATTGGATGAGTAGAAGTGTGAGTAGTTTGAAATATTGATACTTTGTTAGAGAAATAGATGCATGTGCCAAGATAGTATTAATTTCCCTTTGAATCAAGTTTTATTGCTTAAGTATGTTTAGAAAAGTTGCTTTCTCATTTGATAATGTCTTAGGGATGTTTCAGAATTTTGTGTGATGAGTTTCAATGGTTAGAAGTTAAGTTTGGTACAAACTCTAGCTTAAAGTCTATGTAGATTTTTCATAACTTGCTAAATTCCGCAAAAGTCCTAATTTCAAGTTTATGGATTCGTTTTGATGGGCTAAATTGTTTAGAAAACTGGTATAGAGTATAGAAATGGTGTCATGATTTTATATGGCTCGAAAGTATAGGTTTGGTGGAGTTTTGAAACAAGGCTTCGAATCTGAAAAACAGGTTTCAGACTTATCAGTCGACTGGTACAGTATCAGTCGACTGATACCCGTAAGCTGAGTTGGGCGAGGCAAGTTTCAATAAGTATTTTCTTACGAGTTTTTGAGAAAGAAAGTGTGACATGGTATCATGCATGACTATTTAAGTTAGAATATCATTCTTAAATAGATTAAAAAGAAAAAAAAAAAGATTTCCGCATTTTTAGTCGTGCATTAGAGTCGAGAAGTAGACAAAAGTAACGATCCGTCTAAGGCAGGAGAAGGCGGGTCGCTACAGTGAAGGCTGTGGTCACCCTGCAGTGTGGGATGACCAAGGAGCAACTGATCAAAGTTGGTCCTTTCACAAGTGTTAAGGACCTATGGAACAAGCTCATTGAGCTTCATGAAGGCACCCGTGATTCAAGAATAGCAAAGAGAGACCTCTTCCTCAACCAACTCTAAAACCTCTCCATGAAAGAAAGTGAAATGGTAAGTGAACTTCATGGTAGATTCAAGGAGATTCTCAATGGGTTGCATTCCATTGATGAGAAGGTCGAGAATCACGACCTTATAAGGTACGTACTCAAATCCTTTCCTAGGAATACTTTGTGGTCATCCATGGTGGATGCCTACAAGGTATCCAAGGACTTGTCTATTGTTAAGATAGATGACTTATTTTATGAAATGGAATTACAGAGATCACTAACAAAGGCCCCAAGGAGATTGCTCTTGTGGTAGGGGACAAAGCAAAGAAGAAGAAAGAAAAGAAGAAGGAGAAGGGGGTCTCATCTTCTTCATCCGAGTCCGAGGAGGATGGAAGTGAGTCTTCATCCTCCGAGATGGCTAACTTCGTGAGAAGGATGATGAGGAAGAGCCGACGCAACAACGGGAAAGGTAACACGAGTGAAGTTAAAGTTGATAAATCTAGCGTCACATGTTATGAGTGTAGCAAAAAGGGGCATTATAAGAATGTGTAAGATGTGTATAGTGAAAGACATAACTTTTATTATATGAACATCTTTATTATGAAAAGAGAATCACACTACACTAGGTGTTTATTTATAATAGTACATACACGAAGTCTCATTGCTTTGCATTGTAGATAACATAGTGTGTGGTGTCACACGGAAGATCATGTTATCAGTTCCTTACTTAGCATAAATAGAGGCTCACAACCTAGATGGAATTGGACAACCCATCGGGATGGTTGTAGTGTAATTAGGTGTGGTTGGTCTTGACCATAGGACTACACTAGTGTGCTTTGAGTACATTGAGCAGGATCGAAACCCGAGGTTATCCGATTTGTACTGACTAGATAATTGGATAGAACCTCAAGTAATATTATGGAGGACGATCCCTTAATCCCGAAATAATATCGGGCATATATTATTAATTATTATTTCTTTGATTTACCAATGGCGAGATCTATTCTGTTAGATCGACATACCCGGTAAGTTGGGGAATAATATTAATAATATGATGTGACAATGATTATTGACGGAATCCGTGTCCTGGTGAGTCAGGATGATGATGCCCCCTTGATATGCTCAAAAGGATCATCGTGCTAAACCCTGCAGGTGGATTTGATCGGACACGTTGATAAGGTTGAGTGGTACTAATCAAGGATCAAGAAGTTAATTAATTTAAATTATCAATAATTTAATTAATTAACGGGCATGCACGATCTTAAACACGTGAAGCCCATATGAAAATATGGGGGTTGGTGAGGTAAGTTCAATTAAAATCCTTTAGTGGAATGAATCTTAATTAATGGATCGGGTTTGAATCCATTAGCGGGCCAAGAACCAACTCCTCCTCTTGGTCCCTGCCTTAGCCCTATAAATACCCTATGAGATCAAGAAACAAAACGAATTAATCAATCCAAGAGCTAAGACCAAAAACCCTCTCCTCTTCCACTCTCCCCTAGGTCTCAGCGACGCAACAAAGAAGAAGAGGAAGAGTTCCTCGGTTCTTCTTCTCTCCTCCATCAAACTCTGGATGAAGCTCACAGAAGCAAGGTAGAGGAGCCCTCTACCTCGCGTGGTGCTCAGGGAGGTCGGAGGAGGCACCGGTGGTTGGGAGAAGGCGGCGCAAGGCCACCTTGCGGCGGCGACGCAAAAGAGAGGGAGGAGGGTTTGCATGGGCTGTTGTGGTTGAGAAGAAGGTTGTTTCTTTCCTACTTCTTCTTCTTCATCTTCCTCTCAAGGTGTACTGCTGATCCAGAGGGCTTGGAGCCGGCTCCAGTGGACGGCGGCGCAAAGGGAGGCGAGGAGGTGGCCGGCGGTGCAAACCCTAGGGGCTAGGGTTTCGGCCGGTTAGAGAAGAGGGTTGATTGGAGCACTTGGTGATCTCAGATCGTGGTAGATCGTCGCCCACACGACGTCCGCGAAGGGAGGAACATAAGGTAGAAGACCGCGAGGTGATCAGAAAGGTATAACTTTCCAAAAGCTCCTTTGTATTTCCTTATGTCTTTTATGTGCCATGTTTACATGTCTTGTCATTTTATGTTTAAGAATTTATTATTTTGCTTGCAAAATATGTTTAATAAATTCTTAACTAGACCCCGATCATAAACACAAAAGCCGGCGGTCAACTCGTCGCCTTTTCCACGATCGAACAGTCGAGCAAATTGCAAGGCTAATTTTGGTAATTGGCTAAGTTGCAATTTGGATCGTTCGATACGACACAAGACGGTCGATGGGAAATGACTCTCTATTTGAATTAAATTTTTTAATCCGTAGGCATAGAGAGGTCTCTCAGATCGACTATGTATTTGCTATGGAAACCCGCCAAGCCATACCCAACATAATGAATGTCCAAAACTAAAGAAGAAGGAGGAGAAATCAAAAAGGAAGAAGAAGGAATTGAAGGCCACATGGGATGAGTCTTCGTCCAGTTCATCCGAGGAGGAAAAGGAGGAGAAGAGCACTCGCCATGTAGCTCTCATGGCCATAGAAGACGTGGAGATCAGTGACAAAGCAAGTGAGCCATCAACCGCGACTTCATCATCTTCGGATGATGAAGAGGTAATCTCTCCTGAGTTAGATAAATGCTATAGAACCATTGCATGCTTAACTAATTTGTTAAAGAAGTATAAGGAAAAAGTGAAGTCTTTAAAAGTAGAAGTAGAACAGTTAAAATCCTCTAAGGATGAGGATATTGATAATTTGCATGTTGAACTCCTAGAGGATGAGAACAAAGCCTTGAAGAGTGAGGTTGAGAAACTCAAGAGTCTTCTTGAGAAATTCTCAACTAGCTCCAAGACTTTGGACATGATCCTAAACGCTCAAAGAGCAGTTTATAACAAGGCCGGTATAGGATACCGACCTAAAAAACCAACCTTTGTCTCATTGATGTCAAGAACCCATGTTAGATCATCAAAGATTTCTAGGGTTCAAAAGAAAATGACTAAGGCATGGGTGCCAAAATCATGCATTGAAGGTGCATTAGGTCCCAAGGTTTGGGTACCTAAATCTTCCACTTTTTGTATTGTGTATGCATTGATTGAGGGGGAGTATCTATCAACTTGATTTGTTGATAGTGGGTGCTCCAAACACATGATCGGGGATAGATCTTTGTTCACTACTCTACAAAGCAAAAATAGAGGTAATGTATCATTTGGTAACATGGTAGTCTTAAGGTTGTAGGGATAGGAGACATTCAAATATCCAAATGTAATAGAATCAAAAATGTCCTTCTAGTTAAGGGGATGACTTTCAATCTCCTAAGTGTCAGTCAATTGTGTGATGCGGGATACATAATTGAGTTTCACCCAAGTCAATGTCTAGTTAGACATAATTGTAAGATGTGTATACTGAAAGACATGACTTTTATTATATGAACATCTTTTATGAAAAGAAAATCACACTACACTAGGTGTTTGTTTATAATAGTACATACACGAAGTCCCATTGCATTGCAATGTAGATAATATGGTGTGTGGTATCACACGGAAGATCATGTTATCAGTTTCTTACTTAGCATAAATAGAGGCTCACAACCGAGATGGAATTGGACAACCCATCGGGATGGTTGTAGTGTAGTTAGGTGTGGTTGGTCTTGACCATAGGACTACACTAGTGTGCTATGAGTACATTGAGCAGGACCGAACCCCGAAGTTATCCGATTTGTATTGACTGGATAATTGAATAGGACCTCAGTTGTTATTATGGAGGACGATCTCTTAATCCCGAAATAATATCGGGCATATATTATTATTTATTATTTCTTTGATTTATCAAAGGGCGAGATCTATTCTGTTAGATCGACAGACCCGGTAAGTTAGAAAATAATATTAATAATATGATGTGCCGATGATTATTGACGGAATCTGTGTCCTAGTGAGTCAGGATGATGATGCCCCCTTGATGAGCTCAAAAGGTTCATCGTGTCAAACCCTACAGGTGGATTTGATCAGGCACGTTGATAAGGTTGAGTGATACTAATCAAGGATCCAGAAGTTAATTAATTTAAATTATCAGTAATTTAATTAATTAATGGGCATGCACGATCTTAAACATGGGGGGATGGACGACTCGTAATATGTGGAGCCCATATGAAAATATGGGGGTTTGTGAGGTAAGTTCAATTAAGATCCTTTAGTGGAATGGATCTTAATTAATGGATCAGGTTTGGATCCATTAGCGGGCCAAGAACCAACTTCTCCTCTTGGTCCTTTCCTTAGCCCTATAAATACCCTATGAGATCAAGAAACCAAGCCAATTAATCATCCTAGAGCCAAGACAAAACCCTCTCCTCTCCCTCTCTCTCTCTCTCTCTCGGCGGCGCAACAAAGAAAAAGAGGAAGCTCCTCGGTTCTTCTTCCCTCCTCCACCAAACTCCGGCTGAGGCTTACAAAAGAAAGGTAGAGGAGTCCTCTACCTTTCGTGGTGCTTCGGGAGGTCAAGGGAGGCGCCGGCGGCCGGTTGTAGGCGGCGCAACCTAAGGTTGCGCCGGCGCCGCAAGCTAGAGGAGGAGGAGGTTGCGTGGGCTTTTGTGGCTGAGAAAAAGGTTGTTTCTCTCCTTCTTCTTCTTCTTCATCTTCCTCTCGAGGTGTACTTCTGATCCGGAGGGCTTGGAGCCGGCTCCGGTGGATGGCGGCGCAAAGGGAAGGGAAGAGGCGCCGGTGGCGCAAACCCTAGGGCCTAGGGTTTTCGGCCGGTTGAAGAAATGGATTGATTGGAGCTCTTGGTGATCTCGGATCGCGGTAGGTCATCGCCCACACGACGTCCGCGAAGGGAGGGACATAAGGTAGAAGACCGTGAGGTGATCGGAAAGGTATAACCTTCCATACGCTCCTTTGTATTTCCTTATGTCATTTATGTGCCATGTTAACATGCCTTGTCATTTTTTCTGATAGAATTTATTGTTTTGCTTGCAAAATATGTTTAATAAATTCTTAACTGGACCCCGACCATAAACACAAAAGCCGGCGATCAACTCATCGCCTTTTCCACGGTCGAACGGTCGAGCAAATTGTAAGGCCAATTTTAGTAATTGGCTAAGTTGCAATTTGGATCGTTCGATACGGCACGAAACGGTCGATGGGAAACGACTCTCTATTCGGATTAAATTTTTAATCAGTAGGCATAGAGAGGTCTCTCGGATCGACTAGGTATTTGCTAGGGAAACCCGCCAAGCTATACCCAACAATAATGACACACTTGACACGGTACTAGTAGGCACAAGAATAAACAATATCTATCAAGTTTCATTTAAAATGCTATTAATGCTTCTATTAAGTGTTTCATGTCAAAAGAAGAAGAGCCCTCACTTTGGCACCGGAGATTGGCACATGTGAACATGAAGAATATCTGAAAATTGACCAACAAAGGACTCGTACGAGGCTTACCAAGCATCAAATACGAAAAGGAGAAGCTATGTGATGCATGTAAAATGGGTAAGCAAACAAAAGCATCTCACAAAGGTAAAAGCGCTGTATGTACCTCTACCTCTTTGGATTTATTACATATGGATTTATTTGATTGTAGTACAATAACTTCATTGAATGGTAGTAGGTATTGCTTTGTAATCATTGATGACTATACAAGATATACTTGGACTTATTTTCTAAACATAAGGATTAAACCTTAGATATTTTTATTTCTTTCTGTAGAAGAATTGAAAATAAAAAATCTACAACAATTAAAACAATTAGGAGTGATCATGGAGGAGAATTTCAAAATCATAGGTTTTTAGAATTTTGTCAAGAAAAAGGGTATAGACATGAGTTCTCTATTCCTAGAACACCACAGCAAAATGGTGTTGTAGAGAGGAAGAACCGAGTCTTACAAGAGGCTGCACGAAGCATGCTTAATGAGTACTCTTTACCGAGCTACTTATGGGCTGAAGCTGTAAACACAGCTTGCTATATGCAAAACCGAGTCCTCATTCATAAGTTCTTAGGAAAGACTCCACATGAACTTTGGTTTGGAAGGCCACCTACGATTAAACATCTCCGGGTGTTTGGGTGTAAGGTATTCATTCTAAATACCAAGGATCATCTTGGGAAGTTCACAGCTAAAGATGATGAAGGGATACTGGTCGGGTATTCCCTTGTTAGCAAGGCTTACCGAGTCTACAACAAGAAATCTAGGTTATTTGAAGAATCTTCTGATGTTGTATTTGAGGAGATCCCAAAGGCAATTGATCAATCAGAAGATATAGAAGGAGTTCAATTGGAACTTAGGAAGTTAGGATTGAATGAAGGTCTAAGTGTTGGAAGTGTTGCAGATGAATTTGATGATGGTGAGCCTAGACGACATGAAGCTCAGTCGGACCCTAAGTCTGAGCATGTGTCTAGTGAAACCATCCAGGAAGCACCTCCAACACCAAGACAAACTAGGTTAGCCTCTAGTCATCCCCAAGACCAAATTGTTGGAGATATCCATCATAGGGTTAGAACTAGATCATTCTTCAGGAATGAGACTAATGAGGTTGCCTTGATCTCTAAAATTGAACCTAGGATCATTGACGAGGCATTGCATGATTCCGATTGGATCATTGCTATGCAAGATGAGTTAGGTCAATTTAAGAGAAGCCAAGTTTGGGATTTAGTTCCTAGACCTAAGAAGACCACAATTATTGGAACTAAATGGGTCTTCAAGAACAAATTAAACCATAAGGGAGAAATCGTAAGAAATAAGGCACGCTTAGTAGCCAAGGGCTATAGTCAAGTTGAAGGCTTTGATTACGATGAGACCTATGCTCCCGTGGCACGATTGGAATCAATTCGGTTGATGCTTGCATTTGCAGCACATAGAGGTTTCAAACTCTATCAAATGGATGTTAAATCAGCCTTCTTGAATGGTTTCATTAGAGAAGAGGTCTATGTTGAACAACCACGGGGGTTTGAAAATTCTGAATTTCCAAATCACGTGTTTAAGCTCAAGAAGGCTCTTTACGGCCTAAAACAAGTACCTCAGGCTTGGTATGAGCGGTTGTCGACATTTTTGATTGAAAAAGGCTTCGTGAGAGGACAAATAGATCCTACACTATTTCTACGAAGAGATGGTGACAATATATTTGTAGCCCAAGTATATGTCGATGATATAATTTGTGGCTCCAACAACAAGGGTTATTTGAATGAGTTTATTGGACACATGGCGAGTGAGTTTGAAATGAGTCTAGTGGGAGAATTGACCTTCTTCCTTGGACTTGAGATCAAGCAAACTCGAGACGGAATCCATGTGCATCAATCTAAATACACTCAAGAGATGCTCAAAAAATTCAACATGAGTGACTCTAAAAAGGTAACCACTCCCATGGGGACGAATACGAGGTTAGACAATGATGAGAGTGGGAAGCCCGTTGACTTAACCCAATATCGAAGTATGATAGGTAGTTTGCTATACCTCACAGCTAGTCGCCCAGATATTCTTTTTACTGTAGGTATGTGCGCTAGATACCAAGTCTGTGCCAAGGAATCTCATTTAATTAATGTAAAGAGAATTTTGAGATACCTTAAGGGCACTATTGGAGTTGGTCTTTGGTACCCCCGTACAGAGTTGTTTGACTTAATTGGCTATACCGATTCTGACTATGCTGGGTGCAAGTTGGATCGGAAAAGCACAAGTGGGGTTGCCAATTTTTAGGATCATCCTTAATGAGTTGGTCAAGTCGGAAGCAACATTGTGTTACTCTCTCCATGACCGAGGCAGAGTATATCGCCATGGGAGAGAGTGTATCACAATTGTTGTGGATGATACACACACTAGAGGACTATGGATTATTCTACAAAGGTGTGCAAGTGTTGTGTGACAACATAAGCACAATAAACCTTACAAAGAATCCAGTCCATCATTCAAGGATCAACCACATTGAAGTGCGTCACCACTTCATTAGAGATCATGTTGCTAGAGGAGATATTGTACTCTCACATGTGGAGTCAAAATCGAATATAGTAGACATTTTCACTAAACCACTCCCTGAAAATGAATTTAGGTTCCTAAGGAGGGAGTTGGGAATGTGTCGTGCTCAATAGGATTGTAAAAACCGTTCATGATCATTTCTAATTGTTGGGTAACAATTCTTGGGCAACTTGGGGCTCACACAAACTATAAGGGTTAACAAAATATTTTTGATTGCTAGAAATGGGGTGAGATGTTAGGATCAACCTAATTACTCAAAATGTTCATGCATCCATTGAGCAATTAGGTTAAAGAGACAAAAATCATTAATTTGACCAAGTATGGGGAAAACCAATACATAATACATGTGTATTTGGTTCCAAGAACATACTTGGACATTCTAATCAAGGAAACATGATTGGAGATTTATTTTTGATACAAACTTGATTTCAATTGGTTGGATTTACAAATCTATTTCGGATTTTTTTTTAATTCATAAGGACACAACCCTATCTTGATTGCAAACATGGAAAAATACAATACCGGATGAGGGAACCCTTTTAGGGTCAGAGGAATAAATTCTGGTTATATTAGAGGTTGAGTGGTATGTTTGAACGAGAGTTTCTGAAATGCATCAGAGTTTCAGAAACCCATCTAAAATCTGATCGGTCTACGGATCGATCAGATATCCCCTCAAAATACTTCTGTATCGATCAAACCTCTCAATAAATCGAACCTGATCGGTCCACCGACCGATCAGGCTGTTCCTGATCGGTCAGGCAGACCGATCAGAGCTGATTCTGATCAATCCAGTAGACCGATCAGGAAGTTTCTGTAAGAAATCCACAGAATGCCTCTGTATCAGAACTGATCGGTCCACCGATCGATCAGGCTATTCCTGATCGGTCAGGCTGACCAATGAGGGCTGCATCTGATCGGTCCACTGCCCGTTCAGAACGCTCACAGAGCTTCTATTCGGTTCTCTGATTGATCCGCAAACCGATCAAGGACTTCCCTGATCGATCACGCAGACCGATCAGAACCCACTCTGACCGATCAGGAGGTTTCCTGATCGGTCTGGGTACTTTGGATCGGATGGTCGATCCGATCAGCAGCATTGATTTCGGTTGGTGGTTGGTCCTCCAACCTATTAAATCACTCAAACCTTCATTTCACCCAACCCTAGCCGCCCAAACTTCAACTTCTACCTCTTCTCTGTGAGTTCGCGACTGCAAGCTCCTGAGGTCCTCTTTCTTGCGCAAGTTTCAGAGAGCCACTTGTGTGTTCTTCTCAAACAACCCAAACAACCTCATGGCTCCCAAGTAAGATGTTCTTGTGGTTTTGTTTTTCTCTCCTAATCGCTTTATATTTGTGTATGTTGGGAACTAACCATTAGTTTTACTTTCTATGTCGTGCCCTTAACTTCAAATCCCATTCATGTTGGTTGTGCCATGATCTTGCCGTGATCACCCATTGTTGTGCCATGATCACCAATTTCTATGCCATGATCACCAATTTTCTTTCTGTGCCATGATCACCAATTCTCTTTCTTTTGTCGTGACCTATTATCAACTCTTAGGAAATCTTGCAAGGGGAAGGCCCCTGCTTAGGGAACCTTGAGGTCCAAAGCCCCTTCCTCATCTTCCAGACCTCAACCATCCTCCAGTTCCAGATTTCCCAATGCACTTTTCGAACAGGACTTCCAAAATCGTACCTTCAAACTCCTCTCCTATCAATCTGTGGACAAATCATTTGTATATGAACATTGTCCATCAGTGAGACAGATTATAGAGTATTATGATCTGGAATCAATACTTTGTCTTGAGCGGCAAATCAATATTGATTTGGTTTCAGAATTCTATAACAACCTTATCAGTGATAGTGGTATGGGGTTTACCACCCGAGTCGCCCGAACCAATCTCAATTTTAATTACCCCGTTTTCTCTGAGTACCTAGCTTGTCGACGATCGGGTAATAACTTTCCACTCTACCCTTGTGTTCCAGATCCAATACCAGCTCCTTTCGATGGAGTCACCCCTAATTCCATCTACGAGAATTTTTTTGGCCACCTCAGGCCGGATGGTCTCGATGAGCTTGCCGGTGACTTCCCCACTTTTGCTACTCTCAAACTATCCCCTGTTGATTATATCCTCTTTAAGATTATCACCAACTGTCTTGTGCCTATTACTTCAAAACCCCTAGTAGAGATCCGTCCTTATCACTGCTTGATGCTCTAGGGGATGCATCGGTAGCTAGATTTTGACATCATGACGGTCATCTATTTTTCCATTATCACCTATAGTCAGACCGAGCGTCGTACAGTTTATATGCCCTTCGGTCACATTATTACTGACTGGCTCCAGTCAGTCAGTATTGATGTGTCCAAGGGCAGGACTGTGTCGATGGTTCGGCAAGACTGCAGACTTGGGAGACGTGCGTTTGCCAAGTCTGGCATTATTGTCGATCCTCATGGGCTTAGGTGGAAGGATGGGAGGGGTCTGGGGGAGCTACCATGGGCAGCACACATTTAGGTAGCAGCAGCACTAGTTGGACATCAGGGTGTGCCCGCTGCAGCAGAGGACGACTACGAGGCGGACCCAGATCTCTGATGGCAGATCGCCGAGCTCGAGCAGACTATGGACCACAGATTACACTTGATAGAGCTCGGGTAGCAGGAGTTTCAGTCTGAGATCCTGTCTAAGATTTCTGGGTTGCGTGCCGGTCAGCAGGAGTTTCGGGCTGAGATCCGGTCCGAGATTTCTGGGATGCGTGCTGATTAGAGGGAGATGTTTGCTGAGTGGCGCGCTTGGATGGTTGGTCATCAGCCACAGCAGACATTTCTTGGTTTTCCGTCATCCAGCAGCACTGCTCCGGGGAGCTTCCTGCCTGTCGATGACACCTCGTTCAATCCGATGTAGTCTGATGATCCCGCTGATCAGGAGTGATACTTTTGGTTGTACTCTGATTATGACTACTATTCCCTGACTTTATGTATGACATTCTGATGGATTCTGTGTATGACTACTAATCCATGATTTTGCTGTCCATGTTTACTTTCATATGATGCATATGTATATCTTGTCTTGATATATTTATTTCATATGCTTTTCATATGCTTACCAATTATTATCTCTTATTTGTTCTGGGACAGACCCTCGTTTAAGGGGGAGTTGGTTTAAACTTAACTGTTAGGACCAAAAGGAATTTAGATATCTCCACAATGACATGATATTGTCCACTTTAGGCCTAAGCCCTCATGGTTTTGCTCTTGGGCTCTCCCCAAAAGGCCTCATGTCAATGGAGATATCATATTCCTTATAAACCAATGATCTTCCCATGTGTTTCTCAATATGGGACTAAGTTTGCACCCTTGCAACCTCTAACAATCCCCCTTTAAACAAAGGACCACATGCCCCCACCACAAACGGAAACCTTTTCCGTTCTTGATGTCTGATCCACTAGGACTTTCTACACCTCGGTCCACCTGACCTACTAGGACTTCACCACCTAGCCACAGCTAGAACTGGTCCTCTTTGATCAAGACACGGGAGCCCACATATCCTTTATTTAAGACTTAATGCACATGGTTAGATCTAGATGAGCAACCTGGCTCTGATACTATTTGTTAGGACCAAAAGGAATTTAGATATCTCCACAATGGCATGATATTGTCCACTTTAGGCCTAAGCCCTCATGGTTTTGCTCTTGGGCTCTCCCCAAAAGGCCTCATGTCAATGGAGATATCATATTCCTTATAAACCAATGATCTTCCCATGTGTTTCTCAATATGGGACTAAGTTTGCACCCTTGCAACCTCTAACAATCCCCCTTTAAACAAAGGACCACATGCCCCCACCACAAACGGAAACCTTTTCCGTTCTTGATGTCTGATCCACTAGGACTTTCTACACCTCGGTCCACCTGACCTACTAGGACTTCACCACCTAGCCACAGCTAGAACTGGTCCTCTTTGATCAAGACACGGGAGCCCACATATCCTTTATTTAAGACTTAATGCACATGGTTAGATCTAGATGAGCAACCTGGCTCTGATACTATTTGTTAGGACCAAAAGAAATTTAGATATCTCCACAATGACATGATATTGTCCACTTTGGGCCTAAGCCCTCATGGTTTTGCTCTTGGGCTCTCTCCAAAAGGCCTCATGTCAATGGAGATATCATATTCCTTATAAACCAATGATCTTTCCATGTGTTTCTCAATGTGGGACTAAGTTTGCACCCTTGCAACCTCTAACATTAACAACCAGACCAGACCCTTTTTGGTGTTTGACAAAGGGGGAGAGGATGGTTAGTTAAGTTTAGGGTTTATCACTAATATAATTATTGTAGGGGGAGGACTCTGATTTCCTTGCAATAGTGAAATTTGATGTCAATTGATTTCTAATACCTAAACAAAGAATCGGGTTGTCAAACAACAAAAAGGGGGAGATTGTTGATGCAGTCTGACCTGATTGTTGTTTTTGTGTAGACACCAATTTAGGTTTAGGTGAGTAACATATGTTCGGCATAAGTCCTGGTCGGGGACTGGACACGAATCCCGGTGAGTGAAGCCGGGTGACAGAAATCCCGGTGAGTGAAGTTGGGTCCTGGTGAGTGAAGCCGGGTGATGGAAACCCCGGTGAGTGAAGCCGGATCCCGGTGAGTGAAGCCGCGTGACGGAAACCCCAGTGAGTGAAGCCGGGTGACGGAAACCTCGGTGAGTGAAGCCGGGTCTTGGTGAGTGAAGCCAGGTGACAGAAACCCCGGTGAGTGAAGTTGACTCCTAGTGAGTGAAGCTAGGTGGAAGGAAACCCCAGTGAGTAAAGCCGGGTCCTAGCGAGTGAAGCTAGGTGAAGGAAACCCTGGTGAGTGAAGCCAGGTCCTAGCGAGGAAAGCTAGGTTGAACAAAGTCTCGGTGAGTGAAGCTGGGCATGAAGTCTTGGTCCAGGGGACTGAGCATGAGTCAGCCAAGTGGCTAGATCAGTCTGGAGTCCGATCAGGAGTTGTCACGAGCTCCCTTGTTAATATATTAGTCTGGTGACCGATCCAGGGAGTCTGATCGTTCTAGTGAACGATCAGGAAGAGAACAGAAACATTCTGTGTGGTTTCTGATCGTTCTGGTGAACGATCAGAGAGAGATCAGAAGATCTCTGTAAGAAACCCTGATCGGTCTATCAGACCGATCAAGGCCATCCTGACCGATCAGGATGGCTCCTGATCGGTTAGGGAGTGACCTGATCGGTCACTATGACCGATCAGGCCCTAACCTGATCGGTCAAGTGATCAATTAGGTTAGGGAGCTGTGGGAGCTAGTAGAAATTCTAGTGAGCTGGTGGATCAGTCTGGTGGTGGATCAGTCTGGTGACCGATCCTCGATTCCTGATCGGTCAGTGTGACCGATCACAGCTTCACTGGATCGATCAGGCAGGAGCCTGATCGATCAGGCCCATCACTGATTGGTCTCTTTGATCAATCAGTGCCTTGTTGGAAATCATCTGAAGGTTCTATGGTTGAGGACTGGTCTGTGATCGATCCCTTATTTCTGATCGGTCAGGGTGACCGATCAGATCCTTGCTGGATCGATCAGAGGTGAGTCTGATCGGTCAGAGGGGTAACTGATCGGTCCGAGTGACCGATCAATGTCTGATAACTTTAATTTGAATCGTTGTCAGACTTCTGATTTCACTCTGATTGCTTCTGATACATGATGTTACCTTGCTGATTCGATTTGATTTGCTGGCCTAATCTTCTGATGAGTGTGCAAGTCATACAGGGATGATTCAAACCAAGAAGGAGGTCAATTGGCGACTTTCGCTTTGGTCAGGTTTGTTTGTTTTCCATTCGCAGGATTCAACGGCTTCTGGCACGGGCTAGCAACTGTCTGGCGAAGCTGGCGATTGACCTAAGGCTCTGCTGAAGAGGTTTCAGTGGACTGAGCCCAGTAGAGGTCAATGGGTTGGTGACGGAGCTTGTTGCAGATGCACCTGGTGAGCTGCAGATGCGGCTGGGATGACCTAGTGATGAGCAGAGGTTTAAGAGATGGCTAGTGAAGAAGAGACAACAATTTTGCAATCTTGAGAACTTTGAATCAGTTGAGAGCTTTGCGAGTCGATCAGCAAGCAGACACGAAGAGCTGAAGGTTCTTGTGTGAGGGTTGTGCTTGGTTGAGCTCTGTGAAGTGTTCTCTTCTCTTTTCGCTTTCTTTGCCTGTGCTTATGTTTGATCTATAAGTTCTTTCTCGTGATCTCCTGTACTCAATTCATTCATTCCTGAGATCTGTGGAGAGGTTACTCCACCGAGAAGGAGTCTTGATTATCCGGATTTCCGGGGCTTGATCTGCCGACGATCAATGGATCACCCACCTCACGGGCACGCCAAGGAGTAGGGGCAAGTTATCCCCGAACCTTGTAAACCTTCTGAGTTAGCGTTTGTTCTCTGTCTTGTTCTTTCTGTTTTGTGTTATTGCTTCCGCTGCTAACCCTAAGTGCAGAAAGACTTCAATGAAGCAAGAGGTTTTTGTGTCTGGCTATTCACACCCCCCTCTCTAGCCATCCAAGGTCCAACAAAATTTTCCGGCTTCAGCCTCTGCCACTGAATTAGATAAGCTTCTTGTCGTACTACAGTGGCAGGGCCTACCGGTGGTGCTGGTGTAACTGTAGGCGTGACCGGTATCACAGTCTGGTTCACTGGTGGTGTGGTAGGGTTCCCATGCTGATTCATTAAGGTGTTAATGGTCTGCTGCTGCTCAGTAACCTAACGCTGGAGTTCAGTCACTAGATGCATCATCTCTGGCGGCGGTACGGTCTCAATGGTTCTGTTACTACCTCTTCTAGCCATGATTTTCTTCATAAAATGACAAGTAAAGCTAGTATAAGATTATTGTTATTCCTTCTTACATTCATGCATATTCAATCTAGAAGCATTTTTTATCATAAAAAAAGAAAGTAAGGTATGCATAGAGTTTCTTACTTGGAAGCGGCAGGAGGAAGGCTTGATGTGTGTGTAGTGGAAGGCCAAACTTTGCTCTGATACCAACCTGTAACGCTCGCCCCTCCTATCCTTATAAAACGGGAAAGGCGGCGCTATGCGAACATACATACACACATATATATATACCTTAATGCAATGGAACAATTTAAAACATGTAAACACATCTTACATCATGGGAGCATGCTTGGTAGTCATGTGCACAACTTGGCTCAAACTTTTAACTCAAGAAGTACATTATGCAATCATGTGAACTTACGGTATATAAGAATCTAGATGGGGAATGAGCTACTCAGCAAGCATGACATTATATGAGAGGAATCCTAGACTCACTACAACCTACGGCCTAACCTGTGGCCTGTGAGTACGAACACCCCGTAAAAGCAGGTGATCATTAACATAGGTTTTAGGGTTTACACATGGAATTTAAAGGTATGAATCAAACTGTGTAGGCATCAAACTCCAACACCCTAGAGCATGTTACATAATCCAGATTGATTCTTTAAACAAGCAAGCTCTAAACATGAATTCCATGACAAGTGCTAGTTGTGGAAATATCGTATTTTAGAAATGAACACAAAACATAGCATAGCATGTTGTACTGTACTACCAAACATAAAACATAGTATGGTATATTAGTATGATAATCTAGCATCAACAAGAGTAACAATGCGGAAACTTAAGACATGGGTAAATTCTTGATTTATAAGCAAGCATAAGTAACAGGATCTCTTCCACCATGCCACTGCCACACACATCTTTGCCCTCCTTCTGCTCCCTTTAGTTTAGCATGCCCTTACCCTTTTTTGCAGTATAAGGAAAACACTAAACTATAAGCATATAGGCTCAGTAAGAACCTTTCCTATTCACAAAAATCATACGTCATGAATTGGACATAGAGAAAGTTAAACAACAACATATGGAAAGAAGATTCATATCACAAGAGTACTTCACCTTCAAGTATGGTAATTCAAGTAGGCACATAATATGAGATAAATGTCTTTATGCATGAGGGATGTTTCTTTGAAAACATATATGTATAAGTACTTGAACATAACTCTCAACATAAGGCCTGGCATTGTACCACATTCATAATTTGCACGAATCCCTTAAGTAGATACGAGGTAGCTAATCCCGACCTACTAGAGAACTAGGCAACCTTCGGCCTAGGGACAACGTAGGAGGCCATCCCAAGGACCTTTTTAGGGTCCGGTACAAGCCCATACAAAAGTAAAATAGGCTATCATGTTTCCTTTCTTTTCATAAAGAATGCTCTTAGCATCTTTTAGGCATTCCATCATTCATAAGTCATGGATGCCATAGGTATGCCCTAAAGGGCCTAAACATAATCATGATACATGAAGCATATCATAAAGCATACATGAATAAGGCCTAACATAATCATAAAGTAACATAGAAGCATGTCAACATTATTATGTCATTTAATGAATCATGAAAATATGTTCTTGATCTCTTAAGCCAATAAAAAGCATACTTAGGGTTTTTAGCCTCCTCCTATGCCTAAAACTAGGACTTGGCCGAAACCTTCAAGCAACCCTATGTGACATAAAGATCATATAACATTCATATAACACATATCATATCATAGGAAATCATTAGCAAGCATAGTTGGGGGTTTAACTTGATCCTAATCATAGTTTTAGGGCTTGGCCGAAACGTTCAAGGGGCCTACTCTAAGATTTAAGTAACATAACACTCAAAGCAATTATACTACAGGTGAGGGGAGACTTACCTCTTTTGCTTGGTTACCACCAATCTATATACCCTTAAATTGAGAGCGATGATGACCTCCTTGCTCTTAGGATTTCCTTTGTTCTTCTCGCCTTATAAGGGGTCTTAAGTCTTCAAGAGATCTCCCTTGTGAAGCTTTCTTGGGGAGAGACCCTAGATGAGATTTTTGGAAATGGGAGAGGGAGAGGGAGATTCGGTGGGGGTGTAAGAAGGAGGAAGAAGATTCGGTGGGGGCCTTATAATGCATTTTGTCTCTTCACAAAGTGCCTCTTCACCTTCTTCACATGATGCCTCTTCACATCCCCTACCCTTAACCATAATTTTTCTCTCCTCTCTAACAGCAAACCCCTGCTGGGGCTACTGGTTATCCCATGCATCATAATGCTGGGGCTACTGGTTATCCCATGCATCATAAGGCTTTGTTACCACCTAAGTCCAAGGTTCAAACCTTGGCAAATGCTATTTTTTAGTTTTTTCCCCTTTTATTTATTTATTTTTTTTTTGAAAAGCCCACATAAGCCCATTAAGAATTATACTAGAATTCCACCTACAATCCATTAAGAACTATACTAATATTCATATTAGTGTTCATGTAAAAATTAAAAGGATTTTACGAATGTTACAAGGCGCCTCAATGGAGTGAGGCGTCTCACTGGGCTAGGCGCCTGTATTAACATAGGCGTCGCAGTACAAGGCCAATCCAGTCATTCGAAGCAAACTGCCTCTGGACCAAGTCAAGTGAGGCGCCTGTGTTAACACAGGCGCCCCAGTCAGCTCAGGCACCTCAATGGAAGGGGATAGGTGCTAACCAAGTCTGCCGATTGGAGTATTCGCAGGACAGGCCATGTGTCAGGAGCCCCCTTCGATACAGGCGCCCCACTAACTACTATAAAAGGGGGTTCACCCCCAAGGCTTCAATATCAATTGCTTTCAACTCTTACGCTCAAGCACTTCGCTCCGACAAGTTCCGTACTCGTGATTCAAGCGCTAACGATGACCCGCTGCTTCGGAAACTTCCAACCTCTCCGATCGTCAGTAAAAGCTAATTTTGTTAAGTGCTGTAATTGTTTTTCAATTCTATATTTGTACTCTCGACTTATAATCTTTTACGAAAATATAGAATTGTCCATTGTAAACGGTCAAGGACCGTGGGCCTTGGAGTAGCGATTGGTTTTTATTTTCCGATGTACAATTACTCTTCACTTTCCGAAAAAGTTTACGATCGATATTCACCCCCCCTCTATCGATTCAATACGATCCCACAAGTGGTATCAGAGCGGGTGACTCAAACTTGGTGCAACCACCAGTTGAGTATTTTTTTTTCTGATTTTTCACTTTTTATTTCAAATAAATAATATTTTTTCTGATTTTTCTGATATTTTGCTTTTTATTCACCCCCCCCCTCCTCTATCGATTCAATACGCCTTTTTCAATTATGAATTCTTATTTTTTTCACCATAAGTCAGAATTTATATAACGATCAATTTTTTTAAAAATTTGTCATAAACTTTTTATTATTCTAATATTTTTCTCGAAATTCGTGCAACACCTTTTGGGCTAGTTTTTTTTACTCTCTCCCGCACTACTAATTCAAGACCAAGTCTTGGTACATTTTTGTTATGTCTTTTATGTACGAGATTTATATTCAATGGCCAATCAAGAATGGAATAGTGCTCGTCCACCCCTATTCTCTGGGGAGGATTTCAGATCTTGGAAAAGTCTAATGGAATCTCACCTGAAGGCCAATCTGGATTTATGGTTGATAATCCAAACGGAGTTCACATTCCCCATAGAAGATGGAACATCAATCGCCTGGGACAAATTGGACGAACCAACTCTGAGGAAAATCGAGACTGATGCTAAAGCAATAGTAATCTTACAATGCGGCCTGACCAAAGAAGAATTGAAGTGGGTCGGGTCCTTCAACTGTGCCAAAGAGATATGGGAGAAGCTAATCAACCTGCACGAAGAGAGCTCCGATATTGAGATCTTAGAAGGTGCGATGTCCGAATCATCGGAGGATTCGAACAAAGAAGAAGAAGATCAAGTAAGCTATCTTGCACTCTCAGTGCAAGCACAAGAAGCCGAGAGAGATTCTGAACCCGATTTCGATGCCAAATCTAAACCAGAATCAGAAGATGAGTCTAGATCTGAGACGGCAAGAATCAAGGGGGAGATTCCCAACAAGGAATCAAAAGGTAAAATTGTAAATTCAAATTTTAAAAATCAAATAATTTGTTACACATGCAGGGAGAGAGGGCACTACAAAAGTAAGTGTCCTACTTGTAAGATACAAAGGGCATCACCGACGGCGATAATGGAATCAGTTCCAAGAGCATGAAAGGACAAGAGTCGCATCCAATGCTTCAAGTGCCAGGAGTTTGGGCATTGCAAAGATGAATGCACAGATAGAAGAGCTAAAGATCCAGGACAACCTACCTGTAGGACCGGTGCCGTCGATAGAGGGGGGGGTGAATATCGACCGTAAATCTTTCTCGGGAACTTCATAAACTTTTCGGTTCGACACTTTGAGATTCATTCTAAATAGAGCATTAGTAGCACAGCGAAAAATAAAAAGAACAAAAATAAAGATAACACAACTCAAAATGCACACAGGATTTACTTGATTCCCAACCCCCCAGGGTCAGTACATCCAAGGCCTAAGCATAGGAACGCCCGTCCACTAATGGTCTCCTTTCCGGACTTTCCAGAGGCGGAGAAACCTGTCTTACAGTGCAAGAGTTACAAACAAAAAGATAGATAAATTGAACTACAGAATGTAAACTCAAACCGAACAAACAGAATTGAAACTCGGTTGATCAGGACCTCCGAAGTGCTGCACATTTCCTCCTAGAGCCTCCTAGTCATAGAGCTTCGTCGTTAGCGCTTTGTTGTCACTTGGGAAGCTTAGAATGGTTTCGGAAAGTTATGTTTTGAGCTGAGGGGTCGAAGCCCCTTTTATTGTGTTCATTGGGGTGCCTGTGATGACTGGGGCGCCTCAAAGGGATTAGTCAAAGCTTATCTCTATGCCAAACTTGCCGCAGCCGATAAACCTCTTGACCAGGGTACCCTGGACCACCCAGGCACCTCATTGAACTTGGTCAAAGCTTATCTCTACTTCGAACTCGTAGTAGCAGATACAGGTTTCAACCAGGGTGCCTGTAACATAGGGGGCGCCTGAATGAAAGCCTGGTTTGCCTCCTTTCATTGAGGCGCCCCAGTTGATGGGTGCGCCTAGCTCCTTTAGGGTGCCTCCTTCAATGGGGGCGCCTAGCAGCCTGGCTTCCAGCTGCGTTGTGTGTTGTTTGCCTACTTTGTCTTCCATTCTAGGTACCTGCAAGATACACAAATACAAAGCAAACACATATACAACCTTAGCCTTAATTAAATGTTTCTGACTTTGGATTTTCGAGAAACCCTAGGTCAAACCGACGCAAGTTCCCACCCTCGGAAATGCGCCTTTCACCTACTCCTCTCAGGAGACGGTTGTCACCCAGTCCATTCGGGTGGACTTTAGCTTAGCCTTCGATACTCTCGGATCTCAAGACGTCCGACCCTCGACCCATCTCTAGTCCTTAGTCATCGCTTAGCTAAGTTGCTCAATCCCTCAAACCAAGACTTCGTGCCCAAACCCTAGGTGCAGGACCTAGTGCCTAACTTCACTCATCAGGACTTTTGCCCAGCCCTCAGCCAGGACTTAGTGCCCAATTCCTCGAATCAGGTCTTCGGTGCCCAACCCTCTGCCAAGACTTAGTGCCCAATTCCTCGAACCAGTACTTAGTGCCCAACCCTCGGTCAGGTCTTAGGTGCCCAGCCCTCGGCCAAGACTTAGTGCCCAATTCCTCGAACCAGGACTTAGTGCCTAAGTTAACTAGGACTTTGGTTCAGTTTCGGTACAGTTTTCTTGACTACCCTTCCCTTGTTCAATGTATCACTGACTTAAGTATATTGTCAAACATTGAAACACTTAGAGGAGGACATCACTGATGCAACTTGCACCAACAATCTCCCCCTTTTTGATATTTGACAATATCTTAAGTAAGATTGGTTGAAAGGGATAAATTTTAACTCTTGGGATCAAATGAAAAAAATGATCTAAGTTTTGAAAATCCATTTTGATCCTTTGGGGAAAAATAGGAAAACTTTCTAACTTAAGTTCACTCTCCCTCTTTTTGAAAAAAGCATTTTGATTTCATTTAGATCCTCAAAAAAATTTCTCTAACTTAACTCTCTCCCCCTTTGTCATACATCAAAAATCACCAAAAACACTTGCACCAACAATGAAAACATTTTGTTCTTTTGAAAATACTTAGTATGAATTTTTGAAAGCATAGTATAAAACTAAGTACTTAAATTGTACCCAAAAATAATTTTACGTGGAAAGGTATTGTGCATTTTGGAAGATATAAGTACTTTTGAAAAATATTATGCATTTTTGGAAAATATAAGTATTTTTGAAAGATATTATGCATTTTTGGAAAATATAAGTACTTTTGAAAAATGTAAGTTCTGTAAAAAGTATAAGTTCTTTTGAAAAAATCACTTGACTTATATTTTGAAAGTACTTAGAAAAATATTGTTTTGAAAACATAATATTTTACTTGACTTGATTTCCTTTCCAGTCTGACATAGTCCTATGAAACTTTGTTAACTACAAGGATATTTCCTTAAGTGTCCTGGAACATTTTCCAAACTCAAGAAATATTATTTCAAATTGATTCTATAAGTTTAAAAATATAGGTTTTTGAAAATGATGATATTTTTTAAAAACAATTTAAAATGATAGTATAGAAACATTATGTTTTCAACAGGACTTAATAATGCAGTTCATGAAAATATATTATTAAGTTATTAAATAATTCTTTTAAATTGACCTCCCCCTAAACTTGACCCAGTCCTAGGAAGCTTGTTGACCACATCCTAGGAAATAAATAATTTCAGATCAAAAGAATTATCTAATAATTTCAAAATAAATAATTTCCAAAAAAAACTTGTCAGAAAATTTGCTTTTGACTTAGACTCTCCATAAATTTGACACATCCTAGGAGTCCTTGTAGATCATGAAGTAGACCTTCCTCTATGTCTTTTAGGGTTTATCAAAATCAAATGAACAATTATTTTCAGGAAGATAAATTCTGAAACCAAAATTTGGAAGGAAGATAATTTTTAAAGTATAAGCTTTTTCGAAAACATAAGTGATAGTAATTAAAGCATAGTTTTCGAAAAATAATTTTAAAGATTAAAAAGAATAAAATATTCCCCCTGCATCCAACACTATTTGACTCTATCTAAGTGTCTTAAGGGACTTTAGTGTTGACCTAAGAGACTTGTGTCTAATTGTGTAGGTCAAATAATTTTCTAAAAAGATATAATTTTGAAAATCTATAATATATATAAACAATCAGACAATCATGAAATTCATAAAAATATTATTCTGTTGAAGCACTATTTTGAAAATAGATTTTTAGGAAAATATTTTAAGAGTTTTGGGAAGTAATTTTGAAAAATATTTTTTAATTTATTCGTCCTTAACATCTCACCCATTCTAGATGTCTCAATACAGCACGCATGGTTGCCTTATGGGTACTTTGTGAGATGCTTGAATCATTTTTCTTAATTCATTGTTAAATCTAAGATTTAATTGAAACTTGTGTTAGATTCAAATTTATCAAATAGTAAAGTGAATTTGATTTTTGATAATCGGCTTCCAGGTCTTGGCGAGGCACAGAGGCCTTCGTTGGCCGTAGCCTTATTGGAGCAACAACCCTTTCCACTACAAGAAAAAAGCTAAACAACAACGCTTTTTACGCGTTGTCTATGTAACTTAAAAAGCGTTGTTAAAAGCATTATTGTTAAAAGTATGTTCAAAGACAACGCTTAAAAAGTGTTGTCAATTTGTGCAAAGACAACGCTTTTTTAATGTTTAAAAAGCGTTGTTGTTTTTTATAAAGACAACATTTTTGCAACACTTAAACAACGTTATTGATTTTTACAAAGACCACACTTTTGCAACGTTTATAAAGCGTTGTCATTTTTTTCCAGGACAAAGCTTTTACAACGCTTAAAAAGCGTTGTCATTTACTACAAGGTCAAAGTTTTTAAAACATAAATATTTTACCAAAACATACAAAAAATATCCACAAACAGTAAATATGAATATCCACAAATAAAAAATAAAAGCATCCACAATCCTTTTTAAAATATAACTATTTAACAAAAGATAAAACTTCATATTATCCAAACAAAAAATATATATGGTCGCACAATCCTCAAATTAACTTTATATCCATATTAAGTTTAACAAGATCATCATCAAAACATCCTTCACCGATAGCTATGACACTTTTCTTTGGCCTCAACTTCTCAAGCTCTTTAACTATGATTTAACACTGCATCAAAATAAAAATTCATGTTAGAGATTCTATGTGAATGAGATAAACGACATCGATAAAATCCATAAGCAAGTTAAATGTTGGATCCATGGTGAAATAGTCGTCAAAGGTACTTACTTTTCGATCCGTGGTGAACTTTGCTGATGGCTTCTTCAATATTGGATGAACATCAACTGAGCAAGGAAAAAAAATCAGCCCTATAGCAAGCATAAACTTGTAACTAATAAAACAGAAAAGCGATTTATGAAACATGGATCTCAAAATGAAACATGTAACAACATACATTTAATATATCATGCTTCTATATAAGTATTTTTGAACATTAATATTCAATATGTGACTACCTGTGTAGGTAATAATTCAGGCTCACGAGATCCCCCAACAATTACATATATCATACTTTGGATGACATTGGTAAAATTTTGAATATGTTGTTCATGCATCTGCCTCATCCGCTCCATAGGAGTAAAATTAGTCCCCTACCTTATTTATTGGACATCCAAGTCTAGGAAGAGAAACTACATTAAAAGTTCTTCTGAGTTTGAATAAGCAAAGGATTTATAGGACTTCTTAACTTGCAACTAAGAATATGTTGGATCGAGAGATGCGAGAGAGGGGGGGTGAATATCGCAAATCGTTCGGATTTAAAAAGAGTAAGTGCGCAGCGGAAATAAGACACAAGAGAAATGCTAACACGGTCGTTTTACTTGGTTCGGAGCCTGTGTCGACTCCTACTCCAAGGCCCACGGTCGTTGACCGTTTTCTGCGGGCAATTCTATACGTTCGAGAAAGTTTACAATCACAAGTATTACAGAATTAGCTTCGTAAACTTAAATGAATATTTCGTTACCGACGTCCGGTGTAGATCGGAGTATTGGAGCAGCAGGACGTCGTCAGAGCTCGAGATGGAAGATTTCTGGAGCGTGTCGTGGAAGCAGAAGAGCGTATGAAAGTCGCAGTGATTGATCATCTGAAGAAGAGGGTCGAGGGTCCTTTATATAGGGCTGGGGGCGCCTGGGATGCTCGGGGCGCCCCCCACGTGGCTTACGATCCGGCGAGCCCTCTGGTCAAGGTTGATCTCTGCTTCTTCGGGATCACCTTTGACTGGGGCGCCCGACGCGCGCGGGGCGCCCGGGTTGACCGGTCAAGGCTTCATCTTCTTCGTGAGGGTGAGCTGCTGCAGCTGCCAGTGGCGTGGCACAGTGGGCGCCCGCGACACGCGGGGCGCCCGACGCGCGCGGGGCGCCCTAAACATCCGGGGCGCCCCCAAATGTGCTGCTGTCGGGGCGTTTACTTGCTCTGCTGACTTTGGGTTGACTCTGGGGCGCCCGAAACATCCGGGGCACCCTGCTCAGCTACTGCCTCACTCCTTTGAGGCTCTCTGAGCTGCAGAAACACAGTCCTTCGGTCCTGCATCCAGGGTTAGTCCAAAACAGCAATTAATAAGTTAATTTTACACAGCCTTGGCTGTCTTGGTTCTGACTTTGGGTCTCCAAAATGGAGCCCTAGGTCGAACCAACGCCTAATGTTCCCTCTAGGGGAACGCGTCCTCACCTACTCCTCTCGGGAGAGTTTACCTGGTGCCAACCGGATCCTCCAGTTGGACTTTTGCCCAGCAGCCCTTCGCCAGGTCTTGAGTTTCGCCCAGCAGCCCTTCGCCAGGACTTGGTTTTCGCCCAGCAGCCCTTCGCCAGGACTTGGTTTTTGCCCAGCAGCCCTTCGCCAGGACTTGGTTTTTGCCCAGCAGCCCTTCGCCAGGACTTGGTTTTTGCCCAGCAGCCCTTCGCCAGGTCTTGGTTTTCGTCTAGCAGCCCTTCGCCAGGACTTGGTTTTCGCCCAGCAACCCTTCGCCAGGACTTGGTTTCCTGACAGCCCATCGTCAGGTGCCTAGCAGCCCTTCGCTAGGACTTTGTTTCCTGCACTCTCAAGCAGCATTGTTAGATACCAAACAACCCTTAACTTTGAATCCTTTGCCAATATCAAAACAAGGTTCGATCTGGTGCTTCCTGCACCAACAGAATAGTCTTAAACAATTTTAGCAAGCTCTGGAAAATGCCATCCATACCATTCACGAACTCTCATGGCATAGGTATTGAGCTCTTTGTCTAAATAATCCAATAATCTAATGGCTTGAATGATCATTGTATCAACCTAAACCAATCAAAATGAAAACCTTTTATAATCACAAGAGCAGTTCAGTTTATAAGAGGTGAAATTATTTATGCACAGATTTCCAAAACCCCTTCATAATAAATTAGGTTTATGGAGCTAGATTCACCAAGAGAAGCAAAAATGCCATTTTCTAAAAGGGGGATCAAATTATGTGTACAAAAACTGAATTTTTTTGTTTCCCATATGGTGTTAGTATAATCCACATCGAAATATTTGTCAAGAATTGATATAGACAGACAATTGCGAGCATACACAACCCACTTTGAATCAAAACTACAAAGTAGGAGTAACCTTATCAAGGCTGAACTTTAGCTTGTATCTGGAAAAGTTGTGGGACAATCCTAAGCTCATTGGAGCTAAATCTTGTATAGCTAACCCAGCTATGAGTTCTGTCAACTGATTCCTAAGCCCCCTCATCAACTCCATCACGGCATTGTTGTGGAGACAATCAATTTTCTATAGATCATAGAATGCAAAACTCAGATCATATAACCATGCCAGACAAATAGACAATGATAAAGCACATTAACTAGCTAACCAGCTTGTCCTTTATTGCATTGCCAAGTTTTGAATCAGCCACGGCCAATGTTTCACCATCACAATGAGCACGTAAAAACTTCCTCAGGCCTTTGCTGGGCTTGCTATCAATCAATAACGTTGCGGCAGATAATGCATCTGAAGTGTTCTCAAATTTATTGAAAGCTTGCAGCTTCACAATCTGACAAAAAGAGGGGGGAATATTTTTAAAAAACATATTGACAACAGAAAAAGGAACTGAATAACAAGTGTCATCTAGCAGCTTGTACTGCTCTGAAATTTCCTTATAAAAAAAATTAGTTTACTAGGTGAAATGCGGAATCATTTGTTTCATAATAGTCATTTCAAACAAAGTCAGAAACAACCTAATCAGTAATGAACATTTGCAATCAGGAGGGAAAATGGCAGAAATAAGAACTTGTCAAGTAACCATTCTAGCAGACTCGACACTCATAAACTCCTTCCATAAATCCTGAAATAGCAGATGGAAAACGAATAAAGTGAACAAAACTAATAACTCGAGATAAAGCATGACATGAATGAATCGGAAAACACTATCACTGATCGAAACAAACTGATAGATCCAACCTTAGGAGTCAGAACTAGGTCTTCCTATAGAAATCTTAGTCAGATCACATTGATTTCAAAAATTGAACCTAAGACTATAGAGGAAGCCTTACCTGATCCTGATTGGATCATAGCAATGCAAGAGGAATTAGCCCAGTTTGAAAGAAACCAAGTCTGGGAACTAGTACCTAAACCTGAGGGCAAATCCATCATAGATACTAAGTGGGTTTTTAGGAATAAGCTAAATGACCAAGGAGAAATAGTTAGAAATAAAGTCCGCTTAGTAGCTAAAGCGTTCAGTCAAGTCGAAGGATTATACTATGACAAAACCTATGCCCCAGTAGCCAGACTTGAGTCTATTAGGATGTTGTTAGCCTTTGCAGCCTATAAAGGATTTAAACTTTACCAAATGGATGTTAAGTCAGCCTTTCTAAATGGCTTCATCAAAGAAGAAGTCTATGTAGGACAACCCCCAGGCTTTAAGGACCTAGAAAAACCTGACCACGTTTACAAGCTTAATAAGGCACTTTATGGACTGAAACAAACACCTAGCGCATGGTATGAATGCCTATCAATCTACCTTATTTCTAAGAAATTTAACCAAGGACAAATTGACTCAACTCTTTTTATCAAAACCTTAGAAAAGGACATTTTCATTGCCCAAATCCATGTTGATAACATAATTTTTGGATCCACCAACTTAAATTTCTTAAAAGAATTTGTAAAAATAATGGAAAATGAATTTGAAATAAGCTTAGTTGGTGAGCTCAATTTCTTTTTAGGACTACAAATTAAGCAAACTAGGGATGGAAATTATGTTCATCAATCCAAATATGCTAAGGAGTTAATAATAAAATTTAAGATGGATAACTCCAAAAGCATAAGTACCTCTATGGCAACAAATGTAAAAATTGATAGTGACCCTGAAGGTAAACCTGTAGACCTTAAACTATATCGAAGTATGATTGAGAGTCTACTTTACCTTACAGCTAGCAGACCTGATATCCTTTTCGCTGTAGGAATGTGTGCTAGATACCAAACCTGTGCTAAGGAAACACACTTAGCAGCCCTAAAAAGAATACTTAGATATATTAAGGGCACCCTAAATGTAGGTATTTAGTATCCTAGGACCTCAACTTTTGACTTGTCAGTATCTCTGATGCTGACTATGCTGGATGCAAACTAGATAGAAAGAGTACAAGTGGAAGCTGCCAACTTTTAGAAAATAGTTTAGTCAGTTGGTGCAGCAGAGAGCAACACTGCGTAGCTCTATCTACAACCGAAGCTGAGTATATTGCTTTAGGAGAGTGTGTAGCACAACTCTTATAGATGATGCACACTCTTAAGGACATCCAGCTTGATTACACCCAAACTCAAGTCTACATTGATAACATAAGCTCAATTAATCTAACTAAGAACCCAATCCAACACTTTAGAACTAAACATATAGAGGTTAAACATCACTTTGTAAGAGATCATGTAGCCAGGGGTGAAATAGTCCTTAAACATGTAGACTCAAAGTCAAATTTAGCTGATATCTTCACCAAACCCTTACCTGAGTCTGAGTTCAGTTCACTGAGAAGGCAGTTAGGGTTATGCTTAGTAGAATAGGACTGCTCTATTTATATTTTTTTAAACTGTTTTATTACTTATCTGATACTTGTTTGAAAAAACATTTTTATTTTATTTTTTTAACTTAAAATGATTTTTTTCGACTTAGTTTTTTTTTTAAAAACTTACCCCCTTCAAAACTAGGGTTTTTTCGCAAATGGACTTAGCTTAGGCTCTAACGCTAGAACTGCATGCACCTATAGATCTAGAAGCCAGCATCTTACAAGCACCTTAGGGTACTTTTGATTGATAACCTAGACTAGATTGAGATGCTTAGGTCTATGCCTTGTTTCAAGATGCTTTAAGTCAGTGCATCTGTAGTAATTGGGGCAATAAATACCAATTGAACAGTAATCAGGTTAAGTGTCAAGCTTAGAAAATCTAACTTGATCAGATCACTTAACTTGACTTGTAACGCCCCAAAATTTCCATTTTAAGTTCTTAAAATCCTTAGAACTATTTAAAAATGGTTTAGAAATATTCTAGATATTTTTAGGAATTTTTAGAATATTTTTATGGAATTTTCCGAGTCCGTTTAGTATTTTTACTAAAAGAAATAGAGTTTTCGGCAAAAAGTTGCCTGGACGAGTTTTGAACCCGAGACCTCCCATGGGATCAACGACTTAAGTTGGTCGGGTTAACCAGGCACCCCAGCAGGGGTGTGCTGCAAGAAAATAGAGAGATATTAAGTTAAGTTATAAGTTGGACTTAAATACCCTAAGTATAAATAGATAAGTAAAGAGAGAAATTTTTATTTTTCTCTCAACTAAAACCCTTCCTCGCCCAACACCCACGCACGCCGCCCCTCTCTTCTCCTCTCTTGGGTGAAACCACACCACCACCTCCTCTCCTCTCCTAAGGGGGGCGCCGGCCAAGGAAGAACCAAAGGGTACGGAGAGTTTCGTTCGTCTCGATGAGAAGAACGCGTAGGCGCGAACGGTTCATCGAGATCTCAAGTTTCTCCCGAGCCCTAGACGTCAATTTCGGTTGTAAGTTCAAGGAAATCAATGTAAGTACTGCTCACCTGCAGTAAGAGGCGGTTTTCCGCAAGTTTTTCCCGTTAGAAAGTTAAAAATGCAATTTTCCTTTAGTTTATGATTTTGCATGTAATCCTAGCTTAATCTATGCTTGTATAAGTTTGATTAAGTACCCTATATGAGGTTAGAGTCCAAGAAAAAGCTATGAGAAAAGAAAAGAGAAGATGAAGATAAGAAAAGAAAAGGCCAAGGCCTTAAAAAATCTCCAAAAGTCAAGACTTAGGGATTTGAGCACACAAGGTACTCGTTAAAATGTCAAGGCATTTAAAATAAGAAAAAGTAAGTATTTTACTTTCTAAGGCCAGTACCCGGTGTCCAAGGGCGTCGTTAAAGAAATCTAGGTGTCCAATTCCAAGGTCTTGGCCCTGGTAGACCAAGGTCTGCTCTATTAGGATTGGTGGCTCGCTACCCCAACCTTTTAGGGAACGCGCATAAGATGGTACTTACGTCTTAAGTGGATCCAAGTGAGTTATTATTTTCAAGTATATGCTTTAGCAAAGTTTTCTAAAGTTTAAAGAAGTTTTCTAAAAGTTAAAAAAAGATTTAAAGTTAAAGAATTGCTAAAGTTTCATGTTAAGCCAAGAACAAGTAAGTTGAGACTTATTAATGCTTGAGTATGCATGTCTTGAGTTATACATGTTTTAGTGTTCCTTTTTAAGCATAATAGTATCTCATGTGATTTCCCATTATTTAAAAAGCATATTTGCACATTTCGAGATTTTTGTGAGCTAGATAGTACTTACTAAGCTTTTTGCTTATTAGTTGCATTTCCTCTTGCTGCAGGTAAAGGTAAAGGCAAGCAATTCTGAAGGAAGGCGACAAGGCGGTGCTGAGTGACGTGTGTGTGGTGGCTGACCTTGGAGAGGTCCTTGGGACAAGATGAATGAAGGACTTTAGTGCATTTATTATAAAGTCTTAGTTTAAGTTAGATCATATAGCATTGATCCAAGTATTTGCGTTTTAGATATTTTGCATGTCATAAAACCATGAGTAAAGATTCCATGTCATTTTATTTAGCATACATATCCTTATGATTGCCTTGGATGAGTATGAGTGTGAGTAGTTTTGAATATTGATACTTGATGGAGCTAATTGATGCATGTGCCAAGATATTGGTAGTTTCCCTTTGAATCAAGTTTTATTGCTTAAACATGCTTAGAAAAGTTGCATACACATTCCACAATGCTTTAGAAATGTTTAGAACATGTGTTTTGGTGTTATGAATGCATAGGAGTGAAGTTTGGTACAAAACTCTAGTTTAAAGTTCATATAGATCTTCATAGCTTAATTACTTCCGCAAAAGTCCTAATTTCAAGTTTATGAAGTTGTTTGGATTGGCTAAAATGTTTAGGAAACTAGTATAGAGTATAGAAATGGTGTTGTGTCTTTGTATGGCTTGAAACTATAAGTTTGGTGGACCATTGAGACAAGGTTTCGAATCTGAATTTCAGATTTTCAGGCGTGCCAGTCGACTGGTTCAGTATCAGTCGACTGCCCTATCGAACAGTAGCTTCTGTTCGATGCATCAGTCGACTGCCAAGAGGCCAGTCGACTGGTACCGCGCCCAGAAACTTTCTGTGGCCGATACCAGTCGACTGGTTAGATCGCAGTCGATTGGTACCAATGCAGAGAAGTGCTACAGATGAAAAGAAGCGTGCCATTGTATCATGCATGACTATTAGAGTTAGAATATCATCCCTAGATGGATTTAAAAGAAAAAAAAAAGAAGTTCCGCATTCTTAGTCGTGCATTAGAGTCAAGAAGTAGATAAAGTAGCGGACCGTCTAAGGTAGAGAAGGCGGGTCGCTACAGTTGGTATCAGAGCAGTTCTCATTCTCCAGCATCACACACACATCAGCATCAACCTTGCCGTCTTCAAGTAAGAAAGCTTTAAGTTTCAGTTTTTCTATTGCTCCTTTACTTAATTGCAGTATAGAGAAATGCTTAAGTACTTACTCATATGTGCATAGAACAAGGAAGCATGTTTAATACCTTAGTATCACGGAATCATGTTCAATCCCTAGAATGGATATTAGGTTACTAAGTAAGAAGACAAGTTTATACCTAGAGAGGTAATAGTGATTTATTGTTCCCTTATGCATTATTAGATGGCAAGAAGAGGCCGAGCTCCTAATGCAAGGAACGGACAATGAGCCTGGCACAGAACAGCCAAACCTGATGACAGTCATTGCTCAAATGCAAGCTCAGATTTCAGAGCAACAGAAGACCATCGCCACACTGATGGCAAATCAGCACCCAGAGCCCCCTACACCACCCACAACAGGAGTGGAAACTCCAGTGGTGGCTGAAGTTCCACCAGTCACACAGGAGACCCCTGCCGTGAACCGAAGACAAGAAGCATACCTCGTCCAGTGGCAGAGGCTGAAACCCGAAAGCTTCTCAGGCACGACTGAGCCCTGGGATGCCCAGGCTTGGTTCAAGACTTTAGAGAGCACAATGGAGCTTCTTAACTGGCCAGAAGTCGAGAAGGTCAAATGTGCCTCCTTCTGCCTAACTGGAGATGCTCGTATGTGGTGGGAGCGGGTCAAGAGTAAGAGGATAGTCAACCAGATGAGCTGGACAGATTTCGAGCAAGAGTTCTATGAGGAGTTCTTCCACATGCGGGTTACCAACAAGCACTACGAGGACTTCATGGAGTTCAGACAAGGTAACCTACCAGTGGGAGAAGCAATCGCGAAGTTCAACAGACTAGCTCGCCTCTGCCCAGAGCTAGTCAGCACAGAGAAGGAGCGAGTCAGACTGATGCTCCGCATGCTGAACCCTGAAATAGCACTCAACGTGAACAGCGGGACGCACCGACCCCAGACCAGCGAGGAGTTGGTCAGTAGTGCTCTAATCTCATAGCACTATCTGAATAGCATCAAGGCACAGCGAACACAACAGAAGCCAGTCCTGATTGAGAACAAGACAACAGGAGGCCAGAAGCCTCAGCCAAATAACCAGAACTGGAAGAACAAGAACCACAAAAGGAAGCAGTGGCCTGGCAGCCAAAAGGGAAACCCAAAGAACAAGCAAGCTAGGTATCCACCTTGTCCTAAGTGTGGGAGGACCCATCCAGAAGCATGCCTTTTGGGTGTAACTGGATGCTACTCATGTGGACAGGAGGGACACAGATCCAGAGACTGCCCAAACAAGTTTAAGGTACTTCCTCAGCAGTCCGTACAGTATGGAGGCAAGCCTCAGTTACATTACATGCCTACTATACTGGAGGGACCTCAGATCAGTCAGGGAGGGTTGGAAGCAGCACCAGTTCCAACCAATGCCAGAGTCTTTTCCCTCATGAAGGAAGAAGCTGCCAGCGCCTCCACGGTCGTAACAGGTCAAATAGTTATTTTTCAGCATTTAGCTACTACACTGTTTGACACTGGGGCGACCCATTCTTTCATATCAGTACCTTTTGCTAGTAAGTTACAGGTGCCTGCAGAGAGTTGGGAGTCCAGATTCCTGACAACTCTCCCTTCAGGGGAAATCATGGAATCCACCCAGCGGCTCCGGGCTGTGCCAATCAAGATTTCAGACCGAGAGCTATATGTCGATCTGATAGTCCTTGCGATGCAAGACTTCGACATCATACTGGGCATGGATTTCCTCAGTAAGTACAGCGCTTCAGTGGACTGCCGTAGAAGGAAGGTGGTTTTCAGCCCAGAAGGAGAACCACCATTCGAGTTTCAAGGAGTCCCAAAGAGGAAGACTCAGAAATTCCTCTCAGCCTTGGCAGCCCACCAGATGCTAGAGCAAGGGTGTGCTGGTTTTCTTGCACACGTAGTGGACTCAGAAGCAAAGAAAGAACTCAAGCAGGAGGATGTACGGGTAGTCTGCGAATATCCAGAAGTGTTTCCAGAAGAACTACCTGGACTACCGCCCCACAGGGAGGTGGAATTTAAGATTGAGCTGGTGCCAGGTACCGGTCCGGTCTCAAAAGCCCAATATCGTATGTCTCCTGCAGAGCTGAAAGAATTACAAGAGCAACTCCAGGAGCTACTAGACAAGGGCTTCATCCGCCCGAGTCATTCACCCTGGGGAGCTCCTGTACTTTTCGTCAAGAAGAAGGATGGGTCTATGCGTCTGTGCATAGACTACAGAGCTCTAAACAAGGTAACCATCAAGAACAAGTACCCCCTTCCTAGAATAGATGACTTATTTGATCAACTCAAAGGGGCTACAGTGTTCTCGAAGATAGACCTGCGTTCTGGGTATCATCAGCTAAAGGTTAAAGAAAGTGACATCCCCAGGACGGCCTTCAGGACAAGATACGGCCACTACGAATTTGTAGTGATGCCTTTTGGAGTAACCAATGCTCCAGCAGTCTTCATGGAGCTGATGAACCACATCTTCAGGGAATATCTCGATAAATTCGTCATTGTATTTATTGATGATATTCTCATATACTCACAGACTCCAGAGGACCATGCTACACACTTGAGGATAGTGCTGCAGATCCTTCAGCAGGAGAAGCTCTATGCAAAATTCTCAAAGTGTGAGTTTTGGCTAGATCAGGTGACCTTCCTAGGTCACATTGTATCCAAAGAAGGCATTCAAGTTGATCCAGCCAAGATAGAAGCAGTCAGCAACTGGTGTAGACCCAAGAATGCCAGTGAAATCAGAAGCTTCTTAGGCCTGGCAGGATATTACAGAAAATTTGTGGAGGACTTTTCCAGAATAGCCTCTCCACTCACAGCCCTGACCAGAAAGAATCAGAAGTTTGAGTGGTCAGATAAATGCGAGCACAGCTTCCTAGAACTGAAGAAAAGATTGACCAGTGCTCCCATCCTGACTGTTCCAGAGAGTGACAAGGCCTTTGACATCTACAGTGATGCATCCAAGATGGGCCTTGGAGCTGTCCTCATGCAAGACGGTAAAGTAATAGCATATGCCTCCAGACAGCTCAAGGACTATGAGAAGAATTACCCTACACACGACCTTGAGCTAGCAGCTGTGGTTTTTGCACTGAAGCTTTGGAGACACTACCTGTATGGAGTGCAGTGCAGAATCTTCACAGACCATCAGAGTTTGAAGTACTTCTTCACTCAGAAGGATCTGAATATGAGGCAGCGCAGGTGGCTAGAGTTGGTTAAAGATTATGACTGTGAAATCCTCTACCACCCAGGTAAAGCTAATAAAGTGGCAGATGCACTGAGCAGGAAATCCTGCGCAGCACTGATGTCCCTATCATCACTGTCCCTACCACTTCAGAAAGAAATAAAGGATTTTGGAGTCGAGGTAATAATTGGGCAACTTTCTGCATTGACTCTAGAGTCAACCCTGCTTGTGGATATACAAAGAAAGCAAAGTCAAGACCCAGAGATCCAGAAGATCAAGCAGGAGATCCAAGAGGCAGAAAATTCAGAGTTTCGAGTATCAGATAGTGGCATCCTCTATCTGGGAGACCGCCTTTGCGTCCCCAATGATGAGGAACTAAGAAGGAATATTTTAGAAGAAGCCCACAGTACCCCGTACTCTATGCATCCTGGTTCTACCAAGATGTACCAAGATGTAAAGCAATGATTCTGGTGGTCTGGACTCAAGCGAGACGTGGCCAGATATATCAGTACCTGCTTGACCTGCCAGAGAGTCAAAGCAGAGCACCAGAGACAGGAGGAGTTCTGCAGCCTCTTCCTATTCCAGAGTGGAAGTGGGAAGAGATATCCATGGATTTTATCACAGGTCTCCCAAGGACCACCATGGACACGACGCAATATGGGTGATAGTGGATAGATTGACCAAGTCTGCCCACTTCCTAGACATCAAGTTATCGCATTCGGTAGAGCAGTTAGCACAGCTGTACGTGAAAGAAGTAATCAGGCTTCACGGAGTTCCGAAGTCGATCGTTTCTGACAGAGATGGGCGGTTCATCTCCCATTTTTGGAGGTGTGTTCAGGACGCCCTAGGCACCAGACTTCTGTTCAGCACAGCTTTCCATCCCCAGACAGATGGACAAACAGAGAGAGTAAATCAGATTTTAGAAGACATGCTAAGGGCTTGTGCGTTGGACTTTAAAGGTAGTTGGTGCAAATTTCTGTGCTTAGCTGAGTTTGCCTACAACAATAGCTATCAGGCCACTATCAAGATGGCACCTTATGAAGCATTATATGGCAGGAAATGCAGATCACCCATATGTTGGCAAGAAGCTGGTGAGAAGAAAGAGATGAAGTCGGAACTAAGCAGCCAGACTGAGCTTATAGATGAGACCACTCAGGCTATCCAGACGATCCGCCAGAGGATTGAGACTGCCCAGAGTAGACAGAAAAGTTATGCTGACACACGCCGTAGGCCATTGGAATTCCAAGTTGGAGATTCAGTATTCCTCAAGGTCGCTCCTATGAAGGAGTGATGAGATTGGCAAAAAGGGCAAGCTGAGTCCTCACTACATAGGACCCTACAAGATCATAAAGAGGTTGGTAAGGTAGCATATGAGTTGGACTTACCAGAGGATATGTCAGCTATCCACAGTACTTTCATGTCTCTATGCTAAAGAAGTGCATTCACGATCCTAGCCAAGTGATTCAGCCTCAGTCAGTACAGATCCAAGAAGATCTTAGCTATGAGAGCAGACCAACACAGATAGTGGACAAAGCAGTTAAAAGATTAAGAAATAAAGAAGTGCCACTAGTGAAGGTCATCTGGCAGAATCAAAAGCATGAGGAGGCTACTTGGGAACGTGAGGACAGCATGAGAGAAAATATCCAGAATTATTCTAAGTTCGAGGACGAACT